>OW026321.1:15384042-15741175 GCA_932273695.1 Apotomis betuletana
AATAGGTAGATCGTTAACTATTCATTGAAGTTTATGTACTATGTGTGGACATTGGAACTGGGGAGGTGCAAATATATGACGTATGCACATTATTGCCATATGAATTAAAGCTGTTTGTAGTGCCCGTATTCCTTTGAAACCCTATTAAAAAAAAAAACTATGGTCGGCACTTGTCAATGTCAATTTATAGGATGTTGACATTACTGTCGGAGAGTAAGCGTTATTCTTGGAGAAAAAGTTTTCTGAAATACACTTAAAAAATGTGAAAAATGACAAGTAAAATTTACGTGAACTGGTCTTTCTACTATAATTTTTTTTATGAATTTATTATTCGGTATTCCTGTCACTAACAATTGTTGAGATATACAGTCATGGAAACCGAGTCAATAATTTAATTCATAGCCATTTATATTAAATTTTATTGATCGCCGTCAAAATTTGTTCTTTGATGGACCTTCAAGATATTGTATATATATATTCACTTGTAGTTTAGACGCTTTCAGAACGTTAAGATTTCCATTAGAATCCACTTCAAGTATCTGTGAGGCCTGGTAGATTGGTAAGTTACTAAATTCACGATTTGTACTTGTAGAATAAAATTTAAATAAAAAAAATATAGATATCAAAAAGTTTGGACTCGTGAAGGACTCGAACCTCCGACCTCCGAAGGTTTGTGTTTTATACGTTATAAGTGTTGAATCGGCGCTCTGCCGCTGAGCTAACGAGTCGACACGAGCTCGGTACAAAATTACTATTTCATGCCGCAAAATGACGTCAAAGGGTCATTAATACACACAGTTATGAATCAGAATTCTATAGTAATTTTAATTGTACATCTAATGGTCTCCAAATTGTACTCCAATATAGCCGATAGATACGGAAGGCTTTAGTGTTGGAAAACTTTAGTTGTTTTTTAATTCAGCTCTAAAATGGAGACCACGAATCGGAAAACGCGCAGTCGATTGTGCCCACAAGATGGGACGGATGATATGGAAAAATGGATGGTTAATCATATGGCCGTCCTTGGTGGAAGTTTTTAGGGAAGACCTACGTTCTGTATCCCACGTCAGTGCGTCACAGGTTATTATCATTGCGGCGCTATTTAGAGCTGTCAGCCCTTTTACACGTGCAGTCTGTGGATAAGATTTTCGCACAGGGCATATCGCCGGTCCCTAGTAAAAAAGTCGGATCTGCAAAATGACTACTTTCCAGGAGAGGCAGTTAAAGTTTTTTAAAGACGTTTTTGTGTATAAAATTGTCAATTTAAGTCCTATTGTTACGAAATTTGGCCAAAGTTATTATTATTTTAGCCTTCCAACGGTCAACACCAATTATGCACAGAATTCCCCATTAATTCGGTTCCTTAGACAATATAATAAACTGTTTAGCAGTATTGACTTATTTGACTGTACCAAATCGACATTGAAGAAGCGTATTCATTCTTTAATGTTAAGCTCAGATGATAGTTAATTCAATATCCCTTTCCATTTCCACACACACGCACACACACACACACACACCCACGCACACACACATGCGCACTAACCTGATCGAGCATACCATGTTTGTTTAATTTTTCTTGTAACTAGTTCTACTTACTGTATTTTTGTGGACATCTTTTATTGGCTTTTGTTGTTGTACTATATTGTTAATTATTACAAATTGTATTGCTGTTGATGCCCCAAATAAATAAAATAAAATAAAAATAAATAAATTATTAAGTACTTTTAGAGAATGTGTAAACAAAACTATAAATTATTTATTAGAAATGCCAGAAATAAGACATGCTACCTTTTTACCTGGAAATTGTCATCCGATATCCTGTCGTAACTGCCACATACGACTTTTTTGCATGATATGGTTCGCAGTAATTAGTCGGATGTGGCACTAACGACTTTTATAATCGGATATTGCATTATTATTTATGTCGCAAGTGTCACTTATTACAATTATATTCGGATTGTACACAGTGTTTTGTGGTGAGTTACGACATTTTAGTGGTATAAAAATCCGCAGTTTTACCCAGTATAATAAAATTTATAAATATTGTTTTTTAATTATGTTAGTTTGATATCAAAAAAAATATTAACATATTTTTTGTCTTTAAATGTTCATTTTAAGATACACTTATTGGGAGACGACTGAAGTCTTTGAGCATTTTTCCAAGATCTTTGAGAGCCTCAGCAATGACTAGTCTTTTACTACGACGATATCATCAGAAGAGAGAACGTGGCTGACGTCTTTGCTTTTGATATTGATACTAGTCCGTCCATAATCAAAAATTTGAATTAATCTTTCTATGCAGCTGTGAAATTTTTTGGAGATATTAGTACTACTTGAGAGACCGCAGCACCGTCTAACTAAGTCGTAGTCGAATCGAGAGCCTTCTCATAGTACAAAGAAATGGAAGTACATATAGTATACATATGGACGTGGTTTACGGTACCTAGGGTTAGCGTTAACCAGCGTTGGGGGGCTGAAAGTCGTCAAACCTGCGTGCGAGACGGTTCGTGATAAGAGTGAAGACTACACAGGTTATAGCCATGATTCATAAGCGAGATGGGTCTGTAATTTATAAGAAGGGTCATATAAACCTCCCTGAAGATGAGCAGTATACATGCCACACTTTTCGGCCATGCTCCTATCTTTTTGCCCTCGATTATAACATGATTTAATAAATTCTACAGGGTTTTCTTTACCATTTTACCATGCTGCTTTCAGAATCTTAGACATCGCTCCAGCATCATCCGCTGCATTTTTAAGTTATTTGATAGCTATACCAACCTCGTATAGGTTTCTATCTAGGATTTATTCAAATTAGTGTCGTGTTAACCTGACCTTTGGAACAGTTTGTAAAACATCTCATCCTCGCCTAGAAACACGTTGCAATTGGACTGGTGCAAATCACAAATAACTGAGACTGAGATCTATTGTTGAACCTTTGGTAATGAGTGGCATCGTCAGGGGAATGCAGAAACAAACTTATCGCCTCTTTTAATTTATGAGTTCGAAGGCACCATTAAGGATATTTCTGGTTCTTTCGAAAGATTAGTTCCACTCTCACCGTGGGTTAAAGAGCTTAGATTTCTACTGACTTAGATAAACTGACCTAAAGTAAGAGAATTATCAAGCGGTGAGGGCGACCATCAATTGAGACCAATAGAGAAAAGTGACAGGGGATATGAAATCTAGTGATCACGATTCTCAGGAATATGTAGTCGACTAAAGAAGAAGTCATGAGCCGTTACTTATTATTTAACTGTATATTTAATTACATACATTCTGAAATGTTCTCGGCATTGCCACGAGTAATCGTTATCTCATCATGTTCTTATTCTGGTTATTTTCCTTCAGAAGAACCAGAAGTCAGACGGATTTATTTTATTATCAGGAGCTTGGTTGAAGTTGCCACATTCACCATAAACATCTCCCAATTATTATTTATCGTTCGAAACCATCAATAAGTTTACTAAATATCCAATTTCATTCAAACTGTTGATTGCAATATTCAAACAATAAGACAAAATTTAAAGCATCCAAAGATATTGTGATAGTTACGACATACACTGCAATTTATTTTCTGTGAAAAAATGTCGGATATGTTACATGCGACCAAAGTTGGAATATATTTTCCGGCAAAAAACATCGGATGTGTCACATACGACATAAGATACAATTTATATTCCGTAATAAAATGTCGTAAGTGGTACATACGACATAAGGTACCCTTAAAATTCCGAATAGTAATGTCGGAAGTGCCACATACTACACAAAAGTTTTCAGCTAACCCGGTTAGCATAGTCGGAAGTACCACATCTGACAATATTAAATGGACACTGTATAAGATACGACATTTTTGACACTGATTATTCGTGAAAATAATGAAATTTTGAAAATTCTGTAAATGTACGATTAAAGATGAATGTATTTAATAAGCATTAACGCAATAAAACGAAAATGGCAATTTTGTAGATCCGACTTTTTTACTAGGGACCGGCGATATAACACATTGCGAGTAGGTACAGTATAACAACGCCTTAAGGATGTTATTGAGGCTAAACTATTCTTGGAGCAATAGTTTACTCAAATCAAAAAATTACGTTTACTTGTATTTTTTTCTGAGTTATTACTGGGTATTCCTGTCACATAACAATTTATAAGATATTTATATGGAAACCGAGTTAATTATGTGGGCGAAAATTTTAGAATTACAGGATATCTTTTTTACTGGCGATTTTATACATCGCAATTTACTTTAAAAGTTGTTACCTATATATACTTTAATATATATATTCGCTTGTATTTAAGACGCTCTCAGAACGTAAACACTTCGATCATGCACCCACTTGAAGTATCTCTGTGAGGCCCTTTGGTTGATTGGTAAGTTATTTCGTTCACAATTTGTACAAAAAAAAATAGATATTGTGGTGTATAGACACCTTTATGAAATAAAGTGTTGCCACCACCTGCCCCCTGCCGCCATTACTAAGACAGACGTCAACGGAAGCGGGCAGATCGTGTCGACGGTAAACCCGTTTACGTGTTTCATTGAATCTATTCCCGCCCTGAAACCCTGGACGTCACAATGGCGACGAGGATTAAAACGAAACAAGGAAGTGTACAAATAACCGATAATAATAATCAGTGGAATCCTTTTAATTAATTTCTGTAAAAGGAAAAGAAAAGGAAAAAGTGTGTATAGTGGCTTAGAATATTAAAGTACCTACAACAAAAGTCGCATAACATTCTGACCAGTACTTTGTGCACTTATGTCAAAAAATAAGCAGAGGAATTAGCCGTAGTAAGAGTATCTACTTATTGGAAATGGATGTTGATATCATCAACAAAGGCGTCAAAACATAAGTGATAACTATTATTTATCAAGCTAGACAATCTAGCCCCGGTATAATCGGTTTTATTTACCTATAAATTGTGACACGGTCAAAACATGTAATTGTAAGAACAACAGATTTTAATATACCTATTTGACGGTCACTGGGCCTACTAACACAGGTGAGACAATGTAACTTAACCGACTATATCGGGTATATCTGTTATAGTTACTTATGCTATATAGTTACTAGAAAAATCTTACAAACTAGGTCATAATTACTCAGTATAATATATATTGCAATGAGCAATTAAATGAGTGATATTCGGTACTCTCCTGGCCTTATTTACTCCACAGGTTTGACTAAACGTGACACTAAGTCCGAAGTTTTTCAAAATAAAACTAGTTTATACATAATACAGCCTGTTACCGGCATGCGGGCATTTATTAAAACTGATAATAATATGATCCATTAGAAATTGTTTGCATGTATTAGCTAATCATAATTATGTGATTAACTGCACAATTAAATTTCTTAAATCCGCACATTCAATGTAGTGGGTGTACAGCGTAATTGTCGTTACTCATATCACGCTGTCATTTAACACTCACTTGTCTATTTATTCACTGTACATTACTGGCAATTAAAATTTTGTTAGAAAAATAATAAAGCCTGGATTTAAGTTAATTAATTAAATTAAGGTCATGGATACGTTAAAGATCTATGTTACTTTACTCTGCTTTAAGAAGAGCCTACTTGGCGGTAACACATTGTATACTTATGCTATATGGTAATTGGCGTCGTAATCACTTTATAACACAGAAGATGTATGTACTTACCTAGTCGTACAGCTCGTACAACCGTACCGAAGACGTAATCAATATTTATGTATGAGTATAATACATATACCTGAAATGCCGGTAGACTCGTGCATGTAAAGGTGCCCTTTGCCTACTTGCAGAATAAAGTGCATTATTTCATTATTACCTAAGTGTGACTAAAGTGTATGCAATAACTACTAAGTATTGCGAATATAACATAACAAACACAAAAGAGCGTAAGCTCACCGAGTTTCTCACTTCTTGTGTTTGGAAATAATAATATGCAATTATTTGTATTTTGTGTTATGTAGCAATCAAGAAAACTCTTCGGGTTTCTTTGTAAATGAATAATCCGGGTAACAAAAAATGCAAATCAAGGTCTAATCCTGGTACTGTTCGTTTTGCCCCCATACAAGTACTCGTACGTTTCCTTTGGCCAAGCCAACCGAAGTATCGACCGATGTTTGGTAGTAAAGTAACAAATTGAATGAACAAAATTAACGTAACTAATTGCCAATATATTTATGAAGTAGTGACATCGAGAGTAATGTGCATTAATCGGTTCCTCGTTCTAACATACCGTTTTGACATTTCATTAAGAATAGCTGATTTGAGCTGTCATCAAATACCGTATTGGCACCTAAATAGAATTATATTTTAACTAGCCCGTCAACTGTTTACTCCTTGAGTACAGGGTGTCTGTCACTTTCATTTCAATGCCGTGCGAGCTAGACGGATGGTGTTGAGTCGCGCCACGGGTGGGGTCGCGGCAAAATATTGTGCTAGCCATGTAGATGCTGCCAAGCATCGGAAATTCAAATATTTGTAATGCAATTAGTTTAAATAAACTACCCTAACATTTGGATACCTAGTATCAAATAAAGGAACTGGGAAAGTGGGAACGTAATTAAAATATAGGGATATGGGAGGCAAAACCAACAGGATTTGAGGAAAACAAAACCCTATTAGGGTATCAAAATAGAATCGGTTCAGCTGTATCAGCGGTGAACAACTACAAAACAAGCTGTCATTGGTTGGCAATGACAGGCGGAAAGATCTCGTATCAGCCCTTAGAGTAGCCCGTAAAGGTACGGAAATTAACCCTACCTAATACCAAACAAGCTGTCGCGCGTTGGCAATGACAGGCCGAGAAAATAGTTTTCTAAATTTTAAATTGTATGACTGATAAATGGCCGTAAAGGGGGTGCGAGTAATAAAATATGCCCTCAAACTATGACAAGCGCATTAGACCCTATTTACTGGAGGTCTCATTCGAGAGGCTGGACTGTCAAGTGAGTGTTGCGCAGATGACATCTCTTCACCCTTTACTGCACATGAAGCCATTTATGGCCGTTATAATTGTATGACTTTAAGTGACACCGTGTCAAATTCGAAAGTTGAATGATACTACAGTAATTTATGTCGTAGAGGGATTATCGCGAAATTGATTGGATATGTAACAAATAAAACATGGTATTGATTTATCTGCACTGGAACTAAATCGACAATAAGTGTTATATATATTATACTCTATTAAATAAATCGTTGTCTAGAAGTTGAAACGATTTGACTGATTTGAGTTCACTATAGAATAAAGTATATAACAAAAGAATATATATACTAGAAATAACGACTTATTTGTAATTTAAAGTGTTCGTGCATTATAAATAAACGATTACGAGTAAAACATGAGTATTATGGTAATGACATTTTAAAACGAATTGTCCAGTTTGTGGCGTTTAAAGCAAATCTTCGCTTAGAAATTGAGTCGATTTGACCTGATTGTCATAGTTCTCTGGAATAGGTAAATTATACTAGTAATTGTGAATAATTCGACATTTATTACGCATTGTGAATTAACTAGTATGAGTATAGGTAATTCTATTCTATGAGCAAATGATAAAAGCATTTTGCCAGTTGATAGAATAGATTGAATATTCTTTATTGCACACATAAACAAGGATAACAAGTAAAATTAGAATTACAATGGAGGTAAACAACATGCAGTCTAATAGCTAAAGAGCGATATCTTTCAGACAACCTTTAAGTAGAGTGTTGTTCTTGTCTTTTAGGCATTTAATGCTATAACTGAATATTAAATATAATGACAACCCTCTTAATTTCTCATATTCTGAAAGTTGGTCAATTGTTTATCTTAATTGCGGGTTGAAAGTGAATTTCCATTTTGGTTTGATTTTGCAGGGTTAGAAGCAATGTAAAAACAAAAGTAACATTTAACCTTGCATAGAGAACCAAATGCGCTACAGGGCAACTTGTACAGCCACGGAAAACGCACGGTATTGTCTGGACTGGATGATATAAAGTATTACGCGTTAAAACGAGAAAATAGTAGACTTCAGTAAACGTTTCCTGTGTAATAAAATAATACTGATATGTTCCTAAATTATAAGAAAATAGTTTAATAAATACTAAAAGAAAATATATTTATAATACATAAGTACGACGTAAATTCCATGTTAAATTTAAATCATCAACCTGGTGGCTGAAATTCCAAATTACGATAATTTATAGTTTAATCGAACATATTGCATATTGAGAAGATCATTATTCGGTAAAAGATTAAGTGAGAACTAAAAAGGAAAACCAATATTTAAAAAAAAAAAAGCGCAATATGAATGATTTTTCGGTTGTCACGGGAACACATTGCGTGAGATACAAACGCTGAGTGTGCATTAGAGCAATGTTCCGGTTAAACAGAGGTCGTGTGTTCGAGTCACACTTGGACTTCACATGCGCGAAATTGTATGTATCCTTTGTATGTTAAAAAAAGGGTTTTTAACTACACCAATTTCAAACAGGTTTTACAAACTAAAATCTACTCGCATTATAAATGGCATGCATTTCTATGGGATTGTATCTATATTAATATAACGTCGTATTAGTATATGCATATATGCCATGCATTTGTTCTAGATACTCGTAGTGTTCGCTGGGTAGTGTAGTAGACACGTCAACACTACGTTAAACAACACCTAGGTGTAGGTACTGATAATCACATCTATTTCTTAATGGACCGAGTAGTACCTAAGTCGAAATTGACTGGTACTAACAACAAGTAAATAAAAGATCTACTCTAATGGGCTAAGTAGTAAGTCTCTGAAGACTGGTACTAACAACGAGAAAAGTAGTAAGTCTGTGAAGACTGGTATTAACAAGTAGTAAGTCTGTGAAGACTGGTACTAACAATTAGAAAGTCTGTGAAGACTGGTACTAACAATTAGTAAGTCTGTGAAGACGTACTAACAACGACAAAAGTAGTAAGTCTGGAAAGACTGGTACTAACAACGACAAAAGTAGTAAGTCTGGAAAGACTGGTACTAACGTCGAGCAAAACAATAGACTATTCTATTGAAATTTTGTAGTAAGTCTGTGATGACAGGCACTAAAAAAAAACCAGAAGTAAACTGCGTAGCATATATATATATATATATATATACATATATGTTTCAGTAGTACTTGGAATGTGCACATTCAGATGATACTTAAAAAATAATTATATTATAATACAGTTACAAACAAGGAATTGGTACTCAACTGATATACAATATAAAGTTAACGAATATCGCAATAAACTGATTTTTTTACGTTAATTGGCACCACTAACAGTAAGACGTCGCGCCGAATGTGAGTAGTACCTCTATTTATGATAAACGCGTCTTCATAATCATTAATCATACATGCATTAAAACGGTGTTGTCCCTGAATCAAATGGTAAAGTGAAATAAACTTCGGGTTAGACGAGGGTTTTCCAAATTGAAGACTTTGTTTTACATTAAGATATGCAGCGTTTATAATATGCATGAGCCCTCATAAGAGACGTAGGCAGTGTATATACCTACCTATCTATTCTCCTTGAGGTATACTCATTTGTAACTTTCAATGTAAATTTCAATAATGCAGCAGGAATTCGTGATTTCTTGTAAAGTTACTACGGTATTTGAAATTATGGTCGATATACCAATCAATAAAATTTATAAAGAAAAAAAAACACATTTTTCATTTCAAACGCTGTCTAATCAACGCCGGTTTAGTATTCTGAAATAATTACATTTCATGAGAAGACTTTTAAATTCATACCAAAAATTGGAAAATGTATATTTCATTGAAAAGGCAAACTGTGAGTTTTCTTGCGGCGCTTCTTTCTCACGGAGGCCTTAGTTGGAAGCGCTGGTAGATTCCTAAATTTTTGAAAATAATTGCTCTACAGTAGATTAATTCACGAGTAAATAAATATAACTTAATGTTATGGTTGCCAAGGGAATTAAAATAATAATAACTGTGACACAATACCAAATACAAAATATTTAATAATCGCATTAATCCATTGCGTCCTCCGATTAATAACAAGTAATTGACAATATTTTCTTAGTGCATCATGATTATGAAAAAAAAAAAAAAAAAACAAATGAAAAGAGAAGAAAACGTAAACGTGAGAGTTGTTTAGTGATGTAAAAGTGAAGACAACTTATTGAACTTGAAACTACTAAAAAAACAAGTATAAGTCCTCACTAAAATTAACTTTTTATATGCATAGATTTATGATTAAAAGCCTTGTCTCAAACGGAGAATAAAGTGAATAGTAACAAAACAAAAACATAATTCTTTATGACACATTTATTACAAACTTACAAAACAGTTGTTGATAAGATTAAACTATTGTTATATTTCAATGTACATTCAAATTTATGATTGAGAATTAAATTAGAAAATATTACATTTTTAACTACAGTCTAGTGACCGGGGTATTGCTATTGTTGCGCATACCCGTTACTTTGAAATATTGTTGGCTGGTTTGCTCACTGCGCCGACGCGAAATCAATCCATATTAATGGTGGAATTATCATCTTCGCTGTCTCAGCGAAGGTGCTGGATGTACGCGATGCGCCACAATAACCGTGCTCAGCTGAACCCTGAGTCTGAGCAAATGCTTCGCGCCTTGGTGCTTGGCGTGGTTGGCTGGTGTGGGGCGTCTGGATGTAGGCCCCGAATTTAGTTCAATTCACTCGGACGGAGCAGTGAGCGAATCCGCTAAGGGTTGTAATTACTGATAATATAAATCAGTCTAGATTCCGGGAATAAATAAAATGTACATGTAATGCAATCTCGATATGAAATATTAATAACTAGCAAAAAGTAAATAAGTAAGCTATCAATAAAACTATTTCAAATTTATCAAAAGAGGATGGTGTGGTGTATAGACACCTTTATGAAATAAAGTGTTGCCACCACCTGCCCGCTGCCGCCATTACTAAGACAGACGTCAACGGTAGCGGGCAGATCGTGTCGACGGTAAACCCGTTTACGTGTTTCATTGAATCTATTCCCGCCCTGAAACCCTGGACGTCACAGATATCAAAAAGTTTTGACTCGTGAAGGACTCGAACCTCCGACCTCCGATGGTTTGTATTGATTCGTTATAAGTGCGGAATCGGCGCTCTGCCACTGAGCTAACGAGTCGACACGAGCTCGGTACAAAATTACTATTGCATGCTATGAAATGACGCCATGGAGTTGCATAGAATACGCATACGGTACGAGTCACAACTGCGGATATTTAGCGAATAAATTCGAGTATAAACCACCCCTAATAGGCTTCGTACGTTTTTTTGGAGGACCATTAAATTATATTAAATTAATCATCTCCGAAAAGTACTTGCTGTAGAGGTCTTTCTCTTCTTGAAATAAAGCCCAACAGAGTGTTTTTGAACCCACGCCATATTCCGGATTGTTAGTAAGTTATTTTACCAGCAACGACAATTTTTTGGTAACTGACGTCGAAAGACACCGAATATCACTGATGTAAACAAAAAGGAAAGAGGACTAAATATTCCGCAAATGTTAAGTACTTTTTGCATAATAAAGCCAAAACTATCTACAGTTATGAAAGTCGTTTTTTTTTTTAAATAGCATTTAGTATTTATTTTGCTATAAGAACGAAGGATTTCGCAGCATTCCGATAAGCAGTGTTTTGAATTTGGTTAATGATAAATCGCTAATGACGTTTAAAGACCAGCATTTAGAATTTGTCAGTTTAATTTAACCCTTATGACATATAAATAGGTAGATTGTTAATTATTCATTGAAGTTTATGTATTATGTGTGGACATTGGAACTCGGGAGGTGCAAATATGACGTATACACATTATAATATTGCCATATGAATTAAAGCTGTTTGTAGCGCCACGATTCCTTTGAAACCCCATTTAAAAAACCGGCCAAGTGCGAGTCGGACTCGCGCACCGAGGGTTCCGTACAAACACTTTCCATCCCTAAGTGGTTAAGTTAAGTTTGCACCTGGTATGTATAGCGCCCCATATAAATTAGGTGCAAAGTTAGGTATTAAAAAAAAACTACTTACTAAATCTCGTTCAAAACAATTTTGGTTGGTAGTTTTTATAGTAATGTACATCATATGTAATTATAAGTCGCCTAGATAGTAGGTAGATATTAATAGTATGCTTTAAGTGGTTAATTTCTACATATGTGGCGTCATATTATGATGTAAGTAATTTGTCTTGTTTTTAGTGTTCTTGATGCTCACTTTTACACTATTATACTGTAATTTCTCATTAAGTGAAATGTTAAATTTCTTTTGAGAAAATAAAGTTCGTTAAACCCATGTTTTTTTTTGATTTTTCATTTTCTTATTTTAGAAGTTAGATGGGGGGGACCAACTTTTTTCCACTTTGGAAGCGTCTGTCACGCAAACTATTCGGTTTAGAAAAAAATATTTTAGAAACCTCCATATCATTTTTGAAGACCTATTCATAGATAGGCTAGACACACGTATGTGTTTGATGAAAAAAAATTTTTGAGTTTCCGTTCTAAGTATGGGGAGCCCCCAATATTTATTATATTTTTTTTTATTTTTGCATCAAGATCTTAATGCGGTTCACAGAATACATCTACCTGCCAAGTTTCAACAGTATAGCTCTTATAGTTTCGGAAAAAAATGGCTGTGACATACGGACGGACAGACAGACAGACAGACAGACAGACAGACAGACAGACAGACAGACAGACATGACGAATCTATAAGGGTTCCGTTTTTTGCCTGTTGGCTACGGAACCCTAAAAAATCGATGGTCGGCACTTGTCAATGTCAATTTATAGGATGTTGACATTACTGTCGGAGAGTAAGCGTTATTCTTGGAGCAAAAGTTTTCTGAAAAACACTTAAAAAATGTGAAAAATTACAAGTCAAATTTACGTGAACTGGTCTTTCTACTATTAATTTTTTTTATGAGTTTATTATTCGGTATTCCTGTCACTAACAATTTTTGAGATATACAGTCATGGAAACCGAGTCAATAATTTTATTCATAGCAATTTATATTCAATTTAATTGATCGCCGTCAAAAATTTTTTCTTTGATGGATCTTCAAGATATTGTATATATTCACTTGTAGTTTAGACGCTTTCAGAACGTTAAGATTTCCATTAGCATCCACTTCGAGTATCTCTGTTAGGCCGTTGATTGATTAGTTAAATTGACCATTTGGACTAGTACAAGAAAATTTTAATAAAAAAAATATGGATATCAAAAAGGTTTGACTCGTGAAGGACTCGAACCTCCGACCTCCGATGGTTTGTTTATATGCGTTATAAGTGTGGAATCGGCGCTCTGCCACTGAGCTAACGAGTCGACACGAGCTCGGTACGAAATTACTATTGCATGCCGCAAAATGACGTCACAGGGTCATTAATACACACAGTATATGAATCAGAACTCTATAGTAATTTTAATTGTATAGCTAATGATCTCCAAATTGTATTCCAATATAGCCGATAGATACGGAAGGCATTAGTGTTGGAAAACTTTAGTTGTTTTTTAATTCAGCTCTGAAATGGAGACCACGAATCGGAAAACGCGCAGTCGATTGGGCCCACAAGATGGGACGGATGATCTGGAAAAATCGATGGTTAATCATATGCCCGTCCTTGGTGGAAATTTTTAGGGGAGACCTACGTTCTGTATCCCACGTCAGTGCGTCACAAGTTATTATCACTCCGATAAGGATAATAATCTGCTTGCCCGCAGATTTACACGGTGTAACAAACAAGTGAAATTGGCGCTTTTTAAAGCTGTCAGCCCTTTTACACGTGCAGTCTGTGGATAAGATTTTCGCACAGGGCATAAATAACACATTGCGAGTATTATAGTATAACAACGCCTTAAGGATGTTGTTGAGGCTAAACTATTCTTGGAGCAATAGTTTACTGAAATCCAGACTTATAAAATGTGGAAAAATGACAAGTAAAATTTACGTTTACCTACTTGTATTTTTTTCTGAGTTATTACTGGGCATTCCTGGCACATAACAATTTATAAGATATAAATGGAAACCGAGTTAATTATATTGGCTAAAATTTTAGAATTAGAGTATATCTTTTTTAGTGGCTATTCATGGTGATTTAATACATCGCAATTTACTTTAAAATTTGTTCCTTGATAGCCCTAAAATATGTACATGTAATATTCACTTGTATTTTAGACGCTCTCAGAACGTAAACACTTCGATAATGCACCCACTTGAAGTATCTCTCTGAGGCCCTTTGGTTGATTGGTAAGTTATTTAGTTCACAATTTGTACAAAAAAAAATAGATATCAAAAAGTTTTGACTCGTGAAGGACTCGAACCTCCGACCTCCGATGGTTTGTTTGATTCGTTATAAGTGCGGAATCGGCGCTCTGCCACTGAGCTAACGAGTCGACACGAGCCCGTTACTATTACTATTGCATGCTATGAAATGACGTCACGGAGTTGCATAGAATACGCATACGGTACGAGTCACAACTGCGGATATTTAGCAAATAAATTCGAGTATAAACCACGCTTAATAGGCTTCGTACGTTTTTTGGAAGACCATTCAATTATAATATATTAAATTAATCATCTTCGAAAAGTCCTTGCTTTAGGGGTCTTTCTCTTCTTGGGTGCCCAACAGGGTGTTTTTCAACCTACGCCATATTGCGGATTAGTATTTTATTTACCAGCAACGACAATTTTTATGTAACTGACGTCGAAATTCGCCGAATATTACTGATGTAAACAAAGAGGAAAGAGGACTAAATATTCCGCAAATGTTAAGTACTTTTTGCATAACAAAGCCAAAACTATCTACAGTTATTAGAGTAGTTTTTTCTTTTTAAATAGCAATTAGTATTTACTTTGCTATAAGAACGAAGGATTTCGCAGCATTCCGGTAAGCAGTGTTTTGAATTTGGTTAATGATAAATCGCTAATGACGTTTAAAGACCAGCATTTACAATTTGTCAGTTTAATTTAATGACAACCCTTATGACAAATAGGTAAATAGTTATTTATTCATTGAAGTGAATATTTAACTATCTACCTATATGTTTATGTACTATGTGTGGACATAGGAACTCGGGAGGTGCAAATATATGAAGTATGCACATTATTGCCATATGAAAGCTGTTTGTAGCGACACTATTCCTATGAAACCCTATTTTTAAAAAACTCAATGGTTGGCACTTGTCAATGTCAATTTATAGGATGTTGACGTTACTATCGGAGAGTAAGTATTATCCTTGGAGCAAAAGTTTGCTGAAATCCAGCCGTATAAAATGTGAAAAAATTAAAAGTAATATTTACGTTTACTTGTCTTTTTACTTGTAATTTTTTCTGTTATTAATCGGTATCGGTACATGGAAAACCAGTCAGTTATTTTGACTAGAGTTTTTGAATTAGAGTATATCTTTTTAATGGCTATTCATGGTGATTTCATACATCGCAATTTACATTAAAATTTGTGCCTAGATGGCCCTAAAATATATATATTCACTTGTACTTTAGACGCTCTCGGAACGTTATACTTTCGATAATGCACGCACTTGAAATACCTCTGTTAGGTCCTTTGGTTGATTGGTAAGTTATTAAGATCAACATTTGTACAATAAAATTTAAAGAAAAAAAATATATTTTATAGATATCAAAAAGTTTTGACTCGTGAAGGACTCGAACCCCCGACCTCCGATGGTTTGTTTTATTCATTATAAGTGTGGAATCGGCGCTCTGCCACTGAGCTAACGAGTCGACACGAGCTCGGTACAAAATTACTATTGCATGCCGCAAAATGACGTGACAGGATCATTAATACATGCAGTATATGAATCAGAACTCTTGAATAATTTTAATTGTATATGTAATGATACGGAAGGCTTTAGGGTTGGAAAACTTTAGAGTTGATTTCTAATTCAAATCTCTAAAATAGAGACCATGAATCGGAAAACGCGCAGTCATTTGGGCCCACAAGATGCGATCTGAAAAAATCGATTTTTTCAGATCGCATCTTGTGGGCTAATCATATGACCGTCCTTGGTGGAAGTTTTAAGGGAAGACCTACGTTATGTATCCCACGACAGTGTGTCACAGGTTATTATCATTCCGATAAGGATAATAATAAAATAAATACGCCGTATCGATATATTGCACCATATTTTAAAATGATTATGCAATTTTGTGCAACGAACAAAATATTCTACAATTTTATGTTTTATTTGTTGCCAAACGACCGCATAGCAACGATACAATAAACTTTTTTATTAAAAATACCTATTTTATTAATCAGAGCAGTAATTCCACGAATATTTCGTTTATTGACAATCAAGACTCACTAAGTAACAAGTACCTACTTAAAACAAGCTCGTATCTCTGTATCAATCTACTTTCTTGATACGAGGTTTTGAAGAGCAGTGACAGAAATTTTAGTAAGTTTTGGTTGGCTGAAGCTGAACTCACACCTGAACGGATACCACTGCTCATGTTTTCATACAAATATGGGTTTCTTTCTCGTCTGTTTCCTCCAAAACTTAACTACTGGTTACGTAATTTAAGAAAATGAATAGGAAGTAAATTTCCCGTATCGAATTAGTTGTTGCGCAAATTATTATAGAATTTGTGTAATAGGCGTTTGTATTTGGCGATAATTCCGCCGCAAACGGACAATACAGACGGTAGAACACACACAAGGAGACAGTCTCTCCTCAGACTGACTTATTAAAGTGCACTTGTGGCTTAGCTACTTACTGAATAAATTATTTCATTACATTTCATTTCATTTTATTTCGTTTAATTCAATTTCATTCCATTTCATTTCATTCCAATTCATTCCATTTCAGACTTAGAGGCTCTATTCTGTTTGTTAATTTAGGATTGTCAACTATGCGCACAGCGCGTCTTTGTACCGAGTCAAGAGGGCCAAGCTGGTATTCGGGGGCTCCTACCCAGAGGTTCTCCATGTGGCGTCGGACTTGCGCTCTATACAGCTGCAGCCTTTGCCCAGGAGTGATGTGCCGCTTCGCTCTGTGTAGTACACGAAGGTTTTTAGATGCCGGCTTTGCCTTATCCTCTAAATGGCTTTTTAATAGGATCCAGTATCTATTTTGTAAGAAGAACGAAGGATTAAGCAGCATCCCGGTAAGCAGTGTTTTGAATTTGGTTAAAGACAAATCGTTGACCCGGCGGACTGACCCTTGTTAGGCTATACAAACTGCAGGTAATTAATTTTTAAAATTGGCTGCACTTGAATATCTTTGCCTTCGAAACCCTATTTAAAAAAAAATCTATGGTTGGCACTTGTTGATGTCAATTTATGAGATTTTGACATTACTATCGGAGAGTAAGCGTTATTCTTGGAACAAAAGTTTGCTGAAATCCCGACTTAAAAATTTAAAATAAGAAAATTGGGCATGTGCGAGTCCGACTCGCGCATGAAGGGTTCCGTACCTATATATTATGTATATATAGGTATAACAAGTTTGTTGTATGGGAGCCCCCCTTAAATATTAATTTTATTTCATTTTTAGTATTTGTTGTTATAGCGGCAATAGAAATACATCATCTGTGAAAATTTTAAGTGTCTAGCTATCACCCTTCTTGAGATACAGCCTGGTGACAGACGGACGGACGGACGGACGGACGGACGGACGGACGGACGGACGGACGGACGGACGGATGGACGGACGGACGGACGGACGGACAGCGAAGTCTCAGTAATAGGGTCCCGTTTTTACCCTTTGGGTACGGAACCCTAAAAACGAGAAGTCAAATTTACGTTTACTTGTAATTTTTTCTAAGTTATTACTGGGTATTACTGTCACATAACAATTTATAAGATATACATGGAAACCGAGTCAGTTATTTTGGCTAGAATTTTAGAATTAGACCATTTATTTTAATAGCTATTCATGTCATTTCATACATCGCAATTTACATTAAAATTTGTTTCTTAATGGCCCTAAAATATATTTTTTTTTCAGACTTGTATTTTAGACGCTCTCAGGACGTTAAACTTTCAATGATGCACACACTTGAAGTATCTCTGTTAGGCCCTTTCGTTGACTGGTAAGTTATTAAGTTCACCACTTTTGTACAATAAAAAAAATAGAGCGCCGATTGATTTTGATAATATCAAAAAGTTTTGACTCGTGAAGGACTCGAACCTCCGACCTCCGATGGTTTGTGTTTTATACGTTATAAGTGTTGAATCGGCGCTCTGCCACTGAGCTAACGAGTCGACACGAGCTCGCTACTAAATTACTATTGCATGCTATGAAATGACGTCACGGAGTTGCATAGAATACGCATACGGTACGAGTCACAACTGCGGATATTTAGCGAATAAATTCGAGTATAAACCACGCTTAATAGGCTTCGCACGTTTTTTGGAAGACCATTCAATTATATTTAATTAATCATCTTCGAAGTGACCGATATAGCTCACCGGATTAGCAAGTTGAAGTGGCAATGGGCAGGCCACATAGCACGCAGAGCAGATGGCCGATGGGGCTGAAAAGTGCTCGAGTGGAGACCTCGGACAAGCAAGCGCAGCGTAGGACGTCCACCTACAAGATGGACAGATGACCTTATAAAGGTCGCCGGAAAGCGCTGGATGCAGGTCGCTTCCAAGCGGTATATATGGAAGTCCAAAGGAAGGCCTATGTTCAGCAGTGGACGTCCTATGGCTGAGATGATGATGATGATGATGAATCATCTTCGAAAAGTTCTTGCTTTAGGGGTCTTTCTCTTCTTGGGTGCCCAACAGGGTGTTTTTCAACATACGCCATATTGCGGATTAGTATTTTATTTTACCAGCAACGACATTTTTTTTGTAAGTGACGTCGAAATTCGCCGAATATTACTGATGTAAACAAAGAGGAAAGAGGACTAAATATTCTGAAACGGACAAAAAATCTGCTTACCAGATCTTCAAAGGCACCAACGTAACCATTGTTACCGGATCTCGCTATCTGGGAAGCTACATTGGTGAAGGAAAAGAAGAATTCATTAAAAATAATGTAAAACAATTCATATCTACAATAGAAAAAATATCACAGGTCTGCAAAGATTCTCCGCAAGCCGCCTACGCAGCCCTCACAAAAGCAGTACAATTTAAATGGTTCTTTTTAATTCGTGTTCAGAAAAATTCCAATGAATTCTTTGGTCCACTAACACATGCCTTAAGAACAATCTTTCTGCCAACGCTGTTCGGTGGCGACGTATCTCCTATAGAAGCCGACCTAACTTCTCTACCCGTGCATAAAGGCGCATTAGCAATTTCCAACCCATCTAATTCCGCCAACTTAAACTACGAAATCTCTAAGAAAGGCTGTACAATACTAACCACCGCTCTAATAGACAACAAGGATATCGACCTATCTCAACACAACACGTCTCTAAAAAAAGCACAGAGTGCAGGTCGTAAGGAGAAAGAAACCCTCGAAGATATATTCCTAGAAACCACACTCGCAAAATTCACCGCCAACAGGAGAAGAACTATAGAAAGATCGATCGCAGTTAAAATGAAAACAAAATCATCTAACTGGTTGTCTGTGATACCTACAAAGAAAGATCATTTCGACCTGTCCCCAATAGAATTTAGAGACGCTTTAGCAATACGCTACCACCGCATACCAATCTCCATGCCACAGTCATGCGACGGCTGTGGGAATGATAATTTTAATATCGATCATGCCCTCTGCTGTAAAACCGGCGGCTTAATCACTAGACGTCACAACGAAATAAGAGACCTTTTTGCGAACTATGTCAACACGCAAGGGGCAATGTCACGAAAGAACCCATTATTTCTGAAAATTACAACGGTCTACGAGCAGACTTATCCTGCCGCGGAGTATGGGATGCTCAGAGGGAGGCGTTATTTGACATCCGTGTTGTTGACACCGACGCTCCTTCTTACATCTCGCGACCCGTAATATCCATCCTAAAATCAGCTGAAGATGAAAAGAAAAGAAAATACTCAAACGCTTGCGAAATGCGCCACGCCACCTTCACCCCACTAGTAACGTCAGTTGATGGCGTCTTTGCCCCACAAATGTCTTCTTTCATGAAACACATGGCAGAAGCCATTTCAGACCGCTGGCACCGATCTCTACCGTGCTGGGCTGGCTTAGAGCACGGGTAAGCGTTGCCGTCATACGTGCAACTAGCATGTGCATTCGTGGCACACGTTACAGGTTCAAGCCATTAGTGAAATGGCTGGGATTCGACGACGGTGCTGCCCTCCCACATATCGACTGAATTTTATTTTTTTATGACAATTTATTGTGCTTATTTGTATTGTATCCACTTTATTGAAAAAAAAAAAATATGAAACTAATATATAGATACGTAATACTAATTATTAAAAAAAAAAAAAACCGCAAATGTCAAGTACTTTTTGCATAATAAAGCCAAAACTATATACAGTTATGAAAGTTGTTTTATCTTCTTAAATAACAATGTATTTATTTTGCAATAAGAACGCGGCATTACGGTAAGCATTGTTTTGAATTTGGTTAATGATAAATTGCTAATGACGTTTAAAGACCAGCATTTAGAATTTGTCA
The DNA here is from genome assembly GCA_932273695.1 of Apotomis betuletana. Taxonomy (NCBI): domain Eukaryota; kingdom Metazoa; phylum Arthropoda; class Insecta; order Lepidoptera; family Tortricidae; genus Apotomis; species Apotomis betuletana. The sequence continues at coordinate 15,404,589 of OW026321.1, forward strand.
GTTTAATTTAACCATTATGACATATAAATAGGTAGATCGTTAACTATTCATTGAAGTTTATGTACTATGTGTGGACATTGGAACTGGGGAGGTGCAAATATATGACGTATGCACATTATTGCCATATGAATTAAAGCTGTTTGTTGAGGTTGTACATACTTAGTTTTTATTTGTATTTTATATTGTCTATTATTGATTTTTTGATGTTTGCTTTTGTGCTTTACTTTTGTCATCTTTCTGCCTTGCTTGTGTCAATTAAAATATTTTGCATATCTAAAGTCCAGCTGTTTTGATTTCGATACTAGTTTCCACCTTTTCCTAATCCTGAGCTATCATTGCGCCTTAATATTTGGTCCTTCGAACCGGATTAGAAGGTATTAGCCCACAAAGCAATTTAAATAAACGTAAAGTGCTGTCTCACCTTATGAAGATATACGACCCATTAAATTTACTGGCACCAATCGTGGTCAAAGGCCGTATACTACTACAGGAAGCTTGGCGGTCAAATTTTGACTGGGATACTTCTTTTCCACCATCACAGGTTTTGAAATGGAAGGAATGGTTTAATGAACTATCCGTCGTGTCAAGTATCAGGATCCCACGGTGGTACGCTAAATTGAATGGGGAGCCTACGCATCGAGAGCTACACATTTTTGCAGGCGCGAGTGAACTTGCCTATGCCACCGTCGCTTATTGGCGCTTTTTATATGCGGATGGCACAGTCAAGCTAGCCCTCATTACCAGCAAGGCCAGAGTCTCGCCGTTGCGACCATGTTCGATCCCGCGGTTAGAGTTGCAAGGCGCTTTAATTGCCTCTCGCCTTGCTGTCACCATTAAAGAGTTGCACAAGAAAAAACCTATCCGTACGTTTCTTTGGACGGATTCAAGGACTGTCCTCGGTTGGCTTAGAAGCGACGCACGAACTTTCAAGCCCTTTGTGGCCCATCGAGTAGGGGAAATTACCGAAAATACGTGCGTACATGACTGGAGATGGGTCCCATCGGCCTTGAACGTTGCGGACGACGCTACTCGAATCCAATCACTTCACCTCAATCCTAACCACCGATGGTTCACGGGCCCCTCATTTCTTCTGGACCCTCCGGAGGATTGGCCTGCGGAACCAGCTGGCCGGCCTACAACTCTTCCTGAATGCAAGCAGTCTTCTGCTCTTGTGGTTGGTCATCTGGTTCTCACCGCGGATTTTAATCGTTTTAATGACTGGTTACGCCTTCTCCGTGCTACTGCTCGCGTTTGCGGCTGCGGCCAAATTTCGTTCGGTATTGGACCGCGTTAATTTTACTGCTCCTAACACCGATGTTAGGACTCGACAACTTACGAACGCTCCTACGTCCACCACTCTCATACCTCTGACAGCGGAATTAATGGAAGCCGCAGAAAGGCGCGTTTTAGAAAAAGTACAGTCAGAAACATTTGGAGAAGAGATACAACAAATTAAGCGAGGAGAATTGTTATCCAAAAGTAGTCGCTTAACGAAACTATCACCCAAGATGGGACCGGATAATTTGTTACGCCTAGCTGGTAGAATCGCTGCTGTGCAGAATGTCGGTACAGAGATTAAGTCACCCATTATTTTAGACGGACGCCATCCAGTAGCGCGCATGTTGGTACATTTTTATCATCGTAAGGCTGGACATGCAAACAAAGAAATGGTTGTAAATGAAGTTCGTCAAAAGTTTTGGCTATTATCATTGCGCAGTACCGTACGGAACGTGGCTAGTAAGTGCCTGTTTTGCCGCATCAAAAAGGCAAAACCTATGAACCCAATGACTGGGAATCTTCCTGCAGAACGGCTTGCTCACCACCGCCGCCCATTCACATACGCCGGATTGGATTATTTCGGCCCTATAAACACCACGATCGGTCGCAGACAAGAAAAGCGCTACGTAGCCCTGTATACATGCATGACATCTAGAGCTGTCCACCTTGAAATTGTTGATTCCCTCTCTGCTGATTCGGCAATAATGAGTTTGCGACGCTTTATTGCGAGAAGAGGCGCTCCTGATACAATATTTTCCGACAACGGCACTTGTTTTATTGGCGCTGACCGAATCTTGCGCGAGTTCTATAGTTCACAGATCAACGATTTTGCTGCCAGCAGAGGCATAAAATGGAATTTTATTCCAGCTGCTGCTCCTTTTTTCGGCGGATGTTGGGAACGGCTTGTCCGCTCCATCAAAGTTGCGATGAACGCTACCCTACGCGAAAGAGCGCCAAAGCCAGAGGTCCTAGCGACACTTTTGCACGAAGCTGAGGCCATAGTCAACTCTCGACCGCTGACTCACGTCCCTGTTAGCACCGAAGACGAAGAGACCTTGACGCCTTTTCATTTTTTAATTGGCTCGTCCTCTAACCAGGTTTTGCCCGCAACTTTGGATGACCGAGATCTCCTTCGACGAGCTGACTGGAGGAAAGCTCTGAGACTCGCTGACCATTTCTGGAATCGTTGGGTGAGAGAGATTCTGCCGACCATGCAGCCCCGACAAGTAAGTGAGAACAGGGAGCGCAGTTTGGGCATCGGGGACCTAGTGTTGATCGTAGACGAGAATCTACCCAGAGGAGTATGGCCACGAGGCCGCATTGCTGCAACCCTCCCTGGCAGGGATGGTATTGTTAGGGTGGTGGACGTAGCCACACCGGGTGGTTTCCTTCGTCGGCCCTCCAAAAAACTAATCAGGCTGGACATATGAAGTAAGGCGTTGCCTGCTGGCCTGGCTAGTTTGTGTGCTCTCGCACACAAGGGGGTGGAATGTTGAGGTTGTACATACTTAGTTTTTATTTGTATTTTATATTGTCTATTATTGATTTTTTGATGTTTGCTTTTGTGCTTTACTTTTGTCATCTTTCTGTCTTGCTTGTGTCAATTAAAATATTTTGCATATCTAAAGTCCAGCTGTTTTGATTTCGATACTAATTTCCACCTTTTCCTAATCCTGAGCTATCATTGCGCCTTAATACTGTTTGTAGTGCCACTATTCCTTTGAAACCCTATTAAAAAAAAAAACTATGGTCGGCACTTGTCAATGTCAATTTATAGGATGTTGACATTACTGTCGGAGAGTAAGCGTTATTCTTGGAGAAAAAGTTTTCTGAAATACACTTAAAAAATGTGAAAAATGACAAGTAAAATTTACGTGAACTGGTCTTTCTACTATAATTTTTTTTATGAATTTATTATTCGGTATTCCTGTCACTAACAATTTTTGAGATATACAGTCATGGAAACCGAGTCAATAATTTAATTCATAGCCATTTATATTCAATTTTATTGATCGCCGTCAAAATTTGTTCTTTGATGGACCTTCAAGATATTGTATATATATTCACTTGTAGTTTAGACGCTTTCAGAACGTTAAGATTGCCATTAGCATCCACTTCAAGTATCTGTGAGGCCTGGTAGATTGGTAAGTTACTAAATTCACGATTTGTACTTGTACAATAAAATTTAAATAAAAAAAAATATAGATATCAAAAAGTTTGGACTCGTGAAGGACTCGAACCTCCGACCTCCGATGGTTTGTGTTTTATACGTTATAAGTGTTGAATCGGCGCTCTGCCGCTGAGCTAACGAGTCGACACGAGCTCGGTACAAAATTACTATTTCATGCCGCAAAATGACGTCACAGGGTCATTAATACACACAGTTATGAATCAGAATTCTATAGTAATTTTAATTGTACATCTAATGGTCTCCAAATTGTACTCCAATATAGCCGATAGATACGGAAGGCTTTAGTGTTGGAAAACTTTAGTTGTTTTTTAATTCAGCTCTAAAATGGAGACCACGAATCGGAAAACGCGCAGTCGATTGTGCCCACAAGATGGGACGGATGATATGGAAAAATCGATGGTTAATCATATGACCGTCCTTGGTGGAAGTTTTTAGGAGAGACCTACGTTCTGTATCCCACGTCAGTGCGTCACAGGTTATTATCATTGCGGCGCTATTTAGAGCTGTCAGCCCTTTTACACGTGCAGTCTGTGGATAAGATTTTCGCACAGGGCATATAAAACATTGCGAGTAGGTACAGTATAACAACGCCTTAAGGATGTTATTGAGGCTAAACTATTCTTGGAGCAATAGTTTACTCAAATCAAAAAATTACGTTTACTTGTATTTTTTTCTGAGTTATTACTGGGTATTCCTGTCACATAACAATTTATAAGATATTTATATGGAAACCGAGTTAATTATGTGGGCGAAAATTTTAGAATTACAGGATATCTTTTTTACTGGCGATTTTATACATCGCAATTTACTTTAAAATTTGTTACCTATATATACTTTAATATAATATATATTCGCTTGTATTTAAGACGCTCTCAAAACGTAAACACTTCGATCATGCACCCACTTGAAGTATCTCTGTGAGGCCCTTTGGTTGATTGGTAAGTTAGTTAGTTCACAATTTGTACAAAAAAAAATAGATATCAAAAAGTTTTGACTCGTGAAGGACTCGAACCTCCGACCTCCGATGGTTTGTTTGATTCGTTATAAGTGCGGAATCGGCGCTCTGCCACTGAGCTAACGAGTCGACACGAGCCCGTTACTATTACTATTGCATGCTATGAAATGACGTCACTGAGTTGCATAGAATACGCATACGGTACGAGTCACAACTGCGGATATTTAGCAAATAAATTCGAGTATAAACCACGCTTAATAGGCTTCGCACGTTTTTTGGAAAACCATTCAATTATAATATATTAAATTAATCATCTTCGAAAAGTCCTTGCTTTAGGGGTCTTTCTCTTCTTGGGTGCCCAACAGGGTGTTTTTCAACCTACGCCATATTGCGGATTAGTATTTTATTTTACCAGCAACGAAAATTTTTTTGTAACTGACGTCGAAATTCGCCGAATATTACTGATGTAAACAAAGAGGAAAGAGGACTAAATATTCCGCAAATGTTAAGTACTTTTTGCATAACAAAGCCAAAACTATCTACAGTTATTAGAGTCGTTTTTTCTTTTTAAATAGCAATTAGTATTTACTTTGCTATAAGAACGAAGGATTTCGCAGCATTCCGGTAAGCAGTGTTTTGAATTTGGTTAATGATAAATCGCTAGTGACGTTTAAAGACCAGCATTTAGAATTTGTCAGTTTAATTTAACCCTTATGACAAATAGGTAAAAAGTTAACTATTCATAGAAGTGGATAGTTAACTATCTACGTATATGTTTATGTACTATGTGTGGACATAGGAACTCGGGAGGTGCAAATATATGAAGTATGCACATTATTGCCATATGAAAGCTGTTTGTAGCGCCACTATTCCTTTGAAACCCTATTTAAAAAAAATACTCGATGGTTGGCACTTGTCAATGTCAATTTATAGGATGTTGACGTTACTATCGGAGAGTAAGTGTTATCCTTGGAGCAAAAGTTTGCTGAAATCCAGCCGTATAAAATGTGAAAAAATTAAAAGTAATATTTACGTTTACTTGTCTTTTTACTTGTAATTTTTTCTGCTATTAATCGGTATCGGTACATGGAAAACCAGTCAGTTATTTTGACTAGAGTTTTTGAATTAGAGTATATCTTTTTAATGGCTATTCATGGTGATTTCATACATCGCAATTTACATTAAAATTTGTGCCTTGATGGCCCTAAAATATATATATTCACTTGTACTTTAGACGCTCTCGGAACGTTATACTTTCGATAATGCACGCACTTGAAATACCTCTGTTAGGTCCTTTGGTTGATTGGTAAGTTATTAAGATCAACATTTGTACAATAAAATTTAAAGAAAAAAAATATATTTTAGATATCAAAAAGTTTTGACTCGTGAAGGACTCGAACCTCCGACCTCCGATGGTTTGTTTTATTCATTATAAGTGTGGAATCGGCGCTCTGCCACTGAGCTAACGAGTCGACACGAGCTCGGTACAAAATTACTATTGCATGCCGCAAAATGACGTGACAGGATCATTAATACATGCAGTAATGAATCAGAACTCTTGAATAATTTTAATTGTATATGTAATGATACGGAAGGCTTTAGGGTTGGAAAACTTTAGAGTTGATTTCTAATTCAAATCTCTAAAATAGAGACCATGAATCGGAAAACGCGCAGTCATTTGGGCCCACAAGATGCGATCTGAAAAAATCGATTTTTTCAGATCGCATCTTGTGGGCTAATCATATGACCGTCCTTGGTGGAAGTTTTAAGGGAAGACCTACGTTATGTATCCCACGACAGTGTGTCACAGGTTATTATCATTCCGATAAGGATAATAATAAAATAAATACGCCGTATCGATATATTGCACCATATTTTAAAATGATTATGCAATTTTGTGCAACGAACAAAATATTCTACAATTTTATGTTTTATTTGTTGCCAAACGACCGCATAGCAACGATACAATAAACTTTTTTATTAAAAATACCTATTTTATTAATCAGAGCAGTAATTCCACGAATATTTCGTTTATTGACAATCAAGACTCACTAAGTAACAAGTACCTACTTAAAACAAGCTCGTATCTCTGTATCAATCTACTTTCTTGATACGAGGTTTTGAAGAGCAGTGACAGAAATTTTAGTAAGTTTTGGTTGGCTGAAGCTGAACTCACACCTGAACGGATACCACTGCTCATGTTTTCATACAAATATGGGTTTCTTTCTCGTCTGTTTCCTCCAAAACTTAACTACTGGTTACGTAATTTAAGAAAATGAATAGGAAGTAAATTTCCCGTATCGAATTAGTTGTTGCGCAAATTATTATAGAATTTGTGTAATAGGCGTTTGTATTTGGCGATAATTCCGCCGCAAACGGACAATACAGACGGTAGAACACACACAAGGAGACAGTCTCTCCTCAGACTGACTTATTAAAGTGCACTTGTGGCTTAGCTACTTACTGAATAAATTATTTCATTACATTTCATTTCATTTTATTTCGTTTAATTCAATTTCATTCCATTTCATTTCATTCCAATTCATTCCATTTCAGACTTAGAGGCTCTATTCTGTTTGTTAATTTAGGATTGTCAACTATGCGCACAGCGCGTCTTTGTACCGAGTCAAGAGGGCCAAGCTGGTATTCGGGGGCTCCTACCCAGAGGTTCTCCATGTGGCGTCGGACTTGCGCTCTATACAGCTGCAGCCTTTGCCCAGGAGTGATGTGCCGCTTCGCTCTGTGTAGTACACGAAGGTTTTTAGATGCCGGCTTTGCCTTATCCTCTAAATGGCTTTTTAATAGGATCCAGTATCTATTTTGTAAGAAGAACGAAGGATTAAGCAGCATCCCGGTAAGCAGTGTTTTGAATTTGGTTAAAGACAAATCGTTGACCCGCCGGACTGACCCTTGTTAGGCTATACAAACTGCAGGTAATTAATTTTTAAAATTGGCTGCACTTGAATATCTTTGCCTTCGAAACCCTATTTAAAAAAAAATCTATGGTTGGCACTTGTTGATGTCAATTTATGAGATTTTGACATTACTATCGGAGAGTAAGCGTTATTCTTGGAACAAAAGTTTGCTGAAATCCCGACTTAAAAATTTAAAATAAGAAAATTGGGCATGTGCGAGTCCGACTCGCGCATGAAGGGTTCCGTACCTATATATTATGTATATATAGGTATAACAAGTTTGTTGTATGGGAGCCCCCCTTAAATATTAATTTTATTTCATTTTTAGTATTTGTTGTTATAGCGGCAATAGAAATACATCATCTGTGAAAATTTTAAGTGTCTAGCTATCACCATTCTTAAGATACAGCCTGGTGACAGACGGACGGACGGATGGACGGACGGACGGACGGACGGACAGCGAAGTCTCAGTAATAGGGTCCCGTTTTTACCCTTTGGGTACGGAACCCTAAAAACGAGAAGTCAAATTTACGTTTACTTGTAATTTTTTCTAAGTTATTACTGGGTATTACTGTCACATAACAATTTATAAGATATACATGGAAACCGAGTCAGTTATTTTGGCTAGAATTTTAGAATTAGACCATTTATTTTAATAGCTATTCATGTCATTTCATACATCGCAATTTACATTAAAATTTGTTTCTTAATGGCCCTAAAATATATTTTTTTTTCAGACTTGTATTTTAGACGCTCTCAGGACGTTAAACTTTCAATGATGCACACACTTGAAGTATCTCTGTTAGGCCCTTTCGTTGACTGGTAAGTTATTAAGTTCACCACTTTTGTACAATAAAAAAAATAGAGCGCCGATTGATTTTGATAATATCAAAAAGTTTTGACTCGTGAAGGACTCGAACCTCCGACCTCCGATGGTTTGTGTTTTATACGTTATAAGTGTTGAATCGGCGCTCTGCCACTGAGCTAACGAGTCGACACGAGCTCGCTACTAAATTACTATTGCATGCTATGAAATGACGTCACGGAGTTGCATAGAATACGCATACGGTACGAGTCACAACTGCGGATATTTAGCGAATAAATTCGAGTATAAACCACGCTTAATAGGCTTCGCACGTTTTTTGGAAGACCATTCAATTATATTTAATTAATCATCTTCGAAGTGACCGATATAGCTCACCGGATTAGCAAGTTGAAGTGGCAATGGGCAGGCCACATAGCACGCAGAGCAGATGGCCGATGGGGCTGAAAAGTGCTCGAGTGGAGACCTCGGACAAGCAAGCGCAGCGTAGGACGTCCACCTACAAGATGGACAGATGACCTTATAAAGGTCGCCGGAAAGCGCTGGATGCAGGTCGCTTCCAAGCGGTATATATGGAAGTCCAAAGGAAGGCCTATGTTCAGCAGTGGACGTCCTATGGCTGAGATGATGATGATGATGATGAATCATCTTCGAAAAGTTCTTGCTTTAGGGGTCTTTCTCTTCTTGGGTGCCCAACAGGGTGTTTTTCAACATACGCCATATTGCGGATTAGTATTTTATTTTACCAGCAACGACATTTTTTTTGTAAGTGACGTCGAAATTCGCCGAATATTACTGATGTAAACAAAGAGGAAAGAGGACTAAATATTCTGAAACGGACAAAAAATCTGCTTACCAGATCTTCAAAGGCACCAACGTAACCATTGTTACCGGATCTCGCTATCTGGGAAGCTACATTGGTGAAGGAAAAGAAGAATTCATTAAAAATAATGTAAAACAATTCATATCTACAATAGAAAAAATATCACAGGTCTGCAAAGATTCTCCGCAAGCCGCCTACGCAGCCCTCACAAAAGCAGTACAATTTAAATGGTTCTTTTTAATTCGTGTTCAGAAAAATTCCAATGAATTCTTTGGTCCACTAACACATGCCTTAAGAACAATCTTTCTGCCAACGCTGTTCGGTGGCGACGTATCTCCTATAGAAGCCGACCTAACTTCTCTACCCGTGCATAAAGGCGCATTAGCAATTTCCAACCCATCTAATTCCGCCAACTTAAACTACGAAATCTCTAAGAAAGGCTGTACAATACTAACCACCGCTCTAATAGACAACAAGGATATCGACCTATCTCAACACAACACGTCTCTAAAAAAAGCACAGAGTGCAGGTCGTAAGGAGAAAGAAACCCTCGAAGATATATTCCTAGAAACCACACTCGCAAAATTCACCGCCAACAGGAGAAGAACTATAGAAAGATCGATCGCAGTTAAAATGAAAACAAAATCATCTAACTGGTTGTCTGTGATACCTACAAAGAAAGATCATTTCGACCTGTCCCCAATAGAATTTAGAGACGCTTTAGCAATACGCTACCACCGCATACCAATCTCCATGCCACAGTCATGCGACGGCTGTGGGAATGATAATTTTAATATCGATCATGCCCTCTGCTGTAAAACCGGCGGCTTAATCACTAGACGTCACAACGAAATAAGAGACCTTTTTGCGAACTATGTCAACACGCAAGGGGCAATGTCACGAAAGAACCCATTATTTCTGAAAATTACAACGGTCTACGAGCAGACTTATCCTGCCGCGGAGTATGGGATGCTCAGAGGGAGGCGTTATTTGACATCCGTGTTGTTGACACCGACGCTCCTTCTTACATCTCGCGACCCGTAATATCCATCCTAAAATCAGCTGAAGATGAAAAGAAAAGAAAATACTCAAACGCTTGCGAAATGCGCCACGCCACCTTCACCCCACTAGTAACGTCAGTTGATGGCGTCTTTGCCCCACAAATGTCTTCTTTCATGAAACACATGGCAGAAGCCATTTCAGACCGCTGGCACCGATCTCTACCGTGCTGGGCTGGCTTAGAGCACGGGTAAGCGTTGCCGTCATACGTGCAACTAGCATGTGCATTCGTGGCACACGTTACAGGTTCAAGCCATTAGTGAAATGGCTGGGATTCGACGACGGTGCTGCCCTCCCACATATCGACTGAATTTTATTTTTTTATGACAATTTATTGTGCTTATTTGTATTGTATCCACTTTATTGAAAAAAAAAAAATATGAAACTAATATATAGATACGTAATACTAATTATTAAAAAAAAAAAAACCGCAAATGTCAAGTACTTTTTGCATAATAAAGCCAAAACTATATACAGTTATGAAAGTTGTTTTATCTTCTTAAATAACAATGTATTTATTTTGCAATAAGAACGTGGCATTACGGTAAGCATTGTTTTGAATTTGGTTAATGATAAATTGCTAATGACGTTTAAAGACCAGCATTTAGAATTTGTCAGTTTAATTTAACCATTATGACATATAAATAGGTAGATCGTTAACTATTCATTGAAGTTTATGTACTATGTGTGGACATTGGAACTGGGGAGGTGCAAATATATGACGTATGCACATTATTGCCATATGAATTAAAGCTGTTTGTTGAGGTTGTACATACTTAGTTTTTATTTGTATTTTATATTGTCTATTATTGATTTTTTGATGTTTGCTTTTGTGCTTTACTTTTGTCATCTTTCTGCCTTGCTTGTGTCAATTAAAATATTTTGCATATCTAAAGTCCAGCTGTTTTGATTTCGATACTAGTTTCCACCTTTTCCTAATCCTGAGCTATCATTGCGCCTTAATATTTGGTCCTTCGAACCGGATTAGAAGGTATTAGCCCACAAAGCAATTTAAATAAACGTAAAGTGCTGTCTCACCTTATGAAGATATACGACCCATTAAATTTACTGGCACCAATCGTGGTCAAAGGCCGTATACTACTACAGGAAGCTTGGCGGTCAAATTTTGACTGGGATACTTCTTTTCCACCATCACAGGTTTTGAAATGGAAGGAATGGTTTAATGAACTATCCGTCGTGTCAAGTATCAGGATCCCACGGTGGTACGCTAAATTGAATGGGGAGCCTACGCATCGAGAGCTACACATTTTTGCAGGCGCGAGTGAACTTGCCTATGCCACCGTCGCTTATTGGCGCTTTTTATATGCGGATGGCACAGTCAAGCTAGCCCTCATTACCAGCAAGGCCAGAGTCTCGCCGTTGCGACCATGTTCGATCCCGCGGTTAGAGTTGCAAGGCGCTTTAATTGCCTCTCGCCTTGCTGTCACCATTAAAGAGTTGCACAAGAAAAAACCTATCCGTACGTTTCTTTGGACGGATTCAAGGACTGTCCTCGGTTGGCTTAGAAGCGACGCACGAACTTTCAAGCCCTTTGTGGCCCATCGAGTAGGGGAAATTACCGAAAATACGTGCGTACATGACTGGAGATGGGTCCCATCGGCCTTGAACGTTGCGGACGACGCTACTCGAATCCAATCACTTCACCTCAATCCTAACCACCGATGGTTCACGGGCCCCTCATTTCTTCTGGACCCTCCGGAGGATTGGCCTGCGGAACCAGCTGGCCGGCCTACAACTCTTCCTGAATGCAAGCAGTCTTCTGCTCTTGTGGTTGGTCATCTGGTTCTCACCGCGGATTTTAATCGTTTTAATGACTGGTTACGCCTTCTCCGTGCTACTGCTCGCGTTTGCGGCTGCGGCCAAATTTCGTTCGGTATTGGACCGCGTTAATTTTACTGCTCCTAACACCGATGTTAGGACTCGACAACTTACGAACGCTCCTACGTCCACCACTCTCATACCTCTGACAGCGGAATTAATGGAAGCCGCAGAAAGGCGCGTTTTAGAAAAAGTACAGTCAGAAACATTTGGAGAAGAGATACAACAAATTAAGCGAGGAGAATTGTTATCCAAAAGTAGTCGCTTAACGAAACTATCACCCAAGATGGGACCGGATAATTTGTTACGCCTAGCTGGTAGAATCGCTGCTGTGCAGAATGTCGGTACAGAGATTAAGTCACCCATTATTTTAGACGGACGCCATCCAGTAGCGCGCATGTTGGTACATTTTTATCATCGTAAGGCTGGACATGCAAACAAAGAAATGGTTGTAAATGAAGTTCGTCAAAAGTTTTGGCTATTATCATTGCGCAGTACCGTACGGAACGTGGCTAGTAAGTGCCTGTTTTGCCGCATCAAAAAGGCAAAACCTATGAACCCAATGACTGGGAATCTTCCTGCAGAACGGCTTGCTCACCACCGCCGCCCATTCACATACGCCGGATTGGATTATTTCGGCCCTATAAACACCACGATCGGTCGCAGACAAGAAAAGCGCTACGTAGCCCTGTATACATGCATGACATCTAGAGCTGTCCACCTTGAAATTGTTGATTCCCTCTCTGCTGATTCGGCAATAATGAGTTTGCGACGCTTTATTGCGAGAAGAGGCGCTCCTGATACAATATTTTCCGACAACGGCACTTGTTTTATTGGCGCTGACCGAATCTTGCGCGAGTTCTATAGTTCACAGATCAACGATTTTGCTGCCAGCAGAGGCATAAAATGGAATTTTATTCCAGCTGCTGCTCCTTTTTTCGGCGGATGTTGGGAACGGCTTGTCCGCTCCATCAAAGTTGCGATGAACGCTACCCTACGCGAAAGAGCGCCAAAGCCAGAGGTCCTAGCGACACTTTTGCACGAAGCTGAGGCCATAGTCAACTCTCGACCGCTGACTCACGTCCCTGTTAGCACCGAAGACGAAGAGACCTTGACGCCTTTTCATTTTTTAATTGGCTCGTCCTCTAACCAGGTTTTGCCCGCAACTTTGGATGACCGAGATCTCCTTCGACGAGCTGACTGGAGGAAAGCTCTGAGACTCGCTGACCATTTCTGGAATCGTTGGGTGAGAGAGATTCTGCCGACCATGCAGCCCCGACAAGTAAGTGAGAACAGGGAGCGCAGTTTGGGCATCGGGGACCTAGTGTTGATCGTAGACGAGAATCTACCCAGAGGAGTATGGCCACGAGGCCGCATTGCTGCAACCCTCCCTGGCAGGGATGGTATTGTTAGGGTGGTGGACGTAGCCACACCGGGTGGTTTCCTTCGTCGGCCCTCCAAAAAACTAATCAGGCTGGACATATGAAGTAAGGCGTTGCCTGCTGGCCTGGCTAGTTTGTGTGCTCTCGCACACAAGGGGGTGGAATGTTGAGGTTGTACATACTTAGTTTTTATTTGTATTTTATATTGTCTATTATTGATTTTTTGATGTTTGCTTTTGTGCTTTACTTTTGTCATCTTTCTGTCTTGCTTGTGTCAATTAAAATATTTTGCATATCTAAAGTCCAGCTGTTTTGATTTCGATACTAATTTCCACCTTTTCCTAATCCTGAGCTATCATTGCGCCTTAATACTGTTTGTAGTGCCACTATTCCTTTGAAACCCTATTAAAAAAAAAAACTATGGTCGGCACTTGTCAATGTCAATTTATAGGATGTTGACATTACTGTCGGAGAGTAAGCGTTATTCTTGGAGAAAAAGTTTTCTGAAATACACTTAAAAAATGTGAAAAATGACAAGTAAAATTTACGTGAACTGGTCTTTCTACTATAATTTTTTTTATGAATTTATTATTCGGTATTCCTGTCACTAACAATTTTTGAGATATACAGTCATGGAAACCGAGTCAATAATTTAATTCATAGCCATTTATATTCAATTTTATTGATCGCCGTCAAAATTTGTTCTTTGATGGACCTTCAAGATATTGTATATATATTCACTTGTAGTTTAGACGCTTTCAGAACGTTAAGATTGCCATTAGCATCCACTTCAAGTATCTGTGAGGCCTGGTAGATTGGTAAGTTACTAAATTCACGATTTGTACTTGTACAATAAAATTTAAATAAAAAAAAATATAGATATCAAAAAGTTTGGACTCGTGAAGGACTCGAACCTCCGACCTCCGATGGTTTGTGTTTTATACGTTATAAGTGTTGAATCGGCGCTCTGCCGCTGAGCTAACGAGTCGACACGAGCTCGGTACAAAATTACTATTTCATGCCGCAAAATGACGTCACAGGGTCATTAATACACACAGTTATGAATCAGAATTCTATAGTAATTTTAATTGTACATCTAATGGTCTCCAAATTGTACTCCAATATAGCCGATAGATACGGAAGGCTTTAGTGTTGGAAAACTTTAGTTGTTTTTTAATTCAGCTCTAAAATGGAGACCACGAATCGGAAAACGCGCAGTCGATTGTGCCCACAAGATGGGACGGATGATATGGAAAAATCGATGGTTAATCATATGACCGTCCTTGGTGGAAGTTTTTAGGAGAGACCTACGTTCTGTATCCCACGTCAGTGCGTCACAGGTTATTATCATTGCGGCGCTATTTAGAGCTGTCAGCCCTTTTACACGTGCAGTCTGTGGATAAGATTTTCGCACAGGGCATATAAAACATTGCGAGTAGGTACAGTATAACAACGCCTTAAGGATGTTATTGAGGCTAAACTATTCTTGGAGCAATAGTTTACTCAAATCAAAAAATTACGTTTACTTGTATTTTTTTCTGAGTTATTACTGGGTATTCCTGTCACATAACAATTTATAAGATATTTATATGGAAACCGAGTTAATTATGTGGGCGAAAATTTTAGAATTACAGGATATCTTTTTTACTGGCGATTTTATACATCGCAATTTACTTTAAAATTTGTTACCTATATATACTTTAATATAATATATATTCGCTTGTATTTAAGACGCTCTCAAAACGTAAACACTTCGATCATGCACCCACTTGAAGTATCTCTGTGAGGCCCTTTGGTTGATTGGTAAGTTAGTTAGTTCACAATTTGTACAAAAAAAAATAGATATCAAAAAGTTTTGACTCGTGAAGGACTCGAACCTCCGACCTCCGATGGTTTGTTTGATTCGTTATAAGTGCGGAATCGGCGCTCTGCCACTGAGCTAACGAGTCGACACGAGCCCGTTACTATTACTATTGCATGCTATGAAATGACGTCACTGAGTTGCATAGAATACGCATACGGTACGAGTCACAACTGCGGATATTTAGCAAATAAATTCGAGTATAAACCACGCTTAATAGGCTTCGCACGTTTTTTGGAAAACCATTCAATTATAATATATTAAATTAATCATCTTCGAAAAGTCCTTGCTTTAGGGGTCTTTCTCTTCTTGGGTGCCCAACAGGGTGTTTTTCAACCTACGCCATATTGCGGATTAGTATTTTATTTTACCAGCAACGAAAATTTTTTTGTAACTGACGTCGAAATTCGCCGAATATTACTGATGTAAACAAAGAGGAAAGAGGACTAAATATTCCGCAAATGTTAAGTACTTTTTGCATAACAAAGCCAAAACTATCTACAGTTATTAGAGTCGTTTTTTCTTTTTAAATAGCAATTAGTATTTACTTTGCTATAAGAACGAAGGATTTCGCAGCATTCCGGTAAGCAGTGTTTTGAATTTGGTTAATGATAAATCGCTAGTGACGTTTAAAGACCAGCATTTAGAATTTGTCAGTTTAATTTAACCCTTATGACAAATAGGTAAAAAGTTAACTATTCATAGAAGTGGATAGTTAACTATCTACGTATATGTTTATGTACTATGTGTGGACATAGGAACTCGGGAGGTGCAAATATATGAAGTATGCACATTATTGCCATATGAAAGCTGTTTGTAGCGCCACTATTCCTTTGAAACCCTATTTAAAAAAAATACTCGATGGTTGGCACTTGTCAATGTCAATTTATAGGATGTTGACGTTACTATCGGAGAGTAAGTGTTATCCTTGGAGCAAAAGTTTGCTGAAATCCAGCCGTATAAAATGTGAAAAAATTAAAAGTAATATTTACGTTTACTTGTCTTTTTACTTGTAATTTTTTCTGCTATTAATCGGTATCGGTACATGGAAAACCAGTCAGTTATTTTGACTAGAGTTTTTGAATTAGAGTATATCTTTTTAATGGCTATTCATGGTGATTTCATACATCGCAATTTACATTAAAATTTGTGCCTTGATGGCCCTAAAATATATATATTCACTTGTACTTTAGACGCTCTCGGAACGTTATACTTTCGATAATGCACGCACTTGAAATACCTCTGTTAGGTCCTTTGGTTGATTGGTAAGTTATTAAGATCAACATTTGTACAATAAAATTTAAAGAAAAAAAATATATTTTAGATATCAAAAAGTTTTGACTCGTGAAGGACTCGAACCTCCGACCTCCGATGGTTTGTTTTATTCATTATAAGTGTGGAATCGGCGCTCTGCCACTGAGCTAACGAGTCGACACGAGCTCGGTACAAAATTACTATTGCATGCCGCAAAATGACGTAACAGGATCATTAATACATGCAGTAATGAATCAGAACTCTTGAATAATTTTAATTGTATATGTAATGATACGGAAGGCTTTAGGGTTGGAAAACTTTAGAGTTGATTTCTAATTCAAATCTCTAAAATAGAGACCATGAATCGGAAAACGCGCAGTCATTTGGGCCCACAAGATGCGATCTGAAAAAATCGATTTTTTCAGATCGCATCTTGTGGGCTAATCATATGACCGTCCTTGGTGGAAGTTTTAAGGGAAGACCTACGTTATGTATCCCACGACAGTGTGTCACAGGTTATTATCATTCCGATAAGGATAATAATAAAATAAATACGCCGTATCGATATATTGCACCATATTTTAAAATGATTATGCAATTTTGTGCAACGAACAAAATATTCTACAATTTTATGTTTTATTTGTTGCCAAACGACCGCATAGCAACGATACAATAAACTTTTTTATTAAAAATACCTATTTTATTAATCAGAGCAGTAATTCCACGAATATTTCGTTTATTGACAATCAAGACTCACTAAGTAACAAGTACCTACTTAAAACAAGCTCGTATCTCTGTATCAATCTACTTTCTTGATACGAGGTTTTGAAGAGCAGTGACAGAAATTTTAGTAAGTTTTGGTTGGCTGAAGCTGAACTCACACCTGAACGGATACCACTGCTCATGTTTTCATACAAATATGGGTTTCTTTCTCGTCTCCTCCAAAACTTAACTACTGGTTACGTAATTTAAGAAAATGAATAGGAAGTAAATTTCCCGTATCGAATTAGTTGTTGCGCAAATTATTATAGAATTTGTGTAATAGGCGTTTGTATTTGGCGATAATTCCGCCGCAAACGGACAATACAGACGGTAGAACACACACAAGGAGACAGTCTCTCCTCA
The DNA here is from genome assembly GCA_932273695.1 of Apotomis betuletana. NCBI lineage: Eukaryota > Metazoa > Arthropoda > Insecta > Lepidoptera > Tortricidae > Apotomis > Apotomis betuletana. The sequence continues at coordinate 15,422,094 of OW026321.1, forward strand.
GACTGACTTATTAAAGTGCACTTGTGGCTTAGCTACTTACTGAATAAATTATTTCATTACATTTCATTTCATTTTATTTCGTTTAATTCAATTTCATTCCATTTCATTTCATTCCAATTCATTCCATTTCAGACTTAGAGGCTCTATTCTGTTTGTTAATTTAGGATTGTCAACTATGCGCACAGCGCGTCTTTGTACCGAGTCAAGAGGGCCAAGCTGGTATTCGGGGGCTCCTACCCAGAGGTTCTCCATGTGGCGTCGGACTTGCGCTCTATACAGCTGCAGCCTTTGCCCAGGAGTGATGTGCCGCTTCGCTCTGTGTAGTACACGAAGGTTTTTAGATGCCGGCTTTGCCTTATCCTCTAAATGGCTTTTTAATAGGATCCAGTATCTATTTTGTAAGAAGAACGAAGGATTAAGCAGCATCCCGGTAAGCAGTGTTTTGAATTTGGTTAAAGACAAATCGTTGACCCCGCCGGACTGACCCTTGTTAGGCTATACAAACTGCAGGTAATTAATTTTTAAAATTGGCTGCACTTGAATATCTTTGCCTTCGAAACCCTATTTAAAAAAAAATCTATGGTTGGCACTTGTTGATGTCAATTTATGAGATTTTGACATTACTATCGGAGAGTAAGCGTTATTCTTGGAACAAAAGTTTGCTGAAATCCCGACTTAAAAATTTAAAATAAGAAAATTGGGCATGTGCGAGTCCGACTCGCGCATGAAGGGTTCCGTACCTATATATTATGTATATATAGGTATAACAAGTTTGTTGTATGGGAGCCCCCCCTTAAATATTAATTTTATTTCATTTTTAGTATTTGTTGTTATAGCGGCAATAGAAATACATCATCTGTGAAAATTTTAAGTGTCTAGCTATCACCCTTCTTGAGATACAGCCTGGTGACAGACGGACGGACGGACGGACGGACGGACGGACGGACGGACGGATGGACGGACGGACGGACGGACGGACAGCGAAGTCTCAGTAATAGGGTCCCGTTTTTACCCTTTGGGTACGGAACCCTAAAAACGAGAAGTCAAATTTACGTTTAACTTGTAATTTTTTCTAAGTTATTACTGGGTATTACTGTCACATAACAATTTATAAGATATACATGGAAACCGAGTCAGTTATTTTGGCTAGAATTTTAGAATTAGACCATTTATTTTAATAGCTATTCATGTCATTTCATACATCGCAATTTACATTAAAATTTGTTTCTTAATGGCCCTAAAATATATTTTTTTTTTCAGACTTGTATTTTAGACGCTCTCAGGACGTTAAACTTTCAATGATGCACACACTTGAAGTATCTCTGTTAGGCCCTTTCGTTGACTGGTAAGTTATTAAGTTCACCACTTTTGTACAATAAAAAAAATAGAGCGCCGATTGATTTTGATAATATCAAAAAGTTTTGACTCGTGAAGGACTCGAACCTCCGACCTCCGATGGTTTGTGTTTTATACGTTATAAGTGTTGAATCGGCGCTCTGCCACTGAGCTAACGAGTCGACACGAGCTCGCTACTAAATTACTATTGCATGCTATGAAATGACGTCACGGAGTTGCATAGAATACGCATACGGTACGAGTCACAACTGCGGATATTTAGCGAATAAATTCGAGTATAAACCACGCTTAATAGGCTTCGCACGTTTTTTGGAAGACCATTCAATTATATTTAATTAATCATCTTCGAAGTGACCGATATAGCTCACCGGATTAGCAAGTTGAAGTGGCAATGGGCAGGCCACATAGCACGCAGAGCAGATGGCCGATGGGGCTGAAAAGTGCTCGAGTGGAGACCTCGGACAAGCAAGCGCAGCGTAGGACGTCCACCTACAAGATGGACAGATGACCTTATAAAGGTCGCCGGAAAGCGCTGGATGCAGGTCGCTTCCAAGCGGTATATATGGAAGTCCAAAGGAAGGCCTATGTTCAGCAGTGGACGTCCTATGGCTGAGATGATGATGATGATGATGAATCATCTTCGAAAAGTTCTTGCTTTAGGGGTCTTTCTCTTCTTGGGTGCCCAACAGGGTGTTTTTCAACATACGCCATATTGCGGATTAGTATTTTATTTTACCAGCAACGACATTTTTTTTGTAAGTGACGTCGAAATTCGCCGAATATTACTGATGTAAACAAAGAGGAAAGAGGACTAAATATTCTGAAACGGACAAAAAATCTGCTTACCAGATCTTCAAAGGCACCAACGTAACCATTGTTACCGGATCTCGCTATCTGGGAAGCTACATTGGTGAAGGAAAAGAAGAATTCATTAAAAATAATGTAAAACAATTCATATCTACAATAGAAAAAATATCACAGGTCTGCAAAGATTCTCCGCAAGCCGCCTACGCAGCCCTCACAAAAGCAGTACAATTTAAATGGTTCTTTTTAATTCGTGTTCAGAAAAATTCCAATGAATTCTTTGGTCCACTAACACATGCCTTAAGAACAATCTTTCTGCCAACGCTGTTCGGTGGCGACGTATCTCCTATAGAAGCCGACCTAACTTCTCTACCCGTGCATAAAGGCGCATTAGCAATTTCCAACCCATCTAATTCCGCCAACTTAAACTACGAAATCTCTAAGAAAGGCTGTACAATACTAACCACCGCTCTAATAGACAACAAGGATATCGACCTATCTCAACACAACACGTCTCTAAAAAAAGCACAGAGTGCAGGTCGTAAGGAGAAAGAAACCCTCGAAGATATATTCCTAGAAACCACACTCGCAAAATTCACCGCCAACAGGAGAAGAACTATAGAAAGATCGATCGCAGTTAAAATGAAAACAAAATCATCTAACTGGTTGTCTGTGATACCTACAAAGAAAGATCATTTCGACCTGTCCCCAATAGAATTTAGAGACGCTTTAGCAATACGCTACCACCGCATACCAATCTCCATGCCACAGTCATGCGACGGCTGTGGGAATGATAATTTTAATATCGATCATGCCCTCTGCTGTAAAACCGGCGGCTTAATCACTAGACGTCACAACGAAATAAGAGACCTTTTTGCGAACTATGTCAACACGCAAGGGGCAATGTCACGAAAGAACCCATTATTTCTGAAAATTACAACGGTCTACGAGCAGACTTATCCTGCCGCGGAGTATGGGATGCTCAGAGGGAGGCGTTATTTGACATCCGTGTTGTTGACACCGACGCTCCTTCTTACATCTCGCGACCCGTAATATCCATCCTAAAATCAGCTGAAGATGAAAAGAAAAGAAAATACTCAAACGCTTGCGAAATGCGCCACGCCACCTTCACCCCACTAGTAACGTCAGTTGATGGCGTCTTTGCCCCACAAATGTCTTCTTTCATGAAACACATGGCAGAAGCCATTTCAGACCGCTGGCACCGATCTCTACCGTGCTGGGCTGGCTTAGAGCACGGGTAAGCGTTGCCGTCATACGTGCAACTAGCATGTGCATTCGTGGCACACGTTACAGGTTCAAGCCATTAGTGAAATGGCTGGGATTCGACGACGGTGCTGCCCTCCCACATATCGACTGAATTTTATTTTTTTATGACAATTTATTGTGCTTATTTGTATTGTATCCACTTTATTGAAAAAAAAAAAATATGAAACTAATATATAGATACGTAATACTAATTATTAAAAAAAAAAAAAACCGCAAATGTCAAGTACTTTTTGCATAATAAAGCCAAAACTATATACAGTTATGAAAGTTGTTTTATCTTCTTAAATAACAATGTATTTATTTTGCAATAAGAACGCGGCATTACGGTAAGCATTGTTTTGAATTTGGTTAATGATAAATTGCTAATGACGTTTAAAGACCAGCATTTAGAATTTGTCAGTTTAATTTAACCATTATGACATATAAATAGGTAGATCGTTAACTATTCATTGAAGTTTATGTACTATGTGTGGACATTGGAACTGGGGAGGTGCAAATATATGACGTATGCACATTATTGCCATATGAATTAAAGCTGTTTGTTGAGGTTGTACATACTTAGTTTTTATTTGTATTTTATATTGTCTATTATTGATTTTTTGATGTTTGCTTTTGTGCTTTACTTTTGTCATCTTTCTGCCTTGCTTGTGTCAATTAAAATATTTTGCATATCTAAAGTCCAGCTGTTTTGATTTCGATACTAGTTTCCACCTTTTCCTAATCCTGAGCTATCATTGCGCCTTAATATTTGGTCCTTCGAACCGGATTAGAAGGTATTAGCCCACAAAGCAATTTAAATAAACGTAAAGTGCTGTCTCACCTTATGAAGATATACGACCCATTAAATTTACTGGCACCAATCGTGGTCAAAGGCCGTATACTACTACAGGAAGCTTGGCGGTCAAATTTTGACTGGGATACTTCTTTTCCACCATCACAGGTTTTGAAATGGAAGGAATGGTTTAATGAACTATCCGTCGTGTCAAGTATCAGGATCCCACGGTGGTACGCTAAATTGAATGGGGAGCCTACGCATCGAGAGCTACACATTTTTGCAGGCGCGAGTGAACTTGCCTATGCCACCGTCGCTTATTGGCGCTTTTTATATGCGGATGGCACAGTCAAGCTAGCCCTCATTACCAGCAAGGCCAGAGTCTCGCCGTTGCGACCATGTTCGATCCCGCGGTTAGAGTTGCAAGGCGCTTTAATTGCCTCTCGCCTTGCTGTCACCATTAAAGAGTTGCACAAGAAAAAACCTATCCGTACGTTTCTTTGGACGGATTCAAGGACTGTCCTCGGTTGGCTTAGAAGCGACGCACGAACTTTCAAGCCCTTTGTGGCCCATCGAGTAGGGGAAATTACCGAAAATACGTGCGTACATGACTGGAGATGGGTCCCATCGGCCTTGAACGTTGCGGACGACGCTACTCGAATCCAATCACTTCACCTCAATCCTAACCACCGATGGTTCACGGGCCCCTCATTTCTTCTGGACCCTCCGGAGGATTGGCCTGCGGAACCAGCTGGCCGGCCTACAACTCTTCCTGAATGCAAGCAGTCTTCTGCTCTTGTGGTTGGTCATCTGGTTCTCACCGCGGATTTTAATCGTTTTAATGACTGGTTACGCCTTCTCCGTGCTACTGCTCGCGTTTGCGGCTGCGGCCAAATTTCGTTCGGTATTGGACCGCGTTAATTTTACTGCTCCTAACACCGATGTTAGGACTCGACAACTTACGAACGCTCCTACGTCCACCACTCTCATACCTCTGACAGCGGAATTAATGGAAGCCGCAGAAAGGCGCGTTTTAGAAAAAGTACAGTCAGAAACATTTGGAGAAGAGATACAACAAATTAAGCGAGGAGAATTGTTATCCAAAAGTAGTCGCTTAACGAAACTATCACCCAAGATGGGACCGGATAATTTGTTACGCCTAGCTGGTAGAATCGCTGCTGTGCAGAATGTCGGTACAGAGATTAAGTCACCCATTATTTTAGACGGACGCCATCCAGTAGCGCGCATGTTGGTACATTTTTATCATCGTAAGGCTGGACATGCAAACAAAGAAATGGTTGTAAATGAAGTTCGTCAAAAGTTTTGGCTATTATCATTGCGCAGTACCGTACGGAACGTGGCTAGTAAGTGCCTGTTTTGCCGCATCAAAAAGGCAAAACCTATGAACCCAATGACTGGGAATCTTCCTGCAGAACGGCTTGCTCACCACCGCCGCCCATTCACATACGCCGGATTGGATTATTTCGGCCCTATAAACACCACGATCGGTCGCAGACAAGAAAAGCGCTACGTAGCCCTGTATACATGCATGACATCTAGAGCTGTCCACCTTGAAATTGTTGATTCCCTCTCTGCTGATTCGGCAATAATGAGTTTGCGACGCTTTATTGCGAGAAGAGGCGCTCCTGATACAATATTTTCCGACAACGGCACTTGTTTTATTGGCGCTGACCGAATCTTGCGCGAGTTCTATAGTTCACAGATCAACGATTTTGCTGCCAGCAGAGGCATAAAATGGAATTTTATTCCAGCTGCTGCTCCTTTTTTCGGCGGATGTTGGGAACGGCTTGTCCGCTCCATCAAAGTTGCGATGAACGCTACCCTACGCGAAAGAGCGCCAAAGCCAGAGGTCCTAGCGACACTTTTGCACGAAGCTGAGGCCATAGTCAACTCTCGACCGCTGACTCACGTCCCTGTTAGCACCGAAGACGAAGAGACCTTGACGCCTTTTCATTTTTTAATTGGCTCGTCCTCTAACCAGGTTTTGCCCGCAACTTTGGATGACCGAGATCTCCTTCGACGAGCTGACTGGAGGAAAGCTCTGAGACTCGCTGACCATTTCTGGAATCGTTGGGTGAGAGAGATTCTGCCGACCATGCAGCCCCGACAAGTAAGTGAGAACAGGGAGCGCAGTTTGGGCATCGGGGACCTAGTGTTGATCGTAGACGAGAATCTACCCAGAGGAGTATGGCCACGAGGCCGCATTGCTGCAACCCTCCCTGGCAGGGATGGTATTGTTAGGGTGGTGGACGTAGCCACACCGGGTGGTTTCCTTCGTCGGCCCTCCAAAAAACTAATCAGGCTGGACATATGAAGTAAGGCGTTGCCTGCTGGCCTGGCTAGTTTGTGTGCTCTCGCACACAAGGGGGTGGAATGTTGAGGTTGTACATACTTAGTTTTTATTTGTATTTTATATTGTCTATTATTGATTTTTTGATGTTTGCTTTTGTGCTTTACTTTTGTCATCTTTCTGTCTTGCTTGTGTCAATTAAAATATTTTGCATATCTAAAGTCCAGCTGTTTTGATTTCGATACTAATTTCCACCTTTTCCTAATCCTGAGCTATCATTGCGCCTTAATACTGTTTGTAGTGCCACTATTCCTTTGAAACCCTATTAAAAAAAAAAACTATGGTCGGCACTTGTCAATGTCAATTTATAGGATGTTGACATTACTGTCGGAGAGTAAGCGTTATTCTTGGAGAAAAAGTTTTCTGAAATACACTTAAAAAATGTGAAAAATGACAAGTAAAATTTACGTGAACTGGTCTTTCTACTATAATTTTTTTTATGAATTTATTATTCGGTATTCCTGTCACTAACAATTTTTGAGATATACAGTCATGGAAACCGAGTCAATAATTTAATTCATAGCCATTTATATTCAATTTTATTGATCGCCGTCAAAATTTGTTCTTTGATGGACCTTCAAGATATTGTATATATATTCACTTGTAGTTTAGACGCTTTCAGAACGTTAAGATTGCCATTAGCATCCACTTCAAGTATCTGTGAGGCCTGGTAGATTGGTAAGTTACTAAATTCACGATTTGTACTTGTACAATAAAATTTAAATAAAAAAAAATATAGATATCAAAAAGTTTGGACTCGTGAAGGACTCGAACCTCCGACCTCCGATGGTTTGTGTTTTATACGTTATAAGTGTTGAATCGGCGCTCTGCCGCTGAGCTAACGAGTCGACACGAGCTCGGTACAAAATTACTATTTCATGCCGCAAAATGACGTCACAGGGTCATTAATACACACAGTTATGAATCAGAATTCTATAGTAATTTTAATTGTACATCTAATGGTCTCCAAATTGTACTCCAATATAGCCGATAGATACGGAAGGCTTTAGTGTTGGAAAACTTTAGTTGTTTTTTAATTCAGCTCTAAAATGGAGACCACGAATCGGAAAACGCGCAGTCGATTGTGCCCACAAGATGGGACGGATGATATGGAAAAATCGATGGTTAATCATATGACCGTCCTTGGTGGAAGTTTTTAGGAGAGACCTACGTTCTGTATCCCACGTCAGTGCGTCACAGGTTATTATCATTGCGGCGCTATTTAGAGCTGTCAGCCCTTTTACACGTGCAGTCTGTGGATAAGATTTTCGCACAGGGCATATAAAACATTGCGAGTAGGTACAGTATAACAACGCCTTAAGGATGTTATTGAGGCTAAACTATTCTTGGAGCAATAGTTTACTCAAATCAAAAAATTACGTTTACTTGTATTTTTTTCTGAGTTATTACTGGGTATTCCTGTCACATAACAATTTATAAGATATTTATATGGAAACCGAGTTAATTATGTGGGCGAAAATTTTAGAATTACAGGATATCTTTTTTACTGGCGATTTTATACATCGCAATTTACTTTAAAATTTGTTACCTATATATACTTTAATATAATATATATTCGCTTGTATTTAAGACGCTCTCAAAACGTAAACACTTCGATCATGCACCCACTTGAAGTATCTCTGTGAGGCCCTTTGGTTGATTGGTAAGTTAGTTAGTTCACAATTTGTACAAAAAAAAATAGATATCAAAAAGTTTTGACTCGTGAAGGACTCGAACCTCCGACCTCCGATGGTTTGTTTGATTCGTTATAAGTGCGGAATCGGCGCTCTGCCACTGAGCTAACGAGTCGACACGAGCCCGTTACTATTACTATTGCATGCTATGAAATGACGTCACTGAGTTGCATAGAATACGCATACGGTACGAGTCACAACTGCGGATATTTAGCAAATAAATTCGAGTATAAACCACGCTTAATAGGCTTCGCACGTTTTTTGGAAGACCATTCAATTATAATATATTAAATTAATCATCTTCGAAAAGTCCTTGCTTTAGGGGTCTTTCTCTTCTTGGGTGCCCAACAGGGTGTTTTTCAACCTACGCCATATTGCGGATTAGTATTTTATTTTACCAGCAACGAAAATTTTTTTGTAACTGACGTCGAAATTCGCCGAATATTACTGATGTAAACAAAGAGGAAAGAGGACTAAATATTCCGCAAATGTTAAGTACTTTTTGCATAACAAAGCCAAAACTATCTACAGTTATTAGAGTCGTTTTTTCTTTTTAAATAGCAATTAGTATTTACTTTGCTATAAGAACGAAGGATTTCGCAGCATTCCGGTAAGCAGTGTTTTGAATTTGGTTAATGATAAATCGCTAGTGACGTTTAAAGACCAGCATTTAGAATTTGTCAGTTTAATTTAACCCTTATGACAAATAGGTAAAAAGTTAACTATTCATAGAAGTGGATAGTTAACTATCTACGTATATGTTTATGTACTATGTGTGGACATAGGAACTCGGGAGGTGCAAATATATGAAGTATGCACATTATTGCCATATGAAAGCTGTTTGTAGCGCCACTATTCCTTTGAAACCCTATTTAAAAAAAATACTCGATGGTTGGCACTTGTCAATGTCAATTTATAGGATGTTGACGTTACTATCGGAGAGTAAGTGTTATCCTTGGAGCAAAAGTTTGCTGAAATCCAGCCGTATAAAATGTGAAAAAATTAAAAGTAATATTTACGTTTACTTGTCTTTTTACTTGTAATTTTTTCTGCTATTAATCGGTATCGGTACATGGAAAACCAGTCAGTTATTTTGACTAGAGTTTTTGAATTAGAGTATATCTTTTTAATGGCTATTCATGGTGATTTCATACATCGCAATTTACATTAAAATTTGTGCCTTGATGGCCCTAAAATATATATATTCACTTGTACTTTAGACGCTCTCGGAACGTTATACTTTCGATAATGCACGCACTTGAAATACCTCTGTTAGGTCCTTTGGTTGATTGGTAAGTTATTAAGATCAACATTTGTACAATAAAATTTAAAGAAAAAAAATATATTTTAGATATCAAAAAGTTTTGACTCGTGAAGGACTCGAACCTCCGACCTCCGATGGTTTGTTTTATTCATTATAAGTGTGGAATCGGCGCTCTGCCACTGAGCTAACGAGTCGACACGAGCTCGGTACAAAATTACTATTGCATGCCGCAAAATGACGTGACAGGATCATTAATACATGCAGTAATGAATCAGAACTCTTGAATAATTTTAATTGTATATGTAATGATACGGAAGGCTTTAGGGTTGGAAAACTTTAGAGTTGATTTCTAATTCAAATCTCTAAAATAGAGACCATGAATCGGAAAACGCGCAGTCATTTGGGCCCACAAGATGCGATCTGAAAAAATCGATTTTTTCAGATCGCATCTTGTGGGCTAATCATATGACCGTCCTTGGTGGAAGTTTTAAGGGAAGACCTACGTTATGTATCCCACGACAGTGTGTCACAGGTTATTATCATTCCGATAAGGATAATAATAAAATAAATACGCCGTATCGATATATTGCACCATATTTTAAAATGATTATGCAATTTTGTGCAACGAACAAAATATTCTACAATTTTATGTTTTATTTGTTGCCAAACGACCGCATAGCAACGATACAATAAACTTTTTTATTAAAAATACCTATTTTATTAATCAGAGCAGTAATTCCACGAATATTTCGTTTATTGACAATCAAGACTCACTAAGTAACAAGTACCTACTTAAAACAAGCTCGTATCTCTGTATCAATCTACTTTCTTGATACGAGGTTTTGAAGAGCAGTGACAGAAATTTTAGTAAGTTTTGGTTGGCTGAAGCTGAACTCACACCTGAACGGATACCACTGCTCATGTTTTCATACAAATATGGGTTTCTTTCTCGTCTGTTTCCTCCAAAACTTAACTACTGGTTACGTAATTTAAGAAAATGAATAGGAAGTAAATTTCCCGTATCGAATTAGTTGTTGCGCAAATTATTATAGAATTTGTGTAATAGGCGTTTGTATTTGGCGATAATTCCGCCGCAAACGGACAATACAGACGGTAGAACACACACAAGGAGACAGTCTCTCCTCAGACTGACTTATTAAAGTGCACTTGTGGCTTAGCTACTTACTGAATAAATTATTTCATTACATTTCATTTCATTTTATTTCGTTTAATTCAATTTCATTCCATTTCATTTCATTCCAATTCATTCCATTTCAGACTTAGAGGCTCTATTCTGTTTGTTAATTTAGGATTGTCAACTATGCGCACAGCGCGTCTTTGTACCGAGTCAAGAGGGCCAAGCTGGTATTCGGGGGCTCCTACCCAGAGGTTCTCCATGTGGCGTCGGACTTGCGCTCTATACAGCTGCAGCCTTTGCCCAGGAGTGATGTGCCGCTTCGCTCTGTGTAGTACACGAAGGTTTTTAGATGCCGGCTTTGCCTTATCCTCTAAATGGCTTTTTAATAGGATCCAGTATCTATTTTGTAAGAAGAACGAAGGATTAAGCAGCATCCCGGTAAGCAGTGTTTTGAATTTGGTTAAAGACAAATCGTTGACCCGCCGGACTGACCCTTGTTAGGCTATACAAACTGCAGGTAATTAATTTTTAAAATTGGCTGCACTTGAATATCTTTGCCTTCGAAACCCTATTTAAAAAAAAATCTATGGTTGGCACTTGTTGATGTCAATTTATGAGATTTTGACATTACTATCGGAGAGTAAGCGTTATTCTTGGAACAAAAGTTTGCTGAAATCCCGACTTAAAAATTTAAAATAAGAAAATTGGGCATGTGCGAGTCCGACTCGCGCATGAAGGGTTCCGTACCTATATATTATGTATATATAGGTATAACAAGTTTGTTGTATGGGAGCCCCCCTTAAATATTAATTTTATTTCATTTTTAGTATTTGTTGTTATAGCGGCAATAGAAATACATCATCTGTGAAAATTTTAAGTGTCTAGCTATCACCCTTCTTGAGATACAGCCTGGTGACAGACGGACGGACGGACGGACGGACGGACGGACGGACGGACGGATGGACGGACGGACGGACGGACGGACAGCGAAGTCTCAGTAATAGGGTCCCGTTTTTACCCTTTGGGTACGGAACCCTAAAAACGAGAAGTCAAATTTACGTTTACTTGTAATTTTTTCTAAGTTATTACTGGGTATTACTGTCACATAACAATTTATAAGATATACATGGAAACCGAGTCAGTTATTTTGGCTAGAATTTTAGAATTAGACCATTTATTTTAATAGCTATTCATGTCATTTCATACATCGCAATTTACATTAAAATTTGTTTCTTAATGGCCCTAAAATATATTTTTTTTTCAGACTTGTATTTTAGACGCTCTCAGGACGTTAAACTTTCAATGATGCACACACTTGAAGTATCTCTGTTAGGCCCTTTCGTTGACTGGTAAGTTATTAAGTTCACCACTTTTGTACAATAAAAAAAATAGAGCGCCGATTGATTTTGATAATATCAAAAAGTTTTGACTCGTGAAGGACTCGAACCTCCGACCTCCGATGGTTTGTGTTTTATACGTTATAAGTGTTGAATCGGCGCTCTGCCACTGAGCTAACGAGTCGACACGAGCTCGCTACTAAATTACTATTGCATGCTATGAAATGACGTCACGGAGTTGCATAGAATACGCATACGGTACGAGTCACAACTGCGGATATTTAGCGAATAAATTCGAGTATAAACCACGCTTAATAGGCTTCGCACGTTTTTTGGAAGACCATTCAATTATATTTAATTAATCATCTTCGAAGTGACCGATATAGCTCACCGGATTAGCAAGTTGAAGTGGCAATGGGCAGGCCACATAGCACGCAGAGCAGATGGCCGATGGGGCTGAAAAGTGCTCGAGTGGAGACCTCGGACAAGCAAGCGCAGCGTAGGACGTCCACCTACAAGATGGACAGATGACCTTATAAAGGTCGCCGGAAAGCGCTGGATGCAGGTCGCTTCCAAGCGGTATATATGGAAGTCCAAAGGAAGGCCTATGTTCAGCAGTGGACGTCCTATGGCTGAGATGATGATGATGATGATGAATCATCTTCGAAAAGTTCTTGCTTTAGGGGTCTTTCTCTTCTTGGGTGCCCAACAGGGTGTTTTTCAACATACGCCATATTGCGGATTAGTATTTTATTTTACCAGCAACGACATTTTTTTTGTAAGTGACGTCGAAATTCGCCGAATATTACTGATGTAAACAAAGAGGAAAGAGGACTAAATATTCTGAAACGGACAAAAAATCTGCTTACCAGATCTTCAAAGGCACCAACGTAACCATTGTTACCGGATCTCGCTATCTGGGAAGCTACATTGGTGAAGGAAAAGAAGAATTCATTAAAAATAATGTAAAACAATTCATATCTACAATAGAAAAAATATCACAGGTCTGCAAAGATTCTCCGCAAGCCGCCTACGCAGCCCTCACAAAAGCAGTACAATTTAAATGGTTCTTTTTAATTCGTGTTCAGAAAAATTCCAATGAATTCTTTGGTCCACTAACACATGCCTTAAGAACAATCTTTCTGCCAACGCTGTTCGGTGGCGACGTATCTCCTATAGAAGCCGACCTAACTTCTCTACCCGTGCATAAAGGCGCATTAGCAATTTCCAACCCATCTAATTCCGCCAACTTAAACTACGAAATCTCTAAGAAAGGCTGTACAATACTAACCACCGCTCTAATAGACAACAAGGATATCGACCTATCTCAACACAACACGTCTCTAAAAAAAGCACAGAGTGCAGGTCGTAAGGAGAAAGAAACCCTCGAAGATATATTCCTAGAAACCACACTCGCAAAATTCACCGCCAACAGGAGAAGAACTATAGAAAGATCGATCGCAGTTAAAATGAAAACAAAATCATCTAACTGGTTGTCTGTGATACCTACAAAGAAAGATCATTTCGACCTGTCCCCAATAGAATTTAGAGACGCTTTAGCAATACGCTACCACCGCATACCAATCTCCATGCCACAGTCATGCGACGGCTGTGGGAATGATAATTTTAATATCGATCATGCCCTCTGCTGTAAAACCGGCGGCTTAATCACTAGACGTCACAACGAAATAAGAGACCTTTTTGCGAACTATGTCAACACGCAAGGGGCAATGTCACGAAAGAACCCATTATTTCTGAAAATTACAACGGTCTACGAGCAGACTTATCCTGCCGCGGAGTATGGGATGCTCAGAGGGAGGCGTTATTTGACATCCGTGTTGTTGACACCGACGCTCCTTCTTACATCTCGCGACCCGTAATATCCATCCTAAAATCAGCTGAAGATGAAAAGAAAAGAAAATACTCAAACGCTTGCGAAATGCGCCACGCCACCTTCACCCCACTAGTAACGTCAGTTGATGGCGTCTTTGCCCCACAAATGTCTTCTTTCATGAAACACATGGCAGAAGCCATTTCAGACCGCTGGCACCGATCTCTACCGTGCTGGGCTGGCTTAGAGCACGGGTAAGCGTTGCCGTCATACGTGCAACTAGCATGTGCATTCGTGGCACACGTTACAGGTTCAAGCCATTAGTGAAATGGCTGGGATTCGACGACGGTGCTGCCCTCCCACATATCGACTGAATTTTATTTTTTTATGACAATTTATTGTGCTTATTTGTATTGTATCCACTTTATTGAAAAAAAAAAAATATGAAACTAATATATAGATACGTAATACTAATTATTAAAAAAAAAAAAACCGCAAATGTCAAGTACTTTTTGCATAATAAAGCCAAAACTATATACAGTTATGAAAGTTGTTTTATCTTCTTAAATAACAATGTATTTATTTTGCAATAAGAACGCGGCATTACGGTAAGCATTGTTTTGAATTTGGTTAATGATAAATTGCTAATGACGTTTAAAGACCAGCATTTAGAATTTGTCAGTTTAATTTAACCATTATGACATATAAATAGGTAGATCGTTAACTATTCATTGAAGTTTATGTACTATGTGTGGACATTGGAACTGGGGAGGTGCAAATATATGACGTATGCACATTATTGCCATATGAATTAAAGCTGTTTGTTGAGGTTGTACATACTTAGTTTTTATTTGTATTTTATATTGTCTATTATTGATTTTTTGATGTTTGCTTTTGTGCTTTACTTTTGTCATCTTTCTGCCTTGCTTGTGTCAATTAAAATATTTTGCATATCTAAAGTCCAGCTGTTTTGATTTCGATACTAGTTTCCACCTTTTCCTAATCCTGAGCTATCATTGCGCCTTAATATTTGGTCCTTCGAACCGGATTAGAAGGTATTAGCCCACAAAGCAATTTAAATAAACGTAAAGTGCTGTCTCACCTTATGAAGATATACGACCCATTAAATTTACTGGCACCAATCGTGGTCAAAGGCCGTATACTACTACAGGAAGCTTGGCGGTCAAATTTTGACTGGGATACTTCTTTTCCACCATCACAGGTTTTGAAATGGAAGGAATGGTTTAATGAACTATCCGTCGTGTCAAGTATCAGGATCCCACGGTGGTACGCTAAATTGAATGGGGAGCCTACGCATCGAGAGCTACACATTTTTGCAGGCGCGAGTGAACTTGCCTATGCCACCGTCGCTTATTGGCGCTTTTTATATGCGGATGGCACAGTCAAGCTAGCCCTCATTACCAGCAAGGCCAGAGTCTCGCCGTTGCGACCATGTTCGATCCCGCGGTTAGAGTTGCAAGGCGCTTTAATTGCCTCTCGCCTTGCTGTCACCATTAAAGAGTTGCACAAGAAAAAACCTATCCGTACGTTTCTTTGGACGGATTCAAGGACTGTCCTCGGTTGGCTTAGAAGCGACGCACGAACTTTCAAGCCCTTTGTGGCCCATCGAGTAGGGGAAATTACCGAAAATACGTGCGTACATGACTGGAGATGGGTCCCATCGGCCTTGAACGTTGCGGACGACGCTACTCGAATCCAATCACTTCACCTCAATCCTAACCACCGATGGTTCACGGGCCCCTCATTTCTTCTGGACCCTCCGGAGGATTGGCCTGCGGAACCAGCTGGCCGGCCTACAACTCTTCCTGAATGCAAGCAGTCTTCTGCTCTTGTGGTTGGTCATCTGGTTCTCACCGCGGATTTTAATCGTTTTAATGACTGGTTACGCCTTCTCCGTGCTACTGCTCGCGTTTGCGGCTGCGGCCAAATTTCGTTCGGTATTGGACCGCGTTAATTTTACTGCTCCTAACACCGATGTTAGGACTCGACAACTTACGAACGCTCCTACGTCCACCACTCTCATACCTCTGACAGCGGAATTAATGGAAGCCGCAGAAAGGCGCGTTTTAGAAAAAGTACAGTCAGAAACATTTGGAGAAGAGATACAACAAATTAAGCGAGGAGAATTGTTATCCAAAAGTAGTCGCTTAACGAAACTATCACCCAAGATGGGACCGGATAATTTGTTACGCCTAGCTGGTAGAATCGCTGCTGTGCAGAATGTCGGTACAGAGATTAAGTCACCCATTATTTTAGACGGACGCCATCCAGTAGCGCGCATGTTGGTACATTTTTATCATCGTAAGGCTGGACATGCAAACAACGAAATGGTTGTAAATGAAGTTCGTCAAAAGTTTTGGCTATTATCATTGCGCAGTACCGTACGGAACGTGGCTAGTAAGTGCCTGTTTTGCCGCATCAAAAAGGCAAAACCTATGAACCCAATGACTGGGAATCTTCCTGCAGAACGGCTTGCTCACCACCGCCGCCCATTCACATACGCCGGATTGGATTATTTCGGCCCTATAAACACCACGATCGGTCGCAGACAAGAAAAGCGCTACGTAGCCCTGTATACATGCATGACATCTAGAGCTGTCCACCTTGAAATTGTTGATTCCCTCTCTGCTGATTCGGCAATAATGAGTTTGCGACGCTTTATTGCGAGAAGAGGCGCTCCTGATACAATATTTTCCGACAACGGCACTTGTTTTATTGGCGCTGACCGAATCTTGCGCGAGTTCTATAGTTCACAGATCAACGATTTTGCTGCCAGCAGAGGCATAAAATGGAATTTTATTCCAGCTGCTGCTCCTTTTTTCGGCGGATGTTGGGAACGGCTTGTCCGCTCCATCAAAGTTGCGATGAACGCTACCCTACGCGAAAGAGCGCCAAAGCCAGAGGTCCTAGCGACACTTTTGCACGAAGCTGAGGCCATAGTCAACTCTCGACCGCTGACTCACGTCCCTGTTAGCACCGAAGACGAAGAGACCTTGACGCCTTTTCATTTTTTAATTGGCTCGTCCTCTAACCAGGTTTTGCCCGCAACTTTGGATGACCGAGATCTCCTTCGACGAGCTGACTGGAGGAAAGCTCTGAGACTCGCTGACCATTTCTGGAATCGTTGGGTGAGAGAGATTCTGCCGACCATGCAGCCCCGACAAGTAAGTGAGAACAGGGAGCGCAGTTTGGGCATCGGGGACCTAGTGTTGATCGTAGACGAGAATCTACCCAGAGGAGTATGGCCACGAGGCCGCATTGCTGCAACCCTCCCTGGCAGGGATGGTATTGTTAGGGTGGTGGACGTAGCCACACCGGGTGGTTTCCTTCGTCGGCCCTCCAAAAAACTAATCAGGCTGGACATATGAAGTAAGGCGTTGCCTGCTGGCCTGGCTAGTTTGTGTGCTCTCGCACACAAGGGGGTGGAATGTTGAGGTTGTACATACTTAGTTTTTATTTGTATTTTATATTGTCTATTATTGATTTTTTGATGTTTGCTTTTGTGCTTTACTTTTGTCATCTTTCTGTCTTGCTTGTGTCAATTAAAATATTTTGCATATCTAAAGTCCAGCTGTTTTGATTTCGATACTAATTTCCACCTTTTCCTAATCCTGAGCTATCATTGCGCCTTAATACTGTTTGTAGTGCCACTATTCCTTTGAAACCCTATTAAAAAAAAAAACTATGGTCGGCACTTGTCAATGTCAATTTATAGGATGTTGACATTACTGTCGGAGAGTAAGCGTTATTCTTGGAGAAAAAGTTTTCTGAAATACACTTAAAAAATGTGAAAAATGACAAGTAAAATTTACGTGAACTGGTCTTTCTACTATAATTTTTTTTATGAATTTATTATTCGGTATTCCTGTCACTAACAATTTTTGAGATATACAGTCATGGAAACCGAGTCAATAATTTAATTCATAGCCATTTATATTCAATTTTATTGATCGCCGTCAAAATTTGTTCTTTGATGGACCTTCAAGATATTGTATATATATTCACTTGTAGTTTAGACGCTTTCAGAACGTTAAGATTGCCATTAGCATCCACTTCAAGTATCTGTGAGGCCTGGTAGATTGGTAAGTTACTAAATTCACGATTTGTACTTGTACAATAAAATTTAAATAAAAAAAAATATAGATATCAAAAAGTTTGGACTCGTGAAGGACTCGAACCTCCGACCTCCGATGGTTTGTGTTTTATACGTTATAAGTGTTGAATCGGCGCTCTGCCGCTGAGCTAACGAGTCGACACGAGCTCGGTACAAAATTACTATTTCATGCCGCAAAATGACGTCACAGGGTCATTAATACACACAGTTATGAATCAGAATTCTATAGTAATTTTAATTGTACATCTAATGGTCTCCAAATTGTACTCCAATATAGCCGATAGATACGGAAGGCTTTAGTGTTGGAAAACTTTAGTTGTTTTTTAATTCAGCTCTAAAATGGAGACCACGAATCGGAAAACGCGCAGTCGATTGTGCCCACAAGATGGGACGGATGATATGGAAAAATCGATGGTTAATCATATGACCGTCCTTGGTGGAAGTTTTTAGGAGAGACCTACGTTCTGTATCCCACGTCAGTGCGTCACAGGTTATTATCATTGCGGCGCTATTTAGAGCTGTCAGCCCTTTTACACGTGCAGTCTGTGGATAAGATTTTCGCACAGGGCATATAAAACATTGCGAGTAGGTACAGTATAACAACGCCTTAAGGATGTTATTGAGGCTAAACTATTCTTGGAGCAATAGTTTACTCAAATCAAAAAATTACGTTTACTTGTATTTTTTTCTGAGTTATTACTGGGTATTCCTGTCACATAACAATTTATAAGATATTTATATGGAAACCGAGTTAATTATGTGGGCGAAAATTTTAGAATTACAGGATATCTTTTTTACTGGCGATTTTATACATCGCAATTTACTTTAAAATTTGTTACCTATATATACTTTAATATAATATATATTCGCTTGTATTTAAGACGCTCTCAAAACGTAAACACTTCGATCATGCACCCACTTGAAGTATCTCTGTGAGGCCCTTTGGTTGATTGGTAAGTTAGTTAGTTCACAATTTGTACAAAAAAAAATAGATATCAAAAAGTTTTGACTCGTGAAGGACTCGAACCTCCGACCTCCGATGGTTTGTTTGATTCGTTATAAGTGCGGAATCGGCGCTCTGCCACTGAGCTAACGAGTCGACACGAGCCCGTTACTATTACTATTGCATGCTATGAAATGACGTCACGGAGTTGCATAGAATACGCATACGGTACGAGTCACAACTGCGGATATTTAGCAAATAAATTCGAGTATAAACCACGCTTAATAGGCTTCGCACGTTTTTTGGAAAACCATTCAATATAATATATTAAATTAATCATCTTCGAAAAGTCCTTGCTTTAGGGGTCTTTCTCTTCTTGGGTGCCCAACAGGGTGTTTTTCAACCTACGCCATATTGCGGATTAGTATTTTATTTTACCAGCAACGAAAATTTTTTTGTAACTGACGTCGAAATTCGCCGAATATTACTGATGTAAACAAAGAGGAAAGAGGACTAAATATTCCGCAAATGTTAAGTACTTTTTGCATAACAAAGCCAAAACTATCTACAGTTATTAGAGTAGTTTATTCTTTTTAAATAGCAATTAGTATTTACTTTGCTATAAGAACGAAGGATTTCGCAGCATTCCGGTAAGCAGTGTTTTGAATTTGGTTAATGATAAATCGCTAATGACGTTTATAGACCAGCATTTACAATTTGTCAGTTTAATTTAATGACAACCCTTATGACAAATAGGTAAATAGTTATTTATTCATTGAAGTGAATATTTAACTATCTACCTATATGTTTATGTACTATGTGTGGACATAGGAACTCGGGAGGTGCAAATATATGAAGTATGCACATTATTGCCATATGAAAGCTGTTTGTAGCGACACTATTCCTATGAAACCCTATTTTTAAAAAACTCAATGGTTGGCACTTGTCAATGTCAATTTATAGGATGTTGACATTACTATCGGAGAGTAAGTGTTATTCTTGGAGCAAAAGTTTGCTGAAATCCAGCCGTATAAAATGTGAAAAAATTAAAAGTAATATTTACGTTTACTTGTCTTTTTACTTGTAATTTTTTCTGTTATTAATCGGTATCGGTACATGGAAAACCAGGCAGTTATTTTGACTAGAGTTTTTAAATTAGAGTATATCTTTTAAATGGCTATTCATGGTGATTTCATACATCGCAATTTACATTAAAAATGGCCCTAAAACATATATATATATACACTTGTACTTTAGACGCTGTCGGAACGTTATACTTTCGATAATGCACGCACTTGAAATACCTCTGTTAGGTCCTTTGGTTGATTGGTAAGTTATTATGATCAAAATTTGTAAAATAAAATTTAAAGAAAAAAAAATATTTTATAGATATCAAAAAGTTTTGACTCGTGAAGGACTCGAACCTCCGACCTCCGATGGTTTATTTTATTCGTTATAAGTGTTGAATCGGCGCTCTACCACTGAGCTAACGAGCTCGGTACAAAATTACTATTGCATGCCGCAAAATGACGTGACAGGATCATTAATACATGCAGTATATGAATCAGAACCCTTGAATAATTTTAATCGTATATCTAATGATACGGAAGGCGTTAGGGTTGGAAAACTTTAGAGTTGTTTTCTAATTCAAATCTCTAAAATAGAGACCACGAATCGGAAAACGCGCAGTCAATTGGGCCCACAAGATGCGATCTGAAAATATCGATGGCTAATCATATGACCGTCCTTGGTGGAAGTTTTAAGGGAAGACCTACGTTATGTATCCCACGACTGTGTATCACAGGTTATTATCATTCCGATAAGGATAATAATAAAATAAATACGCCGTAACGATATATTGCACCATAATTTGAAATGATTGTGCAATTTTGTGCAACGAACAAAATATTCTACAATTTTATGTTTTAATTGCTGCCAAACGACCGCATAGCAACGATACAATAAACTTTTTTATTAAATATACCTATTTTATTATTCAGAACAGTAATTCCACGAACATTTCGTCCGTTACAACCAAAATTCACTAAGTAAAAAGTAAGTACCTACTTAAAACAAAGCTAGTAACTCAGTGTCAATCTACTTAAATTTTAGTCAGTTTTGGTTGCCTGAACTCACACCAGCACGGCTAGCATAACTATGACACGCGACTCTTTCTCGCGCGAGATATACTACCTGTCTCTATCTGTACACTACTATGAGATAGTGACGGATGATGCTATCTCGCGCGACATGAGTCGCGTGTCAAAGTTATGCTAGACGTGCTGAACGGATACCACTGCTCATGTTTTCATACAAATTTGGGTTTCTATCTCGTCTGTTTCCTCCAAAACGTAACTTATGGTTACGTTATTTAAGGAAATGAACAGGAAGCAAATGTTCCGTGTCGATTTTTTTTTTGCGCAAATTATTATAAAACTTGTGTACTAGTATTTGGAGAAAATTCCGCTGCAAACGGACGACAATACAGACGGTAGAACACACACAAAGATGCAGTCTGTCCTCAGATCTGACTTGTAGAAGTGGCCGTGTGGCCTACTTAATCGTTTCATTGTATTTCGTTTCATTTCGTGTCATTTCGTTTCATTTCGTTTCATTTCGTTTCATTTCGTTTCATTTCGTTTCATTTCGTTTCATTTCGTTTCATTTCGTTTCATTTCGTTTCATTTCGTTTCATTTCGTTTCATTTCGTTTCATTTCGTTTCATTTCGTTCCATTTCGTTACATTTCGTTTCATTGCGTTTCATTTAGTTTCGTTTTATTTCGTTTCGTTCAATTTCATTTCATTTCGTTTCGTTTTATTTCATTTTATTTCGTTTCGTTTCGTTTCATAATAATTTCATTTCATTTCATTTCAGACTCAGAGGCTCCTGCCCAGAGGTGACTGCAGTACTCCATGTGGGGTCGGACTTGCGCTTTATACAGCAGCAGCCTTTGCCCAGGGATGAAGTTCCGCTTCGCTCTGTGGAGTACAATCTTTTTAGATGTCAGCTTTGCCTCCTTTAAATAATTTCTTATGGATATTTCTCTTCTTGGGTTTTAGCCCAACAGGTGATTTTTCAACCCACGCCATGTTGCGGATTTCAAGTAGCACTATTTTATTTTACTGGCAACGCCAAATTTTTGGTAACTGACGTTGAAAGTCGCCGAATATCACTGATGTTATTATTTACTGATGTAAACATATAGGCCAATCACCCTAGTCCCGATACTCTCAAAAGTATTTGAAAAGGCATTCTACATACGACTCGATAATTTTTTGACCAAATATGGAATACTACGACCCGAACAGTATGGTTTTCGGAAAGGCAGATCAACAGCCCAGGCCTGTTTTGACCTGATAAAATATATCACGGAGTGTATTAACAGCAACACTGCAGTTGCATCTGTCTTTCTCGATATGAGCAAAGCCTTCGATTTCGTTAACCACGGTAAACTTCTGCGTAAGCTTGAGAATTACGGAGTAAGAGGTAAAGCTCTTGACTGGATCGAGGATTATCTAAAAGACAGATTGCAATGCCTTGAAGTTGACAGGATAGCTTACTCAAACAATATCATTACCAAGAATGTTTATAGATCTGAATTTAAAACTAATAAAAGTGGAGTCCCACAAGGAAGCATATTAGGTCCACTATTATTTCTATTATACATTAATGATTTATCGAAAGCGACAACACAAAAAACAATAATGTACGCTGACGATACAACGCTTGTGGTAAAATGTAATAAAAAATCAAATTTCGAACACGACATAAATAAATCATTACAAGATATAATTAATTGGATGAACAATAACGACCTTAATATAAACATGATTAAAACTAAAGTAATAGAATTTTTATCATATAATGCAAATAGTGTACCGCTAAATATCAACCATAATAATAATATTGTAGATCAGGTTGACTCATTTAATTTTCTCGGAATCACAGTCGACAAGCACCTAAACTGGAAGGCACACATTGATAAAATCTGCAACAAACTAGGTCGTTTTGTATTTGCGCTCAAAAGGTTGAGGGACACTGTGTCGGTTGAAGCAGCGCTAACCGCTTACCATGGATACGTGTCATCTGTCCTTGGTTATGGTTTGATTTTATGGGGAAACGCAGTGGAAGTGGATAGAGTTTTTAAAATACAAAAAAAGTGTGTCAGGGTCATTAGTAGTTCGTGGTGGGACGAAAGTTGCGTACCCCTATTTAAAAAACTTAAAATCCTTCCCTTGCCATGCCTATACATAAGTGAAATATGTAAGTTTGTACGATCACATCATTCACTGTTTAAAACACGTGGCGAAGTTCTTGAAAGGCGAACCAGGGTAGAACTTATGAACCGTTTATTTCACCCTCCAAGCCACAAGATGATCTACAAAAAAAATGTTTACAATATGTGCATCGTTATCTACAATACTCTTCCAGAGGAACTAAGGTTACTGGAGGGAAGCGCCGTTAAACACAGTCTAACCAACTGGCTTTTGGAGCATTGTTTTTATAGCGTAAAGGCGTATCTCGAACATCGACACTCGAGTACCTTATATTAGAATTAGTAACTATTCGTGATGTAATTATTATTATGCCTATTATGTTAATCTTTTCATGTTTTTTTTTTTCAATCTTTTTAAAATTATTATTATTATTTTTCTTTTCTCAATTATTTCAATTTAAAATTGTATATTTTTTATTTTATTTCATTTTTTGTTTTGACATTTTAATTTTAATTGACTGCAATATTTGCACGCTTGCATGCAAGCTAGATACATGTGACATAATGTACCTACTGTAATATCCCTATACTGTGTCTAAGCAAATAAATAATTTCTGATTTCTGATTTCTGATTTCTGATTTCTGATTTCTTATATTACGCAAATTTCAAATATTTTTTGCGTAATAAAGCCAAAACTACCCACAATGATGAACGTCAAGATTTTTTAATAGGATTCAGTATTTATTTTGCAAAAAGAGCGAAGGATTGAGCGGCATCCCGGTAAGAAATGTTTTGAATTACGGTAAAGACAAATTGCTAATAACGTTTAATAATGCAAATATATGATTTATGCACATTTCAAAGCTGTAGCGTCACTATCCCTGAGCCGGACTGACCCTTGTAAGGTTTTACAAACTGCAGTTATTTAATTTTTCCTTACCATGGTTTTCCAAAAATTGATTGAATGGATCATTGCCTTCGTAACCCTATTAAAAAAAGACGCGAGAATTGGCACTTATCAATGACAATTTATGAGATTTTGACATTACTATCGGAGAGTAAGCGTTATTCTTGGAGCAAATGTTTGCTGAAATCCACTTAAAAATGTGAAAAATTATAGTAAAATTTACGTTCACTTGTCTTTCTACTATATTTTTTTTATGAGTTATTCGGTATTCCTGTCACGAACAGTTTATGCGATATAAAGTCATGGAAACCGAATCAATTATTTTGGCTAGAATTTTTGAATGGAATGGCTATTCATGGTAATTTTATTCATAGTCATTTATATTCAATTCTATTAATCGCCGTCAAAATTTGTTCTTTTAAGATACATAGTAGTTTAGACGCTTTCAGAACGTTAAGATTTCGATTAGGCATCCACTTTAAGTATCTCTGTTAGGCCTGGTTGATTGGTATGTTAATAAATTCACCATTTGTACTTGTACAATAATATTTAAATAAAAAAAAAATTATATCAAAAAGTTTAACGTTATACTTTCGATAATGCACGCACTTGAAATACCTCTGTTAGGTCCTTTGGTTGATTGGTAAGTTATTAAGATCAACATTTGTACAATTAAATTTAAAGTAAATAAAAATATTTTATAGATATCAAAAAGTTTTGACTCGTGAAGGACTCGAACCTCCGACCTCCGATGGTTTGTTTTATTCGTTATAAGTGTTGAATCGGCGCTCTGCCGCTGAGCTAACGAGTCGACACGAGCTCGGTACAAAATTACTATTGCATGCCGCAAAATGACGTCACAGGGTCATTAATACACGCAGTATATGAATCAGAACTCTTTAATAATTTTAATTGTACATCTAATGATCTCCAAATTGTACTCCAATATAGCCGATAGATACGGAAGGCGTTAGTGGTGAAAAACTTTAGAGTCGTTTTCTAATTGAAATCTCTCAAATAGAGACCACGAATCGGAAAACGCGCAGTCCATTGGGCCCACAAGATGGGACGGATGATATGGAAAAATGGATGGTTAATCATATGGCCGTCCTTGGTGGAAGTTTTTAAGGAAGACCTACGTTCTGTATCCCACGTCAGTGCGTCACAGGTTATTATCATTCCGATAAGGATAATAATCTGCTTGCCCGCAGATTTACACGGTGAAACAAACAAGTGAAATTGGCGTTATTTAAAGCTGTCAGCCCTTTTACACGTGCAGTCTGTGGATAAGATTTTCGCACAGGGCATAAATAACACATTGCGAGTTGCGAGACTTGCGAGTATAGTATAACAACGCCTTAAGGACGTTGTTGAGGCTAAACTATTCTTGGAGCAATAGTTTACTGAAATCCAGACTTATAAAATGTGAAAAAATGACAAGTAAAATTTACGTTTACTTGAATTTTTTTCTGAGTTATTACTATGTATTCCTGTCACATAACAATGAATAAGATATACATGGCTAAAATTTTAGAATTAGAGTATATCTTTTTTAGTCGCTATTCATGGTGATTTCATACATCGCAATTAACTTTAAAATTTGTTCCTCGATGGCCCTAAAATATATATATTCACTTGTATTTTAGACGCTCTTAGAACGTAAACACTTCGATAATGCACCCACTTGAAGTATCTCTGTGCGGCCCTTCGGTTGATTGGTAAGTTATTTAAATCACAATTTGTACAAAAAAAAAATTGGTATCAAAAAGTTTTGACTCGTGAAGGACTCGAAGCTCCGACCTCCGATGGTTTGTATTGATTCGTTATAAGTGCGGAATCGGCGCTCTGCCACTGAGCTAACGAGTCGACACGAGCTCGCTACTAAATTACTATTGCATGCTATGAAATGACGTCACGGAGTTGCATAGAATACGCATACGGTACGAGTCACAACTGCGGATATTTAGCGAATAAATTCGAGTATAAACCACCCCTAATAGGCTTCGTACGTTTTTTTGGAGGACCATTAAATTATATTAATTTAATCATCTCCGAAAAGTCCTTGCTGTAGGGGTCTTTCTCTTCTTGGGTTATAGCCCAATAGGGTGTATTTCAACCCACGCCATATTGCGGATTATGAGAAATTTATTTTACCGGCAAAGAAAAATTTTTGGTAACGGACGTCGAAAGTCGCCGAATGTCACTGATGTAAACAAAGAGGAAACAGGACTAAATATTCCGCAAATGTCAACTAATTTATGCCTAATAAAGCCAAAACATATTTCTTTACATAGGATAAATGTTTCATGTTTCTTTAAATAGGATTCAGTATTTATTTCGCAAGAAGAACGAAGGATTGAGCAGCATTCCGGTAAACAATGTTTTGAATTTGGGGTAATGATCAATCGCTAATGACGTTTATCTCCTGATGACCAGCATTTATAATTTGTCAGTTTAATTTAAGCCTTATGACAAATAGGTAGATAGTTAACTATTGATTGAAGTTTATGTTCTGTGTGTTGGACATTGGAACTCAGGAGGTGCAAATATATGACGTAGAGTCTGGCTAATGAAATATTACTCAAAGTTTTGGCGGAAAATTCTAAAAATCTGTGGCAGTTACACTTTGTGTAGTAGGAATTATAGTTTTGATACTAGAAGATATTTTTGATTTTCTGTGCACTCTCTAAAGAAATAAGTTAAATATATGTTGACGTGCACTCATAGTCAGCTCACATAATTTCTACCACTATTTGCAGTACAGCCAATATCAAACACATTATGTTTATACTTTCTAACCATATACAAGGCGAAAAATTTAAAATAGTGTAAAAAAGACCTAGCACGATAATATCATATTAATCCGTCACTAAAAAAATACATAAGTACCTACTATGCCAAATTTCAACTCGATCGGAATGCTAGAACTAGTACATAAAGTATCAAAATTATTTATAGAGGACCCACCTACTAAATTGTTTAAATCATAGACAATTGGTAATACCACAAGGAAATATCCGTCAACATTATTTAGCTAGCCAGACTCTATGCACACATGAAAGCTGTTTGTAGCGCCAGTATCCCTGCGCAACCCTATTTAAAAAAAAACTGATGATCTTAATTTTTCAATGTCAATTTATGGAGTGTTGTCATTAATATCGAAGAGTAAGTGTTATTCTTGGAGCAAAAGTTTTCTAAAATCCAACCTTATAAAATATGAAAAAATTACAAGTTATATTTACGTTTACTTGTCTTTTTACTTGTAATTTTTTCTGAGTTAATAATCGGTATTTCTGTCACATAACAATTGGCTATTCATGGTGATTTCATACATCACAATGAACATTAAAATTTGTTCCTTAATGGCCCTAAAATATATATACACTTGTACTTTAGACGCTCTCGGAACGTTAAACTTTCGATAATGCACGCACTTGAAGTACCTCTGTTAGGTCCTTTGGTTGATTGGTACAGTTATTAAGTTCAACATTTGTAGAATAAAATTGAAAAAAAAAAATATTATACGTATCAAAAAGTTTTGACTCGTGAAGGACTCGAACCTCCGACCTCCGATGGTTTGTGTTTTATTCGTTATAAGTGTTGAAACGGCGCTCTGCCACTGAGCTAACGAGTCGACACGAGCTCGGTACAAAATTACTATTGCATGCCGCAAAATGACGTCAAAGGGTCATTAAATACACACAGTATATGAATCAGAACTCTTTAATAATTTTAATTGTATATCTAATGATCTCCAAATCTGACTCCAATATAGCAAATAGATACGGAAGGCGTTAGTGGTTGAAAACTTTAGAGTGGTTTTCTAATTCAAACCTCTGAAATAGAGTCCACGAATCGGAAAACGCGCAGTCAATTGGGCCCACAAGATCGTAGTGTTTATATTCTCTTTGCACAAGATGGGACGGATGATCTGGAAAAATCGATGGTTAATCATATGACCGTCCTTGGTGGAAGTTTTTAGGGGAGACCTACGTTCTGTATCCCACGTCAGTGCGTCACAGGTTATTATTATTCCGATAAGGATAATAATCTGCTGAATGAAATGAAATGAAATGAAATGAAATGAAATGAAATAATTTATTCAGTAAGTAGGCCACAAGGGCACTTTTACAAGTCAGATTGTGAGTCTACCGGCATTTCGCAAGAGGAGACCGCTGTTGAGAAGAAAGCCGAAAGAAACTCAACAGTAAGTCATTTTTTCGTAAATTATACTTAAAAACTAATACAATCATATTATAACTAGGTAATTAAAACATATATGTTAGAGGAGATGTACAAGTTTCTCCAAATCAATGTTTACACTAAAAATTGTATAAAATAAAGTGATTTTTTCAGAGATGTAGAAGGTCTCTAGGCGTCACGACACGCAATATAGATAATTAATTAATGAAATAATTCAATTCCGTTGAGATGTATAAGGTCTCAAGGGGTCAAAATCAATAACTGATGCAACAAAATAATTAAGTACTTAATTTAAATTTCTTAGAGATGTACATGGTCTCTAGGCGTCACAACATGCAAAACAAAATAAATTAATTTTAATCCTTAGAAAAGTTAAGGACTGAATAAGAAACTATACAAAAGAAAAAATAATAAATAATTAAACTAAATTTCTTAGAGATGTATATGGTCTCTAGGCGTCACAGTTTACAAAATTAAAAATATAAATAATAAATATATGATGATAGTTAAATTCCTCAGAGATGTATAAGGTCTCTGAGCGTCATTGTACAGTACACTAAGTTTATTAGAGATGTATACAGTCTCTAAGTAAAAAAATAACTTCAATCGAGTACAGGATGAAGTCTCTCACGTCAGTTCATTAAACACTGGAAAGCAGTTACTACACAACTAATTTGGCCCTTGCTAGTATGAACAGACCGGACCCCACAAACGGCACCCGTTCACGAGCATGACGCATATCTCAGCCATCGCCTCCCTCAACCATATTATAGGGAAGGTTGCGACCCGATCAACGACGCCACCGTAAGCTTAACCTTTAAGCGAGCATGACATGCTCACACTGCCGGGCACTCATCACTAATTCTATTTGCCCGGTGAGAAACAACATAATGTGCTCTCATGTTACATTACAAAACAAATTAATATTACCGACTAAAATAATGCTTACTTTACATTCACATGACTAAACCACTGGCTTAAAGACATCCCTATCATCTAAAAAGTCATTCACAGTATAATACGCCTTATTTATTAGATGACGTTTTACGTATCACTTGAATTTGCTGGAAGGTAAACTCACTACTTCCGTAGGTATTTTGTTATAGAAACGTACACAGTTCCCCACGAACGAAGAGCTAACTTTACGGAGACGATGAGCAGGCATAAGAAGCTTATTCTTCCTTCTTGTATTATACTGGTGAATGTCACTGTTGAGCTTGAATGCATGTAGATTTTTCCGGACATACATAATATTCTCAAGGATATATTGAGACGCCACGGTGAGAATGTTGGCTTCCTTGAATTTTTCTCTTAGCGATGCACGAGCTCCTAGTGCAAAAACTGAGCGTACGGCTCGTTTTTGTAGCACGAAGATGGTTTGGATGTCCGCCGCTTTTCCCCACAACAGAATTCCATATGACATTACACTATGAAAATAACTGAAATACACAAGCCTTGCCGTCTCGACGTTTGTTAACTGTCTGATTCGCCTCACTGCATAGGCTGCGGAACTAAGCTTACCTGCAAGAGTGGCTATATGCGCATTCCATTGCAGTTTTGAGTCCAAAGTAACACCCAGAAACACTGTTTTGTCTTCAAATTCTAGTACATCACCTTTCAATGTCACCTTGG
The DNA here is from genome assembly GCA_932273695.1 of Apotomis betuletana. NCBI lineage: Eukaryota > Metazoa > Arthropoda > Insecta > Lepidoptera > Tortricidae > Apotomis > Apotomis betuletana. The sequence goes on from OW026321.1 coordinate 15,451,987, forward strand.
CACAATCTACTTGTTTCACATTCGGTAATGTGAATTTAATGCACTTGGTTTTCTTGGCATTTAAAAGTAGGTTATTTGCAGTAAACCAATCCACAATAGTAGACAGCGCGTCGTTAATAATAACAAAGTTATTTTCTTGTCTTTTCACTTTGAAAAGGAGAGAAGTATCGTCTGCAAATAACACAATTTCATGTTTATCTTGCACAAGGTTTGGTAGATCATTAATATACACTAGAAACAGAAAGGGGCCTAGAATTGAGCCCTGAGGTACACCCATAGCAACAGCTGATCCAGTTGATTGCATTCCGTTGATGACTACGCGTTGCGTTCTGCCTGAAAGATATGATGTGACAAGGTCAAGTGCACCGTTCCTTACTCCGTAGTGTTTCAATTTACGTATTAGATTATTATGATCAACGCAATCAAATGCCTTAGATAGGTCGCAAAAAATTCCAACAACATCTTGAGCCTTTTCGCAGGCATCAAAGATGTGTTTAACTAGCACCACCCCTGCATCAGTAGTGGAGCGACCTTTAGTGAATCCAAATTGACTGCTATGTAATAGGTTATGTCGATTAAAATGAGATGTAAGTTGATTAAGAATGAGTTTCTCAAAAACTTTACTTAATGCGGGTAGTATTGATATTGGTCTAAAATTTGTGGGGTCTGATTTAGTTCCCGATTTGAATAAAGGTATGATCTTGCTGTGTTTCATCAAATCAGGAAATACTCCATTATCAATACATTTGTTAAAAATATCGGCCAAATATGGTGCACTCGCCTCTACAATTGAATGTAACACTTTCACAGAAAGGCCCCACAGATCTTCGGTCTTCTTCAAATTTAAAGACCTGAAGGTTTTAATAACATTGTTAGGGGTAACATGAGTAAATTTGAAGATCTCTGTACATTCTATTAAATTCGTTTTTAATATTGATTCAGCAACATCTGGTGATGAATTTAATGACTGCGTCGTCTCCACGGGTATATTAGAAAAGAACCGCTCAAAGTGATGCGCAACTTCAAGATCGGAAGTTACTAATGTATCGTTAATTTGTAGGTTATAATGACGATCTTTTACTTTAGTCTTCCCAGTTTCGTCATTGATCATCTTCCAAACAGTTTTCACTTTATCACTAGAATTAATGATCTTCTTGGACAAGTAATCAGATTTAGCGGCTGCACACATTTGTTTGAAAGATTTAGAAAAATTCTTCACGTACTCTAGAAATTCCGGTCTCTTATCGATTGATCTTTGATCATAAAGATCGTAGAGACGAAGTCTTTTTTCGTGGATTTCTGGAGTAGCCCAGTCGCTAAATATAGTTTTAACCTTGCTTTGTACTTTTTTCAGACTGAGACAGGAATCAAATTCATTTTTTATGCAATCAAACAAGACCTTACACATGTCGTCCGCATCCTCTTGAGGAAAAGAAAGATAACACATTTTTTCCTGAATATTTCGATTGAATAAATCTAAGCGATGCTCAGTAACAGGTCTGCACATAGTGTCTTGTGTATCAATTTCAATTTTCTTACTGAAACTGAATGATGCTTGTTGTCCACAGTGGTCTGAGCTTAGTTTGTTAATGATAAATTTATCCATCGCATCCGTATTACTAAATATGTTATCAATACATGTGGAACTGGTGGCTGTGATACGGGTGGGCTCACAAAACAAATTCTTTAGGCCAGAAGATTTGAAAGTGCTCAGCAAACTCACACTCGTTGATGAAACTTCAAGTAAATTTACATTAAAATCACCACACACAATAATGCACTTGTTACTTGAGAAAACAGTATTGAACACTTCGTCCATAATTGACTCAAATGTACTATAGTTCGCAGATGGGGGTCTGTATACGCATATAATTATAAATTGATCTAATTCTATACATGACAGTTCTATTTGACGTTCAACGGACATGTTGACAATATCTTTCCGCTCTTTACACTTAAGATCATGCCTTACCATAATTAAAGATCCACCGCGGATGTAAAACTCTCTAGTGAAAGAACTCACTATGCTATGATTATTAAAATTGAACATGAGTTCATGTCCTTTAAGCCAGTGTTCAGTTATACACAGGACATGGATATCTGAATGATCTATGAACAAACCAATTTGAAGTTCCTTACTAGTAAAACCCTGTATATTTTGGTGAACTACATTAATCGAATTATTGTTAGAACTGTTACCAGTGTTACAGTTGTCAGGAGGCTTAGAGCCGGCGGGTGCACACGTTGTCGAAGAAATTAGTTTAAATCACCCAGCGGCTCCAGGCCCGCGGATGCTACGTCACTACAACGTAACGTAGGATTCGCTCCTGCACTGACACACGTCATGCGAGTCATGACGGGGTCTACTATACTATATGCTAACAGATTAGCACAATCACGTAAGTATCTTCTCGGAAGATACGTACGACTGCGAGTCAGGACGAATTTTTTTATAAATTTATTCGTATCAAAATACGAAATCGTAGAGTTATACATGGACAGTCTATACAGGAGGGAATTAAAATAATCTATTTTTTTATACATGCTTTCTGATGTTTTTTCCGGGAATGGTAACGCACACACAATAACTTTCGCTACGCCTCGGTCGACGATACCGGTGAGAGTGTCGCAAAAGTCGACAACGTCTCGTTTGGAGTAATCCAAACTGTCTCCCAGCATGATCACGACGGTGGTGTGTCGGTCGAACGCGTCGGCGGAAATACACGAGGCGATGCGGCCGAGCGCAGCGCCCGGCAGACAGTTGTTGGTGACCGGCTGCTGCAGGCGCCCGGCCAGCAGCGCGCCGAGCCCGACACCCACCCGGTCCGTGTACAGCACCGTGCAGGGCGGCGCAGGCGGCGCGGGCGCGCAACACGGGGTGTGGCGCGCGCGCGCGGTGCCAGCGGCCATCGGCGTCCGCGCGGCAGGCGCGGGCGTGGCGCGGCGGGTGCGGGGCGTCGGCGGCGCCAACGACGCGCGGCGCGGCGCGGGCACCGGGACCGCTCGGCACTCCAGCTCCGCTCCCGGAGGGGCGGGCACGGCGCGCGACATGCGCGCGGGCGTGCGCGGCGCGGGGGACGCGCAGGCGGCGTCGCCGCGGTCCGCGTCGTTTGTACTCACCGGAGACTCGGGGCGCTCTTCATTGCTGATCCCCGGGTCTATGATGCAGTTCACGAAGCTGATATATTCCCGCATTTGGTTGCACGATATCTCGTACTTACTGTTGACGTCCCTTAGAGCTGCATCCAGAATTTTGAGCTCTTTGTTCCTATCATTCAGGGACTCTAAAGCGAGGTCGAGTTCATTTTGCATTTGTAAGAGTTCTTTCATTAGAGCCACATTGTTTTGTTTGAGGGGAACCGATTTAAATAATGACTTATGACTTTTTAATAGTACCTTAGATCTCTTAATAAACTTTTTCAACTTAAGATATTTTTTGATTTTGTTCGACCCTTGCAAAGTAATATTTTTATCTCTCTGGTTACTCATATACATAGAATTTGTCAAATCTATGGTTTCTAATCCAGGTACACTTACTATGGTATCATTTAATAAGTCTACTTGCTCATAGCTGTTCAATTCGGCATATATACTTAAATTATTTTCTGTTTGTTCGGAGCAATATTTGCAGGTAACAGATGTGCTCGGCTTTCTCTCCAATTCCTCAAGCTGTTGTTCGAGGTCCCGAATGCGTTGAAGAGCTTTTTCATGTGTGGCACAACACTCCTGGATCTGCTCCAAACTTCTTTGGAGGTCATCGCGCTGCCCACATATATCCTCGAACTGGGTATCCTGTTCCGCAAGTTTAGTTTTGAGGACTGTGTTGGATCTTATAATCCGTTCCACCTCCTCTTCACTCTCCTCGCGTTCTTGCAATAGTCTCTCATTAAGCTCCTTAACCTCTTTGAGCTCCAGCTGTGTCTGCCGCAGTCTAGTGGCCATAGCATCACTCCTCGTGATTGGTTTTGTGACTTGAGCTGAAAACATTGTGACTATGTTTATATTTGAACTTAAAACTTATATGCAAGACAACTTGTACTTAATAAATAGTAATTAAATAAAAGGAAGTCAATGCAGTGTTCTCTTGCAATTATTTACCACAAATTCTAACACAATTCTATGATAAAGGTTCCTAAACGGAATCCTATATGTCTCTTTACTATACTATGCAATATTTATAGCTAAAACACACTAATTTTATGTATTAAGAGAATATATTTCATTTCTTCAACAACAAAAAAATACAATATGTACTACCTAACCAATGAAAATAAACTAATGTACTTATTATTTAGTTTAAATGTATGACATAACAATTAAAAACCGACTAAAGGCAATAAGTAATAAGATAGTTATGGTATTTTTATGAAAATTGAATAAAAAAAATTCAAACTATTAAACGGTAAGTATTATAACGGTGACAGTTGGTTCCTTTGTGTAAATAATGTAAATTGCTTCAGCACTAAATAACTGCTTCCTTGACACCAACGCCTTGGATAATATTCTCACAGGATATTTGCACACAGAGAATCACTTTTTAGCTGGAAATTTGTAGTTAATAAACAATTTAATATTTAATATACAATTTCTAAATACGACATCTGATTTTGACGTTTGGTCCGGGTGCGTTCCGAAACCACATTTTCCTGCTTGCCCGCAGATTTACACGGTGTAACAAACAAGTGAAATTGGCGCTATTTAAAGCTGTCAGCCCTTTTACACGTGCAGTCTGTGGATAAGATTTTCGCACAGGGCATAAATAACACATTGCGAGTAGGTACAGTATAACAACGCCTTAAGGATGTTGTTGAGGCTAAACTATTCTTGGAGCAATAGTTTACTGAAATCCAGACTTATAAAATGTGGAAAAATGACAAGTAAAATTTACGTTTACTTGTATTTTTTTCTGAGTTAGTACTGGGTATTCCTGTCACATAACAATTTATACGATATACATGGAAACCTTTGGATTTTTTTTAGAATTAGAGTATATCTTTTTTAGTGGCTATTCATGGTGATTTAATACATCGCAATTTACTTTAAAATGTGTTCCTTGATAGCCCTAAAATATGTACATATTATATTCACTTGTATTTTAGACGCTCTCAGAACGTAAACACTTCGATCATGCACCCACTTGAAGTAATGAGGTCCTTTGGTTGATTGGTAAGTTATTTAGTTCACAATTTGTACAAAAAAATATATATCAAAAAGTTTTGACTCGTGAAGGACTCGAAGCTCCGACCTCCGATGGTTTGTATTGATTCGTTATAAGTGCGGAATCGGCGCTCTGCCACTGAGCTAACGAGTCGACACGAGCTCGCTACTAAATTACTATTGCATGCTATGAAATGACGTCACGGAGTTGCATTGTTGTGGTGGAGAGGGATCCGCCTTGGACTATTCTTCAAGTAAACTCTAATTACATGGTGAACTAACGTTTTATTCACTGAGATTTCAATTTACTAAAATTATTACATGTTGCTGCGTGTGAGTGGTAACGACGACGACATTCGACCGGAACCACAGATCTTAAATATGGCTAGTGTTGCCATGTTGGCATAGACTAAAGAAGAGGTGCGTTCGAGATTCACAACATGCATAGAATACGCATACGGTACGAGTCACAACTGCGGATATTTAGCGAATAAATTCGAGTATAAACCACCCCTAATAGGCTTCGTACGTTTTTTTGGAGGACCATTAAATTATATTAATTTAATCATCTCCGAAAAGTACTTGCTGTAGGGGTCTTTCTCTTCTTGAATTATAGCCCAACAGGGTGTTTTTCAACCTACGCCATATTGCGGATTAGTATTTTCTTTTACCAGGAACGACAATTTTTTTGTAACTGACGTCGAAAGTCACCGAATATCACTGATGTAGGTAAAAAAAGAGGAAAGAGGACTAAATATTCCGCAAATGTTAAGTACTTTTTGCATAATAAAGCCAAAACTATCTACAGTTATGAAATTTGTTTTTTTCTTTTTAAATAGCATTGAGTATTTATTTTGCTATAAGAACGAAGGATTGCGCAGCATTCCGGTTAGCAGTGTTTTGAATTTGGTTAAAGATAAATCGCTAACGACGTTTAAAGGCCAGCATTTAGAATTAGTCAGTTTAATTTAACCCTTATGACAAATAGGTAGATCGTTACCTATTCGTTGAAGTTTATGTATTATGTGTGGACATTGGAACTCGGGAGGTGCAAATATGACGTATGCACATTATAATATTGCCATATGAATTAAAGCTGTTTGTAGCGCCACTATTCCTTTGAAACCCCATTTAAAAAAAAAACGATGGTCGGCACTTGTCAATGTCAATTTATAGGATGTTGACATGACTGTCGGAGAGGAAGCGTTATTCTTGGAGCAAAAGTTTTCTGAAATACACTTAAAAAATGTGAAAAATTACAAGTAAAATTTACGTGAACAGGTCTTTCTACTATTAATTTTTTTTATGAGTTTATTATTCGGTATTCCTATCACTAACAATTTTTGAGATATACAGTCATGGAAACCGAGTCAATAATTTTATTCATAGCCATTTCTATTCAATTTTATTGATCGCCGCAAAAATTTGTTCTTTGATGGACCTTCAAGATATTGTACCTATATATTCACTTGTAGTTTAGACGCTTTCAGAACGTTAAGATTTCCATTAGCATCCACTTCAAGTATCTGTGAGGCCTGGTAGATGGTAAGTTACTAAATTCACGATTTGTACTTGTACAATAAAATTAAAACAAAAAAAATATGGATATCAAAAAGGTTTGACTCGTGAAGGACTTGACCCTCCGACCTCCGATGGTTTGTGTTCTATGCGTTATAAGTGTTGAATCGGCGCTCTGCCGCTGAGCTAACGAGTCGACACGAGCTCGGTACGAAATTACTATTGCATGCCGCAAAATGACGTCACAGGGTCATTAATACACACAGTTTTGAATCAGAATTCTATAGTAATTTTAATTGTATATCTAGTGATCTCCAAATTGTATTCCAATATAGCCGATAGATACGGAAGGCGTTAGTGGTGGAAAACTTTAGAGTTGTTTTCTAATTTAAATTTCTGAAATAGACACCACAAATCGGAAAACGCGCAGTCAATTGGGCCCACAAGATGCGATCTGAAAAAATCGATGGCTAATCATATGACCGTCCTTGGAGGAAGTTTTAAGGGAAGACCTACGTTATGTATCCCACGACAGTGTATCACAGGTTATTATCATTTCGATAAGGATAATAATAAAAAAAACACGCATATAAATACGCCGTAACGATAATACTGCACCATAATTTAAAATGATTATGCAATTTTGTGCAACGAACAAAAAATAGAAAATTCGCTGGGATTCGAATAAAATAATCAGTAATATATACTAATCAAATATATTTTTATAGATTTAGTATTAGATACTTGGAAGGCAATACGTCTGACTCCTAGCACAGTCGGAACAGAATAGAAAGGAATTAAGGGAGTCGCAGTTTATTTATAGGTACCGACAATTTAGTCAGTTGACTATCTTTTAATTGTTGCCCTGATAAAGTTAAATAATTCAACATTAATAACCTTTTACATATTCAAAATCAATCCTAAACAGAACATATATAACTTCCAAGTATTTCCTGGGATAGTACAATCATATTTGTTCAACATTTGTTGCATGGATTAGGAAAACCTAATCATACCAATTCAATTTAACTTTTATGATATGTATATATGAATTCAACATGTACATAATCAGATATAATTTGTATTAGATATTTGCTAAATTTGTCATTCTGCATTAAATACCATCACTAGAATCCGACAAAATAAAAAGGATATCAAATATTAAAATGAGATTTATCACTCGAGTTGTCATTATCACTTCTAATTTGTTAGTCAACCTTAGTTCGCACTCGTACTAATTACAATTATTTTGCGAATTAAATTTAATCTACATAGAGTTGTGCACTAACGTCCTAATTGCAACGACTTTTTCTGAAAAGTTAGTACGTTTGTTCTCTAAGGTATCGCAAAATAAAGTATAATTATCTCAAAAATCATTAAAATTTAAGTATGGCTAATTGGCTACTTTGAATAAAGCATATTGCAATAAAAGATGCCTGGAGAGATCTTGGATATATGTCATAAGAAACTCCAAATTTGGCCTCAGGTTCGACGTCTGTCGGCCAGTCAAGAAAAGGGAATCTGTATCTATACTTATAGGGCAGCATATTTGCCATTGGAATTTAATAAGAATCAATATCTTGTAGTACGAATTAGGGAAAAATCAATAACACTTAAAACACACTTAATGATTGTGATATTAAATGGTAAACTTCGTTTTCTTTCTGTGTGTATTAATGACTCTGTCACGTCATTTTGCGGCATACAATAGTAAGTTCGTAGCGAGCTCGTGTCGACTCGTTAGCTCAGTGGCAGAGCGCCGATTCAACACTTATAACGAATAAAACACAAACCATCGGAGGTCGGAGGTTCGAGTCCTTCACGAGTCAAAAATTTTCGTTATTTTTTATTTATTCAAATTTTATTGCACAAAACAAAAATGGTGAACTTTGGTATTCTCTACCCATCAACAATAGGGTCTAACAGATACCTCAAGTGGATGTCTTATCGAAATTTTAACATTCTGAATAACTAAATAAATAAATACAAGTGAATATACATATTTTAGGGGCATCAAGGGAGAGAAATTATAATGAAACTGGCGGTGAAAGAAATTATAATGAAACGCCGTTAAAATAGATGCTCTATATCTAAAATTCTAGCAAAAATAACTGACTAGGTTTCTATATACATCTTATAAATTGATATGTGGCAGGAATACCGAGTAATAACTCAGAAAGAATGACAAGTGAACGTAAATTTTACTGTTTTCACATTTAGTCGGGATTTCAGCAAACTTTTGCTCCAAGAATAACGCGTACTCTCCGATAGTAACACCGTAACCGACATTAATGTCAAAATCTCAAAATTGACATTGACAAATGCCAAGTATCGAGTTTTTTTTTCTTTCTATTCCATTCTAATTTTTAAAATCTGTAGTTTATAGCCTAACAAAGGTCAGTCCGGCGATTAGGCATTTAACTATCTTTAACCGAATTCAAAACATTGCTTACCGGGATGCTGCCTGATTCTTAGTTTTTCTTGAAAAATGTAATTATACTGAATCCTATTAAAAAACATGACTTCTTCACTGCGGATAGGGCTTTATTTCATCAGACAAAAATTACTTAAAATTGGCGGAATATTTGTTTAGTTCTGTTTCCTCTTTGTTTACATCAGTGCCATTCGGCGACTTTCAACGCCAGTTACCAAAAATTTCTAGTCACAAATAAAATAAGTTTCATCATAATCATCATCTCAGCCATAGGACGTCCACTGCTGAACATAGGCCAAAAATAAAATGAAATGAAATGAAATTTTAGATATAGAGCATCTATTTTAACGGCGTTTCATAATAATTTCTTTCACCGCCAGTTTCATTAAAATTTATCTCCCTTGATGCCCCTAAAATATGTATATTCACTTGTATTTATTTATTTAGTTATTCAGAATGTTAAAATTTTGACAATGCATCCACTTGAGGTATCTGTTAAACCCTATTGTTGATTGGTAGAGAATACCAAAGTTCACCATTTTTGTTTTGTGCAATAAAATTTGAATAAATAAAAAATAACGAAAATTTTTGACTCGTGAAGGACTCGAACCTCCGACCTCCGATGGTTTGTGTTTTATTCGTTATAAGTGTGGAATCGGCGCTCTGCCACTGAGCTAACGAGTCGACACGAGCTCGCTACGAAATTACTATTGCATGCCGCAAAATGACGTGACAGAGTCATTAATACACACAGAAAGAAAACGAAGTTTACCATTTAATATCACAATCATTAAGTGTGTTTTAAGTGTTATTGATTTTTCCCTAATTCGTACTACAAGATATTTTGTTAAATTCCAACGGCAAATATGCTGCCCGATAAGTATAGATACAGATTCCCTTTTCTTGACTGGCCGACAGACGTTGAACCTGAGGCCAAATTTGGAGTTTCTAATGACATATATCCAAGATCCCGCCAGGCATCTTTTATTGCAATATGCTTTATTCAAAGTAGCCAATTAGGCATACTTAAATTTTAATGATTTTTGAGATAATTATACTTTATTTTGCGATACCTTACGAACTAAGGTTGATACTAACAAATTAGAAGTGATAATGACAACTCGAGCGATAAATCTAATTTTAATATTTGATATCCTTTTTATTTTGTCGGATTCTAGTGATGTTATTTAATGCAGAATGACAAATTTATCAAATATCTACATAAGTAGGTATAATCAGCCGATTTCTTCCAGACAACCTTTGGGTAGTGGAAAACTTGAAAAATTATTTTGTTCTTAGGCGGTGCAAAAGTCAGAAAAATAATTATAATATTATACACACGAAAAACAAATAAGTATATAAATATAATAAACAACAAATATACATACATACATTCAGCCGAAAAATAACAGGACCAGTTGAATAAGTCGATATCGCAAAGCCCTGTCGAATCCGACCACGATGTTAAATTTGCCAAGTTATTTTAGGAATAGACGACCTGAAAAAGCTTTCAAGCAAAATGACAATAACTACTGCGAAAATGTTAGCTCAGAAAATATATTCCATTATCGCTGACTTAAAGAAAATAAACATAATTTGGTACCCATTTTATAATGTCAATATTGATACCATTTTATATTTAGAGGATTTAGGATTACTTAAGGTATAATTCGTTTTGCATTAAGTGATATCGACAGTTTGCCATTTGCAGGTAAATAAATCACACTCCTGGAACAGAGTCGTGTACTCGTGATATTTCGAATGAATATCACTGGAAACACCGAAATTAGTCCTTAATCTTGGATTTTGTTTCATGAAAATAAATACACATTTTTATAAATTCCGCTCTGGAGATTTTTTAATGGACAAAAGAAAGCAAATAGCGGACTTACCATCACGAGGCATTATCTACGAGTTAATTTTAGAGAACAATAATATTGTAGGCCGTACAACTTTACTAGCTTGTACGTACACAAGCATAGACAAACAACTAACTTGTACAGTCGAGTTCATTTACATCTACACACTTACGAGAACAAAAATATCTGAACACGACTTTATGCTCCTGACAATAGGGTCGTGTTCAGATATTTTTGTTCTCGTAAGTGTGTAGATGTAAATGAACTCGACTGTACACAAGCATAGATGAAAAGCTAATGGGAAAGAGATGGAAATCACAGAGGAAGATAAAAGGCTAATTAAATAACGTGTAGAATGAACTATCCGCCGAATTTTCCCATGCCGCTAAACTAAAGTATACAAAAATAAAAACCGGCCAATTACGAGTCGGACTCGCGCACGAAGCGTTCCGTACCAATATTGAACAAAAAACACGTTCTTTGTATGGGGACCACCTTTTTATTTTTTTATTTGTTGTTATAGCGGTAATAAAAATATACATTCTGTGAAAATTTCAACTGTCTACCAATAACGGTTCATGAGAAAATGCCCGTTGAAAGAAAAATCATGCAAAAAGGCCTATTTTTGTATGGGAGCCCCCCTTAATTATTATTGTTTTATTATTTATAATATTTGTTGCTGTAGCGGCAACAGAAATACGTCATCTGTGACAATTTCAATTGTCTAGCTATCACCGTTCTTGAGATACAGCCTGCTGACAGACGGACGGACGGACGGACGGACAGCGAAGTCTCAGTAATAGGGTCCCGTTTTTACCCTTTGGGTACGGAACCCTAAAAATCACAAACTAAATGTTACGCTGCCACTCGGCCACTGTTGTAAGTCAAAATCTAAAAGATTTCTTCAAGGGCAGTTAACAGGTTGTTAAGGGTGTGTTTCTAGGAGGATTGTGAAATCTATCAATCACGTGAAATTGACCAATCATTTGAAATGAAATCTGAATATCATCTTCGTTAACTAATTTTTATTAACGGTTCCGGCAACGGATATGCTTCCTAAAGAGCCACGCACATGTGATGCTTCTTCTACATACAAATCATCAATATCAGGCCGTATACTTGTTTGTCACGATTATATATTTTTTTTTTTACTCTAAAACTTAGAAATCTGTCATTCTTCATAGAGCTGCCTCTACGCAAGATTTCGTCATAATCGGGTGAAAACCTACACATAAGTCTATCTCGGTTGTCGGGGATTCCCCTGTCAGTTGTGATTCATGTACATTTCACATTCAATGATCCCGTGACGTCATTTGCCTGCATGTGATAGTAATTTTGGAACAAATGCGCAGCGACTCGTTAGCTCAGTGGCAGAGCGCCGATCCTTTCTATAAACACAAGTCTCTTAAACCATCGGAGGTCGGAGGTTCAAATCCTTCACGAGTCAGAACTTTTTGAACTATTTTTATAGCATAGTTAATATGACCATAGTTATGCAGAAGGCGACCAAAGATTTTTTTTAATAATGCAAAAACTCATTAATTTATTAAAACTTAAGTCACTTTGACAAAAAATCTACGATGGTCGCTTTCTGCATAACTATGGTCATATTGTCTTCGATTTCCGCCATTGTCAAACATTTAAATAAAACAATTTAAATGGATTGTACCTATAGCATGTTATTTCGCGTATTCATATTTTATAAATTGGGTAGTTTGCACAAATTTAACTGTGACAGTTTTTTTTGTTTTTCTCAGTCAACCTTTGACAACGGTAATTTTAAAGCTACCTAAACGTCAGGGAGACTACAATAATTAATATACATAATAAAATCAATTTAAATTGTTTTATTTAAATATTTTTGTGGCATTTTAGCTCAGGTGGCAAAATATCAGCCTATAACTATCTTTTCATCCGATATTTCAAACATTTCTTTTTTTAGGCACCTTCAAGATCGAAAAGTTTCAGAAATAAACTAAGTAGAAAATGAAATTTTAAGGAATACATAATTAGCTCATACAATAATCCCTTTACTGTGTCACTATTCTGTTTGTATGTTAGCCTGTTAGCCAGTACAGTCGTCACAACTTGTAGTTCGCTTGATCTCTTTTTGTATTTAGGTGATTTTTCCAGGTAATGCGTCTGTCTAAGTGGAATCCGAGGTATTTTATGAAGTCCGTTTGAGGTAAGATATTGTTTGCGATGTGTTGTATCATCGTATCTGCAGATAGACGTCCGCTGCTGGAGAAAGGCCTTCCCCAAAGTTCTCCACAACGATCGGTGTTGCTCCGCCCTCATCCAATTTCTGCCCGCCATCCTAACCGGGCAGATATTGTGTTTATGAATCGTTTTAATTTTTTTTTCAGATGTCTCTCTTGCTTACACTAGTTTTTAACTATGTTTAAAAAATTGTCGAGTAAATTGAATAAGAAGGGAGGTGTTAAATTAAAACCCATTTCCATAATATTTTATATCTGGCATGCGGGGTCGTTGACACAAAATGTAAATAATAAATATGGCGCAATCGGGTAGTTCTGATTCATACTCTGTGACGTCGCGTGGTGGTATATGATAGAGATTTTGGTGCAGGCACACATCGACTCGTTAGCTCAGTTGGTCAGAGCGCCGATTCCACACAATTAAGACAAATATTAACTTGATCGGAGGTCGGAGGTTCGAATCCTTCACGAGTCAGAACTTTTGGATATTTTTTTTCTTTAGAGAACTGTAAAGGGAGAACAGATTTTTTTTATTTAAAAGTCCATACAGTGTTTAGTAAACTAGGTTTATCCCGCGATGCTGTTTCTTTTATGAAAAAGGTACCCTTCACAAATTTCCGTCTTGCGTTAACTTGCTAAACATCACGCCAACTACTTGGCAAGATTAGCAGTCGAGCTTGGTTGATCTTCTTTAGAAAAGGAAGTTTAATGCAATCATTTAATCCTCACATATGCATTCTATAAATAAATAAATATCAGTCGACCTCACACAAATCAACCTAGTCCCAAATTAAGCTCAAGAAGGCTTGTGTTATGGTTACTAGACGACGATATACATACTTATAGATAAATAAATACATAGAACATGTATGTATATATTTAAATACATAGAACATCCATGACCCAGGCACAAACATTTGCCCTTGCTGGGATTCGAACCCAGGACTGCTGGCTCAGGCAGCTGCTTTACCACTGCGCCAACCACGTGGACGTCTATGCATTTTAAATCACTGCGTCGTAATGACGTCATTAATCACTCATCACAGTTATCACAGTATTTTTGCACGGTCAATGCTCTTTTATCTTAGCAGCATAATTTTGACGCGATAACATTATTATCATTGCCAAATGTTTGTATCTGATGTAATGTGTTTACTTTGCAATGTGTACGACAAAGAGTTTACGTTTTTTCCCATTGTTTTGATGTTTGGGTTTTCCAATGTTTACTGGTTTAGTTTACAGCAACTTAAAGCCAGTGTATGAGTTTGTCCCGGTTAGCGCGAAGGCTGAGAGACCGAGGCGTGGACCCCCGTTCCGGCGAGTACTTGGCTCAAAGGATCTCCCTGGCGATACAGCGCGGCAACTTCGCCAGTAATTTTATGTATTTTATACTGCACGTCTGTCAGTGTTGATGGATGGTTACTCTTATCAATAAAGTTAAGTATTGCTCGACGTGTCACTGTCTAGATAATCTTTGGACAGATGACACGATGCCACAGACAGACACACAAATACACTACACATGTTAAACTTATAACGACCGTCTTTTTTGTCATGGGTTAATAACATATGAACCCAAGAAAACATGGCTCATTTCATCGTTATCGAGCAGCGAATGTTTATAAACATTGCATTTTCCTTAACAGTGCGTAAACATGCGTGATTCATAGCATCATAGATACGGAGTGATTCATGAAATAGCATAGCGTTCAAGGTGAAGTGACGTCATACGCCGACTAGTGATTGCAATTTTTAAGAGGACGCGTAGCGACTCGTTAGCTCAGTAGGTGAGAGCGCCGATATTTAATTTGCTTGGCCATCGGAGGACGGAGGTTCAAATCCTTCACGAGTCAGAACTTTTTAAGTTTTTTTTATTTGTTTTCATCATCATCATCATTTCAGACATAGGACGTCCACTGCTGGACACAGGCCTCCTCAATAGACTTCCACATGGGCCGGATAGCAGCGAACCGCATCCAGCTAGCCCCCGCAACTCTAACCAGGTCGTCCGACCACCTTGCGGGTGGCCGTCCTACGCTGCGCTTGCCAGTACGTGGTCTCCACTCGAGAACCTTTCTACCCCAACGGCCATCGCTCCTTCGAGCTACGTGCCCCGCCCATTGCCACTTCAGCTTGCTTACCCGGTTCGCTATGTCGATGACTTTGGTTCGTCTTCGAATCTCCTCATTTTTGATTCGGTCTCGTAGAGAAATCCCGAGCATGGCATTATTTGTTTTAGTTTTCATAAATTATTACAATTATCCAGTCGAAGTCACTGTTGCTTTATAACTTTTAAAAGTCAGTCTTATCCTCAAGGTCTTATCCTTCAACTAACGTTTGTAGACAAAGGCCTTCCTCATGGATCCATTCCTCTTTCTTTCCAACAGTTTTTCGCGATCTTAACTAAATCGTTGGTCTTGTCTAATGCCTATGTCTTTCTTTATATATCTCTTCAAATTTTACAAAAAGGGGTTTTCGTTAGTCAATAGCAGTTTCATACAATATTTGAAGAGCATAACAGGATATTGTGTCTTTTTTCACAAAGTCACGGACATACCAATTTTCACTGAAATCTGAAGGGATAATATAAAAGTAATAAAAGACAAAAAAAACCGGCGCATTCAAGAACCTGTAATCAATTTAGATCAGATTAGAAGGAGAGTTTGATTTTCAGTCACTGTCACTGGCCTTTGTTACCATTCATATTATTTTCAACAAATACCTAAAATGTAAATTGAGTAACAATTGATATCAGTAACAACAATGCCTTTCGTAATCAATAATCAATTGATACGACTGTGGGAATTATCAAAATCTGTTATGAAATGTATCTAATTCGATTGGTATAACAGTTTTATTTTTAAACATGACATCTTATGGTATGGCTTCTTGTTAAAGGTGAAATTTTTTACTAGGAGGTGTAAAAAATATTATGGAAGTAACTTCAAATTCAATTAAGTAGATAGAATAGAACGCCCATCTCTGTATACAGACACGTTACATCCAGTCCTTTCTTTAGTTAAGCTTTTCACCTAACAGAACAGTTGTCTAAAGAACCAGCGGCATGGAACTCTCAGCAAGGGCAAAGACATTGGATAGCAAGCTCAAATATTGGTTCCTGGGTCATGAATGTTTTCTATGTATTATACACTTGACACTTATATTTTTTGTATGCATAATGTTTTTTGACCGTGCGAGCGAAGTGTACATTTCAACTTGGCCAAAACTTCTTTCGCATTTACGAGTTCTGAATGTTTAGATATGCAGCTGTTCTTGTCTACATGTCGCGGTTTCAACTGATTCCCATGAAGATGTTTGAGCATATTCGATAGTTATATGCAGGCATCGGATATTCAGATGCTTTTATAACTAAACTTTGGTGTCGGCGCTTGGAAACGGGCTCGAATTAATTTAATGAATCCTGGGATTTCTACATTAACCTGGGATTTTCAGTTATATTTATAAACGCAACCCAACATTCGCCACAAGTTAATGCGTACTTCCATTTTTTTTCTTAATTCTTGTTTTTCTATGACCTGTCCGGTCTATGCTAATTAGGCTAACATTCAAACTTATAGGTACTATTTAAGTAATTGAAGGTACTTTAAAGGTATAGATCCACTAAATGTTATTTAATTAAGGTTCAATTGACGACTCGGTTGGTAGACACCTGCCTACTGAGTCGGCGGTCCCGGGTTCGAATCCCGGCCGGGGCAAATATTTGTTCTTGGGTCATGGATGTTATCTATGTATGTATTTATATATTATGTATATCGTCGTCTAGTACCCATAGTACAAGCTTTGCTTAGTTTGGGACTAGGTCGATTTGTGTAAGATTGTCCCTTAATATTTATTTATTTAATTAATTCAACTGTTACGAAATATTACATATAGATGATAACTAATTAGTTTTGAAAGATCCTCGAAAAAAAGGTATTTTTCCAAAAGTATGACTCGTGAAGGATTCGAACCTCCGACCTCCGATGGTAAGGATAGATTTTTGATTCAGTAAATCGGCGCTCTGACCAACTGAGCTAACGAGTCGATGTCTATCTGCTTCAAAATGAGTATCGTATGCTGCGCGAAGTGAAATTTCACAACATTTTGCAACTACGATATACCATTGAATACACTGTTTACTGTCCATTTTTAAACGGATATAAACCTTATTGTGGTATATTCACGGTTTCATTCATGTAAATAATTGTATGGGTACCATAATTGAAATTAGAAAATAGATTATGACATGACGTCTCCTCTGGTTTATTGTTCTGACGTTCCGGAAAGTGTCAGCGACATTAGCGGCGGTGCCACAGCGTACCGAACCGCCAAAATATTAGGCGACGAGCCAGAACATTACCTTGTTGTACAATAAGGAAATTACTAGAACGATTCTAGTAACACGGTTATGTTCAAGTCGCATTGTAATAGATCCATGTTGCAAGGGTCACAAACACCTTGATTTAAATCCGAACCTAATAGACCGTAGCGTGTCCATTTTCAAGAACTAGTGTAACTATGGCTTTTTAATACTGTCTTATAGGTTCTGTAGAGACTAACAACCCGCCTGGTGGGCGCTCGTAACTTTTACTCAGGTGCCAGCCCAGCTCGCCGGATAGATTGTGCTATAAAAGCCCCCACCTAGCGGGCTCTGTCGGCGTATCGGGTGGAGTTGCGCCCACCTAACGGGCTCTGCCAGTTTCTGGGGTAGATTTAATCTGCTCATGACAGTGTCTAAGAGCGGATTGCTTGAGAATAATCCTGGCTACGTGTTCCTACCTGAATCGCTCGAAGCCATTTCTATATCTTTGTAAAAAGGACATTAATAGAACGAAGTAGCCAAGATCATTCAATAGTAGCATGCTCTTCAATTACTGGAGTTTGAGGTGCTTTAGGGCAGTGTAGGTACTTGAAGCATGCACCGACGCCAGGGTGCTGATTCAGAGTTCTGCGATTGGGAAAGTTTACGTTTAATTTTAAAATGACGTCATTATGTAGGCAGGCCATCTGTATGGAGCGTTTTTAGTGCTCTGTAGGAATGTTGAACTTTGCAAGCCATTTCTGACTTTTAGAGCAGCCTAAGTGTAAGTAGTCCCATATAAACATTTGATCCCAATAAAAAATAAAATCGATTGACATCCTCAAAAAAACAAATGTCCGCACGCCTAGTGCCACCCACTGCTCCATCTTAGGTAGGTTAGGTAGGGTTGGTGTTCTGAATGGAGCCAACGCATAGGTTCGTCATATGATTAATATTTTTCAGATGTTTCAAAAGCACTACACGATTCGACCTTTATATCGCGAAATTCAGGATTACGCAATGCGAAAAGCTTGCAACCGTTTTCTACCTAAGTCTGCATTAGTCATCAGACATTCGGTGATATGATTCAAGCACTGTATGACGTCGTATTTCGGCATGCGAATGTTGTTTTGAAACAAATGCACATCGACTCGTTAGCTCAGTTGGTCAGAGCGCCGATTTTCTAAATCAAAAGTTTATCCTTACCATCGGAGGTCGGAGGTTCGAATCCTTCACGAGTCAATATTTTTTTTGTTTACATATTATTTTTGCAGTTAATGAAACGTTTTACTTTATATTCTATTAAAACGTGACGTAAAAGGAAATAATTAGGTGTTATAATAAATAATTAATTATTGTATAATTCGTAAGATAGCGCCTTAATAATTCTACCTCCTAACTGGATCCTGCACCTGCATTTTTAAGCTTGAAGCTTTGAGTTACTTTAAGCTTTCTTAAGCGGTCAAATGCAAACAACCACGTCTCACTCAATGCTGTATTATCATCACATGATTAAAAAACCTTTTTCAAGACACATAACTCCGTCGAACACAATGTGGTAAAAACTCAACTACCATAACACATTTTTATGAAATATCTATACATTCGAGGTATTCATAAAAGTAAAATAGGCTATTTTTAGGCTACTCTCGGTACTTAAGTCTTCGCAGACTAATTACATCAAAATACCTAAACGAAATTTAACCTTTTTGATACAAAATATTACCGGACTTGCGATGGTCACGCTTAAACTTTTAAAAACATACATATATGACGCTAGTAGCGTACAGCTATAGATATCAAAGATTTGGTGTGCTTGTTGGATGAGATAGCTTAGTTAAGAGAGCACTACGCCGAAAACGTAGGGTCGTAGGTTAGTCCTGCTCACATTGCAGTGGATGAACTTACATTTATCTTTCACAATTAACCACTGTGTCTATAGGTATAGTATCAGTCACTCTCGTTATCTAACAATATCTGTCAGAAATGCTTTATCTACCTACCGCCTTCTGCGGATGGTTATGTTACTCTTTTACCATGAAGCCAAAGAGTGATTACGGTATGCTTTATAACTACCCCTGCGTGAACCAAGCGGTTTTCTAGTTTGACATAAAGTTGGAAACTTGTTCTTTGTTTTCGTACGGTGGAATATGGAGCGTCAGATGTCAAAACTATGCCAGTTGTTGCCCTTTTGGGAGTTGTTGGCTATTGTAGATATACGTACACTTCCAACTAGTAGGTATCGGTCTGTCGGCTGTCGCCAGTTTGCGGTTCCGGGGCTGCTGTCTGAGCTGCGGTGTAGAATAAACTTTCGGGGGTTACGTGAAATGGCTGAAGAAAAACCTATGGATAAACTTAATTAAAATAACGTAGGTTTTAAGTATCTAAAAGAAAAGAAAGAAAACCTGAGAGCAAACTCTAATATTATTATATTATACTTAGTTAGGTAATTTTTTTAGATACACGTAGTTATAAAAGTGAGCGCAGCAATCGCCAATAAACCTATGTACCAAATGTAACTTATGTATTAAGATAAGTAAATAAAAAAAAAATCTTGCTTCTTGTCATATCAGCCAAAATTCCATTGCTAGACAAAGTCATGTGCCACTTTATACAACAACTCCCCGTTCCTGTCCAGATCGTGGATCCTTCGTGGTTGTGTCCCACGCTGCGTCTTCCGGCATGTGGCCACTAAAGAACCCTATGTATGTCTCAATGTTAAAGGGTAATTATTCATTCAAAGATCAAAGCATAAATAAAAATTGAAATGCCTCTGGATTACAGGTTCAACGTGTTGTGTTGTGGTCTGTACCCACATTGTAAATAATCAGACATTACAAATGTTTCATGAAATTGTTAAAGAAATGAATGTATTGAACATTTACGAATATGTATAATAATATAATATATCTTTATTTCAGAAAACAATATTCCATAGATTGATTAGTAACAATAAAACAGTCTCTTGACAAAAGGCAGATTTTCTATATGTTACCGCGGCAAGAGTCAGTGGAGCGAATAAACGCAGTTTCCCCAAGTTGTCGCGCGACAAGGAGACGTGTCACCGCGTGTTTGCTGCAGTTTCTTAAAAATGCAACGCGATACTTCGGGTGCGGTGTGCGGACTTTCTATTGTTCGGCTGAAGGAGACAAGAGGGTTAGCGCCGTCTCAGCGTTAAATGTTACAACGAAATGAAAAGAAATGAAATAATTTATTTAGTACGCAGGCCACAAGGGCACTTTAACAAGTCAGATTTTGAATCTACCGGCATTTCCCAAAAAGAGACCGGTGTTGAGAGAAAATCCGAAAGAAAATGAAAGAGGATCTTGGCCTCTCAAAACAAACGTCATTATTTTCTGTTCTGCGCCTTTCTCGCCATTTGGGGGTATCCCCACGAGGGTCCCTACTGGGGATCGAACCCTTCTGCGTCTTGTTTTTCAGCGATAATAATCAGTAATAGTCATTTATTGTGTGAGGAACGTAGTTGAAGTTCAAGTGTAGGGCAGCTTGCGCTCTCTTTACGGTGTCCGATCGTCTCCTATCCTCTTCAGGTAACCCAGCCAACGGAGTCATGTGGCTTTGATCTCGCCAATTATTTTGGGTGTAGCAACCAGTCCTTCTATAACTCCCTATTTTTCCTCCGTCTCCAATCTTTATCTCTTATCGGTCCCAGATTCTCTCGCCAAATTTTCTTTTCCGCTAAGAGCTTATTTTGGTGTGTCCAACTCAATCACTCAATCATTTAGGTACGTATCGCTCTATAAAACCGTCGATCACACATGCTTAAACTGAACATCTGCTTTGAAGAGATATACAAGTTGATGTTTATGACAGTGGAAATATTTTTCATTGCCTTACTGTCCCATTCAACTGGCAAACAATATGCAAAAGGCAAATGAAGATGCTTAACTTTTTGCAACTCGCCATCTACTCGTAACATTATTGGTGTAGATTCCACCACATTACGCTCGATGGAAGCTCGGAAACAAAATGAAGGCAAATAGTACTGAAAACGGCATTGGAGGTTTTTAAACGTAAGGACATTACGTATCCATTTTTAAAAGTAATTATAAATTAAATATTCAGTATAAAATATCGAATGAAAAATGAGAGAAGAGAGGCAAAATGATCAACTATTGTAGTAAAAAGGAGGTAAAAAACCATGTCAGTACAAAATACTTTTATAATTTCAAATAATAATATACTCGTAATAACGACTCGTATATTAACTAACGACTTAACAGTAAAACCTACTTAATGTTTGCGTATGTCACCGAAACCTGAAAAAGTTTTTTTTTTTTTTTTTCAAAAATTTGACTCGTGAAGGATTCGAACCTCCGACCTCCGATGGTAAGGATAAACTTTCGATTTAGTAAATCGGCGCTCTGACCAACTGAGCTAACGAGTCGATGTCTATCTGCTTCAAAACAAGTATTGTATGCCGCACGAATTGCATGAAATTTCACAACATTTTGCAACCACGATATACCATTGATGATACTGTTCACCATCCATTTGTGAAAGGATATTACTAGAAACAAGCTAGTAACGTCCTTATAACAAGGATATGAAAATTACTTCACACGATTGTAGTACAAACATTGCTGTTTAATACTATTCCACGGGGTCTCTGCAGACCCCGTAATACAGTATTGAGGAGCCATTAATTACACAAGTTCTTGAAAATTGGCACGTTAGGGTCTACTAGGTTCGGATTAAGACCAAGATGATCGTGACCTTTGCAACATGATTATATTACAATGGGACTTGGCCGTAACCATATTACTACAATCGTTCTAGTAATTTTCGGTATGGTGTGATGGTGTTACCATCGCTAATGTCGCCTTGCTTCAGGAATCTCGGAATTTCCGGAATTCCGGTTGATTGGATGAGAATTAATGATGAATTTCAATGCGCATAATAATTTTAATGCTAAATGTATAACTAACTAAATTGTCCAAAGAAGTGCATTTCAAGTGTGGAGAACGTAACAAATGACGCGGGGACACGCCCGCGCTGATGATAAATTCATCCCGTTATAGCGTGACGTCACTCGTGAGGCGCATTTTTAGGGTTCCGTACCCAAAGGGTAAAAACGGGATCCTATTACTGAGACTTCGCTGTTCGTCCGTCCGTCCGTCCGTCTGTCCGTCGGTCACCAGGTTGTATCTCAAGAACAGTGCTAGCTATCACCACAGTTGAAATTTTCACAGATGATTTTATTTCTATTTAAAAATAAAATAAAATAAATATTTAAGGGGGGCTCCCATACAACAAACTTACAGATAATGGTACGGAACCCTCATTGCGCGAGTCCCACTCGCACTTGGCCGATATTTTTCAAATTCATCTCGATCTTTACTGGGCTTGTAGAAATAAGTTTGTTTAAAACTGCTTCTTTCTGTGAGATGTTTTGTTAGTGAAATTTTATTACGGCCTAATGGTTTCCCGTAGTTCCATCCACATTCCGGGAACCATACATATTTAAATTAAACGTAATTTTTCCCAGTCGCAAAGCTCTGAAATTGCACCCTGTCATTGGTGCGTGCTTAAAGTGCCCACACTGCATGCACCTGTCTCCAGTATTGAAGATCAAGTTAGTATTTAATGATCTTGGCTACTTAGTTCTAGTAATTTCCTAATAATAAGGATATGGAAATGATCTTGCAAGAATCAGGTACAAACGCGTAGATAACCCAAGTTCATACACAAGCAATTGGCTCTTTAACACTTTCACGGCTAGATTAAAACTACCCCAGATCCCTCTAGGTCGCCGCAAACCCACTCCAGACGCTGACAGAGCCCGCCAGATGGGCGCTTTTATAGTTCAATCCGCCTGGCGAGCTGGGCCGGCACCTGAGTAAAAATTACGAGCGCCCACCAGGCGGGTTGTTGGACGTGAAAGTGTTAGTACTATCTGACGCTGTCTCTGCAGGCAGACCCTGTAAGATTATATCAAGGGCCATAGTTACATTAGTTTCTGAAAATTGACACGCTATGGTCTATTAGGTTAAGATAAAGAGCAAGTTGTTTGTGACCTTTGCAACATGTTTCTATTACAATATGGGACTTAGCCATAACCTTCTAGTAATTCCACTATTGTACAACAAGGATATGGTAATGGTCTGGCTCGTCGCCTAATATTTCGGTGATTCGGTGTGTACCGCCACTAATGTCGCCGATGCTTCCGGAACGTCGAAATAATGAACCGGAACAGACCCCATAATGCATTTTCCCATTTCAATTATGATACCTATACAATTATTTTGATAGAAAATCCTTTCTTGTTTACTGTTTGAATTCCGACTCTTAAACTTGGACTTTCGAATATTTTACAGTTTCCGAGGGATGACCAATATACGTAGGTACGGAGATGAAACCGTGAAAAAAAGAAGCCACAGTTAAATGTACAGCCATGGAATTTATCGTGTCGCAATAAGGTTCATATCCGATTATAAATGGATAGTAATCAGTGTTTTCAATGGTACCTACTATTGAAGGTGGTTGCAAAATGTTGTGAAATTTCATGCACTTCGCGCGGCATACGATACTTGTTTTGAAGTAGATAGACATCGACTCGTTAGCTCAGTTGGTCAGAGCGCCGATTTACTGAATCAAAGCTTTATCCTTACCATCGGAGGTCGGAGGTTCGAATCCTTCACGAGTCATACTTTTGGAAAAAATACCTTTTTTTTCAGGGATCATTTCAGATTTTAATTTTATACAGGTTGGCTTTTTTGGGGCCCTAAAGCAAAGGGCAAAGTGAACAGAAGAAATCGTGGGAGGCCATTGTATATAGGTAGTCCAATACTAGTCATCGTTGCTTAAGGGAGCCCTATGTCTTTATTCATCCGTGGTTTTCTAGTCTTCGTTAGTAATTCATTTAAGAGAAAGTAATGAGTCTTGTTTACTATAATAATTATCATTAACACTTTACTTTGCATAACTTCCTTAAGATAACAGTATACTACTGATACGAGAGTTAGTAATTAGAGTAATGCACTCTGCGCATTTAATGTGACGTCATATTTCGGGATACAATAACTGTTTTGAATCAAACTCACAACGACTCGTTAGCTCAGTGGCAGAGCGCCGATATCTACTCTATACAAAATTGACTTAATACATCGGAGGTCGAAGGTTCAAATCCTTCACGAGTCAAATCTCTTTTTATTTATTTTTCAAATTTTTCCTACGTCACAAAACAGCGGCTGTTGAATGTGTGGACTGTAGTATTAAAATGAAACTCTCATGAAGTATAAAAATCCCGCCAGGCAAGCGGGAGACCGCGATGTGTCACTCGTCGAAGTTGCTAAGATCCCCGGCTAGCCGTTATAGCTTCGCCGGAGACTTGCGGGCATTGCGGCGGGCGATGAGGCCCTTGAATGCAGTATCGGGGTCGCGGGCGCGCGACAACGCACCCGGTCTTCGGTCCATCATTTTGTGGATGGTTTGGGTATGTGCTCCGCCGCGAGCTGTAAGGGTGCTCGAGCGGCGGTGATGCTGGGCCGTCTTTTTCTTGCCACCGCGAGCGGAGCTCAGCGGTGGCACGGCTTGAGATGAATAAATCCTCTTCTCCGCCGCGAGCTATAATAGTCGGTCGAAGTAGCTAAGGTCCCGGCAGGTACCAGGACCTCTTAGCGTCCTCGGGCGGTGGCGATTCCATTCTCTCTGCGTAGCCTTTAATAAGCAATTTATTTACTTGCTTTTCGTATTCAGACTTTAAATTCGCGTCTTTACTCAATTTATTTTCGAGAGAGTGTAATCGCTTCAACGCCTGTGACTTGTTACTAGGTAAGGATTCGTCATCCGACTTCCATAAAAGTCCGGCCTGATACCTACTTTCGTTTAACAACGGTTTGCAAGTCGCGTCTAACAATTCTAACGCGCGTTGCTCAGGGTCGGACTTGGGCGGACGGTTTTCTACACCTAGTGACTCGATACTGAAATGTTCTTTAATCATGTCAGCTATCTCATTCTCGCTCACTTTCACGGGACGCAAGTGGTTTACTACGAATGCGCGGTTACGGGGGACGTCATGGCTACCATGGAGTACCCATCCAATTTGGGTTAGGGAAGCCACTGGGAGGCCTATGTCCCCGCTTAAAATGCGACGAGAGACCAGTAAATGCCAGTGATCTTGCCCTATAATCATGGTAGGAGCCGCCTTGTCGTAACATATTTCGTCTTCAATTTCGCGTAAATGTTCGCATTTATTTACTATATCACGCGATACCTCTTGCGTCGCGAGATTGAGCCTATTGATTGTGTATGCAGACATTTTTTCTAAATGCCTATTGCATGCGCCACGGATGGAAAAACTTATTTTGAGAGGACTCCTTATCCGATATCGAATTCCCACCAACGCCCTCTATCGCAAGGATTTCCGTTTTCTCTCGCGGAGCTATTGCGTCAGCGACATGTCTCTCTATTAGAGATATGGAGCTACCGTCATTCAGGAGGGCGGTCGTTTGTATGGTGCCTAATGGGCCCGACAGCTCTACTGGGATGATTTTCAGGTAGGTATTCGCGCTACGCAAATGGTTAACTATCCCGTTAGTACTGCGCGAAGGAGTCGAGTTAAGTATCAATCCGTGTAACATTTTATGATGCCCTGATTCGCATTGATTAAAACCGCAAGGTGTGTACTTGCATTTAACGGGGCGCTTATGATTGGAATCCAAGCAACGAAAACACAACTTATGTGTTTTGACGGCTTCCCATCTTTTTTCTACTGACATTTTCACAAAATCTGCGCATTTACTTATTGAGTGCTCACCGTTGCACAATACGCATTTAATGCCATTCATAGGTGGGGAATTCGTCTGTGTATTGCGCTGGGATTCCATCATACGCGGCCGTTGGGGTTTTTTTTTGTTATTAGAGAAGTTATTTTTATTATTATTCGGCCTAGCGTTAACCTGCGCCACAGTATGTGGGAGATAATCATCGCAATCTGAATCTGATGAGTCGTAATTAAAATTCGATACGTGCGAGTGGGACGGGCGGCGCTCTCTCGCTCCCTCACCGCG
Source organism: Apotomis betuletana (assembly GCA_932273695.1). NCBI lineage: Eukaryota > Metazoa > Arthropoda > Insecta > Lepidoptera > Tortricidae > Apotomis > Apotomis betuletana. The sequence goes on from OW026321.1 coordinate 15,478,506, forward strand.
CATGCGCGGGGCGGGGCCGTGAGAGATCTCGTTCACGAGATTAACCGGCTGCCTAACTCGCTGTCTACTATGGGTTTTTCTCGTAGCAACACTTATAGAAATAAGAAAAGAAAGAAGAAAGAAATGCATTTATTCATGACGTGGCCATAGAACATAATTACAAAAATAAATAGTGACAAATGAAATAAAACAATAAGAAAATTCTACTAACTATGGCTGTGCCACGAAATGGTCCCACCTTGGCCCGAAGAGGTCGCATGCAGTGGCTGTAAATGCGGGTTGATTAGCCATGAGCCTTTCTTTAGGTAAGTCGCCTAAGGGGGCCTTTGAGGGTAACCCCCTACGGGTCCGACACCATTGGCATCGATTGCATATATATCTTAGCGCGCCTCTCAGCCCTATCACGTGATATTTTTGAGTGATTTCATTCATCACGGTGAAGTGGTTACCGTGGTTGAAAGTCACGTGATAGTGTTGTATCAGCAATCGGGTGAAGTCTTCTTTCGCGTGGAGAATCGGCGTAGCAGTATCTCGATCAATTCGCCCATCTAGCAGCAGGGTTCCGTGGCTGTCCATCTTCACGGCTAACTTGCTGAGCGCCGACTTCTTCGGTAAATTTCGCCCAGCCTCCAAGTGCTTTATCTCCTCGCTGAATGACGCCCGTTGACTTCGTTGAATATTCAATAATTCAGCGATTTTCAAGTGATCATTTTTTATATCCGTTTCTGTTTTCATTTTGAGCAATTTGGCTTTAAATGCCTCGGCGGCTAGCAGTACGGTAGCAGTGGCCCTAATTAACCGCGAGTATTTCGAAAAACGCTCTACTAGCGGTAAGGACGGAAACGACGTAAGTGCCCTATCGCTAATGGCGGTTACGACCTTTTTAATGGGACGCTCTTCCCTGGTCGCGGGCAGCGTGCTGCGTTCTGACTTGTCTATCGGCCAATTATTTTCGCTCTTTAGGATAAATTCGGGGCCGCTGAACCATCTGTGGTCCTTGTTAAACTGTAAGGGGACGCCCTTAGTAGCGTCGTCCGCAACGTTCTCCGAGCTTGGGACCCACCTCCATTCCGTAGGCTTTGTACTGTCCTCAATCTCGGCTAAACGAAACGCTACGAAGCTTTTATACGATCGCGGGTCCGATTTTATCCATGACAGAACGGTGCGCGAGTCTGACCAGTAGTGGCAGCTCTTTATTTCGTAACTAGTTTGCTCCTTAATGGACTTAGCTAGCCTGCATCCTAATACGCAGCTCTGTAGCTCTAGTCTAGGTATAGATATAATCTTTAACGGACTCGCACGCGCTTTGGCCGCTACTAGCCGCGATGTCCTGCCTACTGGGCTATCGCTTACGAAATATACCGCGGTTGCATATATTTTTTCGCTAGCGTCGCAAAAAATATGTAAGGAGCCCTGCCTATTGCTGGCCGGGACATAACGCTCTAGTTCTAGCCCTTTTAGCTGCTGTATATTTTGTATATAGCTATTCCATGCGGGAACCGATTCGGGCAATATCGTGTCGTCCCATCCTATTCCTGTTCTCCAGGTGTCCTGGATGAGGACCTTGCCTAGGGCTGACACGGGAGAGGTGAATCCGTGAGGGTCAAAAAGAGCCATTACGCTACTAGTCACCTGCCTTTTGGTGGGCAGTTTTTTACCCTCTAGGACCTCCTGTGGCGTGTTACGCAGATTTATGTTAAAACCTAGGGTATCACGTTCGTGATTCCATATAAGACCTAGCGTTCTTTCTGCGTTACTACCGCCTATGACCGTTTCAGACTTAGAGCTTTTATCCGTGATATCTGACAGCACATAAGGATGACTCGAAGCGAAGCCTTTCAATTCGAATGAGGCTTTGGCGTTTAAATTTATTACGTCATTAACTATTTGTTTTGCCTCGACTTCGTTTTCGTCCATTGCTATCAGAAAATCATCCATATAAGCGTTATTTATTGTGTATTCGGCGGCTTTAGGGTACGTGTCCTTGTGATAGTCTGCGTTCCTATTCTTAACATACAGGGCGGTTGCCGGGCTAGAGTTTGAGCCGAAAACTAATCGTTTCATTCTAAATTCTGAAGGCTCGCTCTGTCCGTCTCCCTCCCTCCATAGGAAACGTAGACTATCTCTGTCTCGCTCTAACACTTCGATCTGAAGGAACATTTCCCTAATGTCCGCAATTACTGCAATTTTTCCTTCGCGGAAACGTAACAGTACGCCGAATAACGATTGCAACAGGTCCGGACCTGGGAGGAGCGCGTCATTTAAACATTTTCCGAATGATCTACTAGCTGCGTCGAAAACCATTCGCATAGTGCCCTTCTGAGCATGATACACCGGAAAATGGGGCAGGTACCAGGACCTCTTAGCGTCCTCGGGCGGTGGCGATTCCATTCTCTCTGCGTAGCCTTTAATAAGCAATTTATTTACTTGCTTTTCGTATTCAGACTTTAAATTCGCGTCTTTACTCAATTTATTTTCGAGAGAGTGTAATCGCTTCAACGCCTGTGACTTGTTACTAGGTAAGGATTCGTCATCCGACTTCCATAAAAGTCCGGCCTGATACCTACTTTCGTTTAACAACGGTTTGCAAGTCGCGTCTAACAATTCTAACGCGCGTTGCTCAGGGTCGGACTTGGGCGGACGGTTTTCTACACCTAGTGACTCGATACTGAAATGTTCTTTAATCATGTCAGCTATCTCATTCTCGCTCACTTTCACGGGACGCAAGTGGTTTACTACGAATGCGCGGTTACGGGGGACGTCATGGCTACCATGGAGTACCCATCCAATTTGGGTTAGGGAAGCCACTGGGAGGCCTATGTCCCCGCTTAAAATGCGACGAGAGACCAGTAAATGCCAGTGATCTTGCCCTATAATCATGGTAGGAGCCGCCTTGTCGTAACATATTTCGTCTTCAATTTCGCGTAAATGTTCGCATTTATTTACTATATCACGCGATACCTCTTGCGTCGCGAGATTGAGCCTATTGATTGTGTATGCAGACATTTTTTCTAAATGCCTATTGCATGCGCCACGGATGGAAAAACTTATTTTGAGAGGACTCCTTATCCGATATCGAATTCCCACCAACGCCCTCTATCGCAAGGATTTCCGTTTTCTCTCGCGGAGCTATTGCGTCAGCGACATGTCTCTCTATTAGAGATATGGAGCTACCGTCATCCAGGAGGGCGGTCGTTTGTATGGTGCCTAATGGGCCCGACAGCTCTACTGGGATGATTTTCAGGTAGGTATTCGCGCTACGCAAATGGTTAACTATCCCGTTAGTACTGCGCGAAGGAGTCGAGTTAAGTATCAATCCGTGTAACATTTTATGATGCCCTGATTCGCATTGATTAAAACCGCAAGGTGTGTACTTGCATTTAACGGGGCGCTTATGATTGGAATCCAAGCAACGAAAACACAACTTATGTGTTTTGACGGCTTCCCATCTTTTTTCTACTGACATTTTCACAAAATCTGCGCATTTACTTATTGAGTGCTCACCGTTGCACAATACGCATTTAATGCCATTCATAGGTGGGGAATTCGTCTGTGTATTGCGCTGGGATTCCATCATACGCGGCCGTTGGGGTTTTTTTTTGTTATTAGAGAAGTTATTTTTATTATTATTCGGCCTAGCGTTAACCTGCGCCACAGTATGTGGGAGATAATCATCGCAATCTGAATCTGATGAGTCGTAATTAAAATTCGATACGTGCGAGTGGGACGGGCGGCGCTCTCTCGCTCCCTCACCGCGCATGCGCGGGGCGGGGCCGTGAGAGATCTCGTTCACGAGATTAACCGGCTGCCTAACTCGCTGTCTACTATGGGTTTTTCTCGTAGCAACACTTATAGAAATAAGAAAAGAAAGAAGAAAGAAATGCATTTATTCATGACGTGGCCATAGAACATAATTACAAAAATAAATAGTGACAAATGAAATAAAACAATAAGAAAATTCTACTAACTATGGCTGTGCCACGAAATGGTCCCACCTTGGCCCGAAGAGGTCGCATGCAGTGGCTGTAAATGCGGGTTGATTAGCCATGAGCCTTTCTTTAGGTAAGTCGCCTAAGGGGGCCTTTGAGGGTAACCCCCTACGGGTCCGACACCATTGGCATCGATTGCATATATATCTTAGCGCGCCTCTCAGCCCTATCACGTGATATTTTTGAGTGATTTCATTCATCACGGTGAAGTGGTTACCGTGGTTGAAAGTCACGTGATAGTGTTGTATCAGCAATCGGGTGAAGTCTTCTTTCGCGTGGAGAATCGGCGTAGCAGTATCTCGATCAATTCGCCCATCTAGCAGCAGGGTTCCGTGGCTGTCCATCTTCACGGCTAACTTGCTGAGCGCCGACTTCTTCGGTAAATTTCGCCCAGCCTCCAAGTGCTTTATCTCCTCGCTGAATGACGCCCGTTGACTTCGTTGAATATTCAATAATTCAGCGATTTTCAAGTGATCATTTTTTATATCCGTTTCTGTTTTCATTTTGAGCAATTTGGCTTTAAATGCCTCGGCGGCTAGCAGTACGGTAGCAGTGGCCCTAATTAACCGCGAGTATTTCGAAAAACGCTCTACTAGCGGTAAGGACGGAAACGACGTAAGTGCCCTATCGCTAATGGCGGTTACGACCTTTTTAATGGGACGCTCTTCCCTGGTCGCGGGCAGCGTGCTGCGTTCTGACTTGTCTATCGGCCAATTATTTTCGCTCTTTAGGATAAATTCGGGGCCGCTGAACCATCTGTGGTCCTTGTTAAACTGTAAGGGGACGCCCTTAGTAGCGTCGTCCGCAACGTTCTCCGAGCTTGGGACCCACCTCCATTCCGTAGGCTTTGTACTGTCCTCAATCTCGGCTAAACGAAACGCTACGAAGCTTTTATACGATCGCGGGTCCGATTTTATCCATGACAGAACGGTGCGCGAGTCTGACCAGTAGTGGCAGCTCTTTATTTCGTAACTAGTTTGCTCCTTAATGGACTTAGCTAGCCTGCATCCTAATACGCAGCTCTGTAGCTCTAGTCTAGGTATAGATATAATCTTTAACGGACTCGCACGCGCTTTGGCCGCTACTAGCCGCGATGTCCTGCCTACTGGGCTATCGCTTACGAAATATACCGCGGTTGCATATATTTTTTCGCTAGCGTCGCAAAAAATATGTAAGGAGCCCTGCCTATTGCTGGCCGGGACATAACGCTCTAGTTCTAGCCCTTTTAGCTGCTGTATATTTTGTATATAGCTATTCCATGCGGGAACCGATTCGGGCAATATCGTGTCGTCCCATCCTATTCCTGTTCTCCAGGTGTCCTGGATGAGGACCTTGCCTAGGGCTGACACGGGAGAGGTGAATCCGTGAGGGTCAAAAAGAGCCATTACGCTACTAGTCACCTGCCTTTTGGTGGGCAGTTTTTTACCCTCTAGGACCTCCTGTGGCGTGTTACGCAGATTTATGTTAAAACCTAGGGTATCACGTTCGTGATTCCATATAAGACCTAGCGTTCTTTCTGCGTTACTACCGCCTATGACCGTTTCAGACTTAGAGCTTTTATCCGTGATATCTGACAGCACATAAGGATGACTCGAAGCGAAGCCTTTCAATTCGAATGAGGCTTTGGCGTTTAAATTTATTACGTCATTAACTATTTGTTTTGCCTCGACTTCGTTTTCGTCCATTGCTATCAGAAAATCATCCATATAAGCGTTATTTATTGTGTATTCGGCGGCTTTAGGGTACGTGTCCTTGTGATAGTCTGCGTTCCTATTCTTAACATACAGGGCGGTTGCCGGGCTAGAGTTTGAGCCGAAAACTAATCGTTTCATTCTAAATTCTGAAGGCTCGCTCTGTCCGTCTCCCTCCCTCCATAGGAAACGTAGACTATCTCTGTCTCGCTCTAACACTTCGATCTGAAGGAACATTTCCCTAATGTCCGCAATTACTGCAATTTTTCCTTCGCGGAAACGTAACAGTACGCCGAATAACGATTGCAACAGGTCCGGACCTGGGAGGAGCGCGTCATTTAAACATTTTCCGAATGATCTACTAGCTGCGTCGAAAACCATTCGCATAGTGCCCTTCTGAGCATGATACACCGGAAAATGGGGCAGGTACCAGGACCTCTTAGCGTCCTCGGGCGGTGGCGATTCCATTCTCTCTGCGTAGCCTTTAATAAGCAATTTATTTACTTGCTTTTCGTATTCAGACTTTAAATTCGCGTCTTTACTCAATTTATTTTCGAGAGAGTGTAATCGCTTCAACGCCTGTGACTTGTTACTAGGTAAGGATTCGTCATCCGACTTCCATAAAAGTCCGGCCTGATACCTACTTTCGTTTAACAACGGTTTGCAAGTCGCGTCTAACAATTCTAACGCGCGTTGCTCAGGGTCGGACTTGGGCGGACGGTTTTCTACACCTAGTGACTCGATACTGAAATGTTCTTTAATCATGTCAGCTATCTCATTCTCGCTCACTTTCACGGGACGCAAGTGGTTTACTACGAATGCGCGGTTACGGGGGACGTCATGGCTACCATGGAGTACCCATCCAATTTGGGTTAGGGAAGCCACTGGGAGGCCTATGTCCCCGCTTAAAATGCGACGAGAGACCAGTAAATGCCAGTGATCTTGCCCTATAATCATGGTAGGAGCCGCCTTGTCGTAACATATTTCGTCTTCAATTTCGCGTAAATGTTCGCATTTATTTACTATATCACGCGATACCTCTTGCGTCGCGAGATTGAGCCTATTGATTGTGTATGCAGACATTTTTTCTAAATGCCTATTGCATGCGCCACGGATGGAAAAACTTATTTTGAGAGGACTCCTTATCCGATATCGAATTCCCACCAACGCCCTCTATCGCAAGGATTTCCGTTTTCTCTCGCGGAGCTATTGCGTCAGCGACATGTCTCTCTATTAGAGATATGGAGCTACCGTCATCCAGGAGGGCGGTCGTTTGTATGGTGCCTAATGGGCCCGACAGCTCTACTGGGATGATTTTCAGGTAGGTATTCGCGCTACGCAAATGGTTAACTATCCCGTTAGTACTGCGCGAAGGAGTCGAGTTAAGTATCAATCCGTGTAACATTTTATGATGCCCTGATTCGCATTGATTAAAACCGCAAGGTGTGTACTTGCATTTAACGGGGCGCTTATGATTGGAATCCAAGCAACGAAAACACAACTTATGTGTTTTGACGGCTTCCCATCTTTTTTCTACTGACATTTTCACAAAATCTGCGCATTTACTTATTGAGTGCTCACCGTTGCACAATACGCATTTAATGCCATTCATAGGTGGGGAATTCGTCTGTGTATTGCGCTGGGATTCCATCATACGCGGCCGTTGGGGTTTTTTTTTGTTATTAGAGAAGTTATTTTTATTATTATTCGGCCTAGCGTTAACCTGCGCCACAGTATGTGGGAGATAATCATCGCAATCTGAATCTGATGAGTCGTAATTAAAATTCGATACGTGCGAGTGGGACGGGCGGCGCTCTCTCGCTCCCTCACCGCGCATGCGCGGGGCGGGGCCGTGAGAGATCTCGTTCACGAGATTAACCGGCTGCCTAACTCGCTGTCTACTATGGGTTTTTCTCGTAGCAACACTTATAGAAATAAGAAAAGAAAGAAGAAAGAAATGCATTTATTCATGACGTGGCCATAGAACATAATTACAAAAATAAATAGTGACAAATGAAATAAAACAATAAGAAAATTCTACTAACTATGGCTGTGCCACGAAATGGTCCCACCTTGGCCCGAAGAGGTCGCATGCAGTGGCTGTAAATGCGGGTTGATTAGCCATGAGCCTTTCTTTAGGTAAGTCGCCTAAGGGGGCCTTTGAGGGTAACCCCCTACGGGTCCGACACCATTGGCATCGATTGCATATATATCTTAGCGCGCCTCTCAGCCCTATCACGTGATATTTTTGAGTGATTTCATTCATCACGGTGAAGTGGTTACCGTGGTTGAAAGTCACGTGATAGTGTTGTATCAGCAATCGGGTGAAGTCTTCTTTCGCGTGGAGAATCGGCGTAGCAGTATCTCGATCAATTCGCCCATCTAGCAGCAGGGTTCCGTGGCTGTCCATCTTCACGGCTAACTTGCTGAGCGCCGACTTCTTCGGTAAATTTCGCCCAGCCTCCAAGTGCTTTATCTCCTCGCTGAATGACGCCCGTTGACTTCGTTGAATATTCAATAATTCAGCGATTTTCAAGTGATCATTTTTTATATCCGTTTCTGTTTTCATTTTGAGCAATTTGGCTTTAAATGCCTCGGCGGCTAGCAGTACGGTAGCAGTGGCCCTAATTAACCGCGAGTATTTCGAAAAACGCTCTACTAGCGGTAAGGACGGAAACGACGTAAGTGCCCTATCGCTAATGGCGGTTACGACCTTTTTAATGGGACGCTCTTCCCTGGTCGCGGGCAGCGTGCTGCGTTCTGACTTGTCTATCGGCCAATTATTTTCGCTCTTTAGGATAAATTCGGGGCCGCTGAACCATCTGTGGTCCTTGTTAAACTGTAAGGGGACGCCCTTAGTAGCGTCGTCCGCAACGTTCTCCGAGCTTGGGACCCACCTCCATTCCGTAGGCTTTGTACTGTCCTCAATCTCGGCTAAACGAAACGCTACGAAGCTTTTATACGATCGCGGGTCCGATTTTATCCATGACAGAACGGTGCGCGAGTCTGACCAGTAGTGGCAGCTCTTTATTTCGTAACTAGTTTGCTCCTTAATGGACTTAGCTAGCCTGCATCCTAATACGCAGCTCTGTAGCTCTAGTCTAGGTATAGATATAATCTTTAACGGACTCGCACGCGCTTTGGCCGCTACTAGCCGCGATGTCCTGCCTACTGGGCTATCGCTTACGAAATATACCGCGGTTGCATATATTTTTTCGCTAGCGTCGCAAAAAATATGTAAGGAGCCCTGCCTATTGCTGGCCGGGACATAACGCTCTAGTTCTAGCCCTTTTAGCTGCTGTATATTTTGTATATAGCTATTCCATGCGGGAACCGATTCGGGCAATATCGTGTCGTCCCATCCTATTCCTGTTCTCCAGGTGTCCTGGATGAGGACCTTGCCTAGGGCTGACACGGGAGAGGTGAATCCGTGAGGGTCAAAAAGAGCCATTACGCTACTAGTCACCTGCCTTTTGGTGGGCAGTTTTTTACCCTCTAGGACCTCCTGTGGCGTGTTACGCAGATTTATGTTAAAACCTAGGGTATCACGTTCGTGATTCCATATAAGACCTAGCGTTCTTTCTGCGTTACTACCGCCTATGACCGTTTCAGACTTAGAGCTTTTATCCGTGATATCTGACAGCACATAAGGATGACTCGAAGCGAAGCCTTTCAATTCGAATGAGGCTTTGGCGTTTAAATTTATTACGTCATTAACTATTTGTTTTGCCTCGACTTCGTTTTCGTCCATTGCTATCAGAAAATCATCCATATAAGCGTTATTTATTGTGTATTCGGCGGCTTTAGGGTACGTGTCCTTGTGATAGTCTGCGTTCCTATTCTTAACATACAGGGCGGTTGCCGGGCTAGAGTTTGAGCCGAAAACTAATCGTTTCATTCTAAATTCTGAAGGCTCGCTCTGTCCGTCTCCCTCCCTCCATAGGAAACGTAGACTATCTCTGTCTCGCTCTAACACTTCGATCTGAAGGAACATTTCCCTAATGTCCGCAATTACTGCAATTTTTCCTTCGCGGAAACGTAACAGTACGCCGAATAACGATTGCAACAGGTCCGGACCTGGGAGGAGCGCGTCATTTAAACATTTTCCGAATGATCTACTAGCTGCGTCGAAAACCATTCGCATAGTGCCCTTCTGAGCATGATACACCGGAAAATGGGGCAGGTACCAGGACCTCTTAGCGTCCTCGGGCGGTGGCGATTCCATTCTCTCTGCGTAGCCTTTAATAAGCAATTTATTTACTTGCTTTTCGTATTCAGACTTTAAATTCGCGTCTTTACTCAATTTATTTTCGAGAGAGTGTAATCGCTTCAACGCCTGTGACTTGTTACTAGGTAAGGATTCGTCATCCGACTTCCATAAAAGTCCGGCCTGATACCTACTTTCGTTTAACAACGGTTTGCAAGTCGCGTCTAACAATTCTAACGCGCGTTGCTCAGGGTCGGACTTGGGCGGACGGTTTTCTACACCTAGTGACTCGATACTGAAATGTTCTTTAATCATGTCAGCTATCTCATTCTCGCTCACTTTCACGGGACGCAAGTGGTTTACTACGAATGCGCGGTTACGGGGGACGTCATGGCTACCATGGAGTACCCATCCAATTTGGGTTAGGGAAGCCACTGGGAGGCCTATGTCCCCGCTTAAAATGCGACGAGAGACCAGTAAATGCCAGTGATCTTGCCCTATAATCATGGTAGGAGCCGCCTTGTCGTAACATATTTCGTCTTCAATTTCGCGTAAATGTTCGCATTTATTTACTATATCACGCGATACCTCTTGCGTCGCGAGATTGAGCCTATTGATTGTGTATGCAGACATTTTTTCTAAATGCCTATTGCATGCGCCACGGATGGAAAAACTTATTTTGAGAGGACTCCTTATCCGATATCGAATTCCCACCAACGCCCTCTATCGCAAGGATTTCCGTTTTCTCTCGCGGAGCTATTGCGTCAGCGACATGTCTCTCTATTAGAGATATGGAGCTACCGTCATCCAGGAGGGCGGTCGTTTGTATGGTGCCTAATGGGCCCGACAGCTCTACTGGGATGATTTTCAGGTAGGTATTCGCGCTACGCAAATGGTTAACTATCCCGTTAGTACTGCGCGAAGGAGTCGAGTTAAGTATCAATCCGTGTAACATTTTATGATGCCCTGATTCGCATTGATTAAAACCGCAAGGTGTGTACTTGCATTTAACGGGGCGCTTATGATTGGAATCCAAGCAACGAAAACACAACTTATGTGTTTTGACGGCTTCCCATCTTTTTTCTACTGACATTTTCACAAAATCTGCGCATTTACTTATTGAGTGCTCACCGTTGCACAATACGCATTTAATGCCATTCATAGGTGGGGAATTCGTCTGTGTATTGCGCTGGGATTCCATCATACGCGGCCGTTGGGGTTTTTTTTTGTTATTAGAGAAGTTATTTTTATTATTATTCGGCCTAGCGTTAACCTGCGCCACAGTATGTGGGAGATAATCATCGCAATCTGAATCTGATGAGTCGTAATTAAAATTCGATACGTGCGAGTGGGACGGGCGGCGCTCTCTCGCTCCCTCACCGCGCATGCGCGGGGCGGGGCCGTGAGAGATCTCGTTCACGAGATTAACCGGCTGCCTAACTCGCTGTCTACTATGGGTTTTTCTCGTAGCAACACTTATAGAAATAAGAAAAGAAAGAAGAAAGAAATGCATTTATTCATGACGTGGCCATAGAACATAATTACAAAAATAAATAGTGACAAATGAAATAAAACAATAAGAAAATTCTACTAACTATGGCTGTGCCACGAAATGGTCCCACCTCAGCATGATGCTAGCCCAAGAGCCAGCGCTGATCTTCCGGTGGGACCATAGATGGCGCCACGGAGAGCTGCACGCGCGAGCGCCGATCGCATTTTGATGCGTCAACCTGAACGCAGACAAGACAAGCGCTGTCAGTGTCACGTCAAGTCACGCAATAATCGCAATATTGTCAAATGTCAGGTCAGGACGCTAGGCATGGCATAACCAAGAAATAAGAATGCGACGTTTGCATCGTGAGTGCAGCTCTTAAATTACTTACACAAAAAACAAAATAAAAATTATAATAAGAGACAGAGAAACAAGAAAAACTACAATAAACACTGACAGAGAAACAAGAAAAACTATAAAATACAATTAAAACTGTTGAACAATGTTGTCAAAGTGAGAGTGAAGTGAACTGAACTATTTACTATTAGGTAATAACAATGGAAACAAGAATGAAACAAAAATGACACCAACACACAAAAGGGACGCAAAGCTAAGGTATGTTATTAAATTTATTAATATAGAATATGTACACATAAAAATAGCAAAATAGGTACTACTATTAAAAACAGCTCGTATCTAGTCTCAAAGTTCCTTGTTTTAGTTGATGTTCAAAAATAAATTTCGTAAGCTTGAGTTTAAAGTTTGTGTAATATTGCAGGTTCCTTATTGGCGGTGGAATGTTATTCCAACATTTGGTGGCGACATATCGGAAACTACCTTTGAAAGCAGCTGAAGCGTGTTGCGGAGTCATTAGCTGCAAGCTACACTGGCGCGTGCCGCGATTTCTGTGGTTGGAGAACCATGACAACTTCTCATACAGATATGATGGCGCTTTGTGCTGTATTACTCCAAAGAGCAAACATGCTAAGTGGAGTTTACGACGGTGTTGCATTTTAAGAATTTTATGATTATTTAAAAATGGTGTGACATGGGCCCTCAAAGGGATATTGAAACAGTAACGAGAGCAGGCATTTTGGACACGCTGGATGAGCCTCTTTGTTTTCGCAAGAAGACGTGGACCAATCACTATATCCATGTAGTTTAATTTTGATAAAACCAGTGATTCAACTAGTTGGACACGTAACCTTTCACTTATAAAAGGCCTAATTTTGTATAATATTTTAAGTTTATAGAAGCAACTTCTAACAGTGCTTGCCACATGCTTTTCGTATCTGAGATTGCAGTCCATCATGAGACCTAAGTTTCGTGCTTCATATACCCGCTCTATAGGTTCATCCATCATTTTGATATCATAGGATGGACTGAGACTATGCAACATATGGTTAGTACCAAAAATAAGATACTTTGTTTTGGCAGGATTTAGCAGTAGACTGTTGTTAGAAGCCCAAGTAGATATGTTGGACAGATCACAGTTTAGCTTATGTACAGCATATTCAATCTCAGATGGTTTACAAGAGATATAGATTTGAATATCATCAGCATAAATATGGTACTTGTGTCTTTACTTATGTCATTCAAGAACTGTGACATAGCCACAAGACCCGGCACGGATTTATTATTGATTCTATATTTATTCCATTCATATCGAACTATCAGATTCATCTTGTCAATGATTTTATTTACTAATTCCGGCGCGTAAAGGAACTCGTTTTGGCGGAGTGCTTTAATAGTGGATACTACGTTAGCGACAGTTCCCGCGAATGCGGTAATGTTGCTATTATCTTCAGCTAAACGCGGCATGCGTTTTACGTTATGAATTTCCGCCAATACGATCTCCTCGGGATCGCCAAAATGCCGTTCTAATGCCTCTATTATTTCGTACGGGTTCGACACGGTGTACATAATGGATTTTACAGCCAGCCGGGCTTCTCCGCGCAATGCCCTACGTAGCCTGCCTATGTTGCTTACGTCTGAGAATAGAGGCGAACTATCGTCGAATTCTGACCGAAATGCTATCCACTCGGCTATATTGCCATCGAACGGCGTCAACTCGGGCACGTGTCGTTGAATGACCGGCGTGCTTTTACTACGATTGACGGCGCTGACTAAATTGTTGGATAACAATTCGAAGTCCCTATTCGCGAAAACAGTACGTTCGCGTTCTACTGGGGCTTCGCGCGGCTCGAAACTGGGCCCTATCGCCTGCATCGGACAGTCTAAACGCTGTTGTTGCTGTACCCACCCTAACACACGCGTGTCCCTAGCAGTCGGTTCGATTGTCAATGGCACATGTGAATTGTTGGATGCCTCAATACGTGCAATTTCCAAACGATTCTTCGCCGCCATTGACGCTCGTTTCGCCTGTTCTAATTCCGCGTTATGTAATTCTAATTCGGCCATTAAAACGGATAACTGAGGATTAACACTGCCTAAGGGCGCGCCTACCACAGTGCCCGATGCACTCCTACTATGCCTAGGTAGATCGTGCTGAGGGGGACGTTCATGTAACGGAACGTCCAGATTCGGATCTGAATCGTAATTCACTGGGGGGCCTGCTGGCGGCGCGGCGCCTTCTAACTGAATAACGTTCGCGGGATGTGCCGGTGCGTTCACTGTGCCACTGCTACCTATACCACCACCGCTGGTGCCTTTGCTCCACGTATTTGTACTATCACTTGTTGTCAACCCGGGAGACGGTGTCGCTTCGTCCGTACGAACACTTCGCGAACGGAGGACGCGCACAACCTCTTCGTTGGTCGACATGATAACGGTGCGCGGGACGCGGGGGGGGAAGCACTGAATTTAACACCTACGCGAGCGTTACTGGAGATTGACGTCACTGTAACGCTCGAGAACCTAATTCCCTACGTTTTCTTCTTTTTTCTTTCTTCTTTTCTTCTTTCTTCACGTGATCACCTCCACGCAAAGGTTGCTCAAACAAGTCTGCGTTTGTCACCGTTAGGTGCAGAAATGCAAGCCCCAGCTAAAGCTGGCGGAACTGGACCAAGCCAGACCATACGACTAAAGTCGCCGAATGTTTTAGGAACCGAAGCCGAAGCCTCTCAAAAGTTCCCGGGGTCGAGCAAGCTCTTCCCTAGTGAGACAGTTGCCCTAAGGCCACAAGAGACAGTATGATGCACGCCGCACGGGGAACCGTAGCTCGCAGTAAGGTGCACGACGCGCAGGCTCTTGAGGTGATCTTCTAAATGGGCAGGAGCTCTTCGTAAACAGGAATCTTGAGGCTTCGTTCTTGGAGGAGTCTCTTCTTATTGGACTACAATCTTGAGATTTCTTTCTTGAGACTTCTTTCTTCACAGGAATCTCTTCATAATAGACAGGAATCTCTTCTATATTAGACTGCAATCTTGAGACTTCTTTCTTGAGGCTTCTTTAGACGTATGATGCTGCTTCTTCTTTATTGATCCGGATCTCGAAGTACCATTGTTGAATGTGTGGACTGTAGTATTAAAATGAAACTCTCATGAAGTATAAAAATCCCGCCAGGCAAGCGGGAGACCGCGATGTGGTCGCTTCGGAGTGTGAGTGGTAAGTGAGCTGTTGGTCTCGTCGAAGTTGCTAAGATCCCCGGCTAGCCGTTATAGCTTCGCCGGAGACTTGCGGGCATTGCGGCGGGCGATGAGGCCCTTGAATGCAGTATCGGGGTCGCGGGCGCGCGACAACGCACCCGGTCTTCGGTCCATCATTTTGTGGATGGTTTGGGTATGTGCTCCGCCGCGAGCTGTAAGGGTGCTCGAGCGGCGGTGATGCTGGGCCGTCTTTTTCTTGCCACCGCGAGCGGAGCTCAGCGGTGGCACGGCTTGAGATGAATAAATCCTCTTCTCCGCCGCGAGCTATAATAGTCGGTCGAAGTAGCTAAGGTCCCGGCTAGCCGTCATGGCTTCGCCGGAGACTTGCGGGCATTGTGGCGGGCGATGAGGCCCTTTAATGCTGTATCGGGGTCGCGGGCGCGCAACGACGCGCCCGGGCATCGGTCCATCATTTTGTGGATGGGGTAGTTAATGCTTCTCCGCCGCGAGCTGTAAGGGTGCTCGAGCGGCGGTGATGCTGGGCCGTCTTTTTCTTGCCACCGCGAGCGGGGCTCAGCGGTGGCACGGCTTGAGATAAATCCTATTTTCCGCCGCGAGCTATAACAGTGCTCGAGCGGCGGTGGGTGTGGGACGTCTTCTTCTTGCCACCGCGAGCGAAGGTCAACGGTGGCGCGGCTTGATATGGTCCTCTTCTCCGCCGCGAGCTGTAATGTTGCTCGAGCGGCGGTGTGAGTGGGCCATCTTTTTCTTGCCACCGCGAGCGGAGCTCAGCGGTGGCGCGGCTTGACAAAGTCCTCTTCCCGCCGCGAGCTGTAATGGTGCTCGAGCGGCGGTGAGAGCCCAACTAGCACACAAGCGAATTATACTGCCATTGTGCAGCCTGGTAGTTGTATAGGAGTCGTTCAAGTGCTGTACAATATTCCTTAAGACGTATAGTAGCATTTTGGAAAACCCTTTAACAGTAGGTGGTACTGTAGCCGATTAATAGCAATGGAATAGCTTATGGTGGTATAAGAGCATTCACTACCGCAGCAAGACAGCCATGAGAAGTAGTATGGAGTTCATGTAAACCATTGTGCCACCATAAGACGTAAAGGAGTGCTTTAGTAGGCAAAAGAGTTTAAAAAGAGTTATGAGTCACTTTAATGGCGCTTATGAGCGTACAGAGACATTTTACAAAGCCAGAGGTTCTTAAACGGAGTTATGTTCGGCTGTTGTAACACTTATCTATAACAGAGTTAAGTAGCGCTAGAATCGCGCCTTAAGCGCTATTTGTGAGAATTATATGGCTACTGTACGGCTTGCAGTTGTATAAAGAACCATAGGAAGTATTTTATACAGGCGTGGGAGTTACAGAATAGTCTTATGGCACCTTAAGTGTTTTAATAAAATCCATTAGCGCTCTTGTAACTACATATCTACAACGGGGGAACATAGCTTCATATTAGAGCTCGAAGCGCTATATTAGAGATTTATAGCACGGAATTGTGACGTAAAGCTGTAAAACGTTAGGTATATTTTGTTTTATTCAGCCCAAGGCGGAGGAATGAACCTTACTGGCGCTTTTATGTGGTTTACAGACGTATAGTAGAGCCATTATACTGCCAATAACTGATCTCTCAGTTCATCAGTCTTACTATAGTCTCAGTTTTGTCTGAAAATTTGGTGAGTGAGCCAATTTGGAGTGGTGACTCACTCGGTCAACAGGTAATTTTATCATTGAATTCATACTTCAATTGACTTTCAAACTTTTTCAATATTCAACGATGGACCCCTAAAATAGTCTTATAAAGGGATACCTTGAACACCATTATACAACTTTAAGTTCTTAATATTAATCGCAAAAACCTGCTGTCCCACCTGAACAGTTGAATAGCACACCTATAACACTACTGTTAAACCTATAAGTCTACAACAGCAAGCACTACAGCCGTTGTACGACTCAAACCTGCATAATAGATATAACCAACACTGAAAGCTGCATGATTGAGACGCCATTATTTTTTTTAGTAAATGTGTTTTTTTAAGGTTATGATGAAGTTTTGGACATCGTATATATGCGTAATTTGTAACTATTAATGTAATTAAAGTCAGTAATTTTCACACATCAAACCGTACAAAACTGTTTGTAGCCTTTAAAGTCTTCTTTTTGCTAAAACACAATTTTGTAAACAACGCAGAAATATATTTTATGCATTAAAAACTGAAAATTTTGAGGGCGCATGAAAATTTTGACTAGAATATATGTATACATTGACAGTAAACTGGCACTCGCGCGGATATTTAACGGCACGATGAAGTAACACAATGCTAAACTTTGTTATTGCATCATCCACATATCCCATTCGTATCGTTCCTTTCATTTCAATTGTCACTGCACTTCACTTTCTTTGATTTTATGAAAATATATTTTGTGTTGCCCACAGTAGACCTACTAAATTACTAACTTAGAACCCAGAGATTTAATATAGCGGTATTAGCGGTACAAATTTAGGTAAAGGTGGCGTTACGGCGCTACAAGCACTTTTTCGAAATCTCATAGCGCTGATCATCCCTTTTAAACCACTTCTGTAGAGCCATTATAACATACATATCCGACCACTGTAGAGCTATTGTAGAACTATAAGCTGTATAATTTGGGCCCTAATTGGCGCTACAAGAGATCTATATCTGAATATAGAACCACTATAGCGCTTATTTAGGAGCCTAAGGAGTTATCAAAATCCTTTATCCGGCTACTATACGGCTTCTTATAGCGCTTGTGTGCTAGTTGGGAGTGGGCCGTCTTTTTCTTACCACCGCGAGCGGGGCTCAGCGGTGGTGCGGCTTGAATTATCCTCTTCTCCGCCGCGAGCTGTAATGGTGCTCGAGCGGCGGGGTGAGTGGGCCGTCTTCTTCTTACCACCGCGAGCAGAGCTCAGCGGTGGCACGGCTTGAGTCATCTGCTTCTTCTTGCCGCCGCGAGCGGCTGCTCCCAGCGGCAGCGGGTATCGTAGGGGACTTCAGGAGTCGGTCAGCAGCTCTCTGGGCAATGCCCGAGCTCTGCTGTCCGGGGGCCTCGTGTAGTGAGGGGCGATCCCCTGGAGATGCTCATGACGTGAGCGGTCCGCGCGGCCAAACATTGACCGCGCGAGCCTGCCGATGAACTTCTCCAGGGGGTGCCACTTGAGGTCCCGCATGATGGTGTCGTTGCGCACGTATCGTTGGGCGCGCACGATAGTGCGCAACGTACGCGTCTCCTGAGTCCGCAGCTTCGTCCTGTTGGTCTTCTTTAGCAAGGCGTACCACGCCGGCGCGGCGTACGTGAGCCGCGACCGGACGTAAGCCTTGTAGAGCCCCAGCTTGGTGTGCCGGGGGAGCCCGCTGGCGAAGACAGGACGGAGCTTGGCGCGCGCTGCTGCTGCTCTGCTGATGGTGCTCTCGGCGTGTTGACGCATGGTCAGCCCTCTGTCTATAGTGACGCCCAGGTATTTCACTGTGCGTGACCAGACAAGGGGCTGACCGTAGAGCGTTGGAGCCTGTGGAGGGTGAGAGTAACCTGTTAGTAGTGTCTGTGTTTTGGCGATATTCACAGAGAGGCGCCATTTGGATAGCCAAGCTGGTAGTGCGTCCAAGGTATTTTGGATCTTGGCTACTGCGTGCGAAGAGCGAATTGACGTCGCAAGGTAGGCTGCGTCGTCGGCAAACAGTGCCAGCTTGGTGTTGCCAATCACCGGAATGTCGTCGGTGTACAGCGCGTATAGAGCAGGGGAAAGACAACTACCTTGAGGGACACCTGCGCGGATCGGGCGATCCGCGGAAATGGCGCCCTCTACGTTGACTTCGAAGCGTCTGTCAGCTAGAAAGGAGGCGATGACCCTCACCAGGCGCGGTGGGATCGTGGTGTTGGACAGTTTGAAGAGCAGGCCGTCGTGCCAGACTCGGTCAAAAGCCTTCTCCATGTCCAGTAGTACTGCTACGGTGAACTCCTTCTTGTTGATGGACGTGGCCATGTGATGTAGGACCCGGGTAAGCTGTAAAGTAGTGGAGTGATCTGACCTGAACCCAAACTGCTCCGGTCTGGGTTGTATGTGGGGGATCATCTGTGACAGCAACAACCTCTCAAACACCTTAGAAAGGGTTGAGAGAAGGGTGATGGGTCTGTAGCTCTCCGGTTTTCTTCTGTCCTTGCCAGGCTTGGGTAGGACGATGATACGCCCCGTCTTCCAGATGGTAGGGAAGTGACCTGACCTTAGTATTCCGTTGAACAGGCGGGCAATCGCCGCTAGGGCTCTCAGAATTTTCTCTCAAAATTTAACGACATCCATGGCTTTTAAATGTGTTTCTTGTATGAGCATGATGCTCACGTCCTGCTGGTGTAAAAAGACTCTCAGCAGGTTGGACTTTCCCCTAATGGAGTTAGCATTCCAATACACAATGCGCAAATTATTGCTGTTGAATGTTAAGCTTTGCGATCACGGAATCAAGGTATTGCTGAATTTGAGCAAATCTCGCATCCAGCAGTAGGGAGATTTCCTCGCGGGAAATTCCGGTAGGGGCTTGTGTGTGTGAGTGTGTGTGTGGTGGTTGGGCCGCCGCATCGTTACCGGTCGGGTGACTCTGCTGGCTGCTGCGCTGCTGCTGCCGCTGTTGTTGTTGCTGCTGCTGCTCCTGCTGCGGCCTCTGGACCGGGTTGTAGCGAGAGCGGGGGCGGCGGCCCTGTGGTGTGTGACCTGCATGAGTGACGCCGGAGCGTACTCCTCGACCTGCCTGACGGGAATAGAGGCGCGGGTGGTGACCCCACGCTTGACCCCCCGTGAGTAGGGCTGTTGCCCTCCCGTCCTGATCCTCTTCTCACGCTGTAGGACGGGGCACTGGCTGTGTGTGGCAGGATGCGGGCCCTTGCAGTTGATGCAAGTTGGAGGGGCATCCTTGGGCAGCGTGCACTGCGCGCTGAGGTGAGGTCCGGCGCAGGACACACACCTTGGTATCCTGAAACAGCCGTGGGAAGAATGGCGGAAGCCTTGGCACCGATGACATTGTGAAATACCCTTTTTGCCTCTCCAAAGCTCGATACGGACTTTGGAGAGGCCCATGAAGAACTGTGTCTCCAGGAACATGGCGTTGTCCTTTTCCCGTCCCTCGAATTGCACGAAGAAGAGGGCGCCTGATCGCCCTCTGCCCTCGTTGATGAGCTTCACGTACTCCGCAGTGAAGCCCAGCTTTCGGCAAGCCGCTATGATCTCCTCCTGTGTTGTGGAAGAGGGGAGGCCACGAACGCCGACTTTGAGCTTATGCTCGCGGTCAGTGTCGTAGACCGTATACTCCACTGTCTTGTCCTTCCGTTGAACCTCCTCCAGGTACTGGATCACCTTCCTGTAAAGTTCGCCGTCCTTCCCAGGCGTGAAGCGGAGTCCCTTGCGGTACTGCTCCGCTGGTATCCTCTTCTTTAGTGCAGCGCTCAGCTTATCTACGTGGTCCGCCCAGTTGGGTAGCGGATCTGCAACGATATTTGGATATCTATTAGATCGCTGGGTAGCTGCAGCTGTCGGCTGGCGCGTCGGCTGCGGTGTTGGAGGCGCGCGTGCTGCTGCTGCGAACGTGGATGGTGGCGGAGTTGGGAGCAAGGCCGGACGCTTCAGCGTGCTCGCTGTATCCTGTGGAGAGACAGTGTGTGTGTGTGTGTTTGTGTGGGAGGCGGCGATGCCGCTGTGGGGGCCGCGTGGTGCGTTCGCGGCGTGACTGCTACGTCCGCGTCCAGAATCAAACGCGGGGGGGCGGCCGTCCCCTCGGGCGTGGTGCGGTTGCACTCGCGCTTTTCCGGGGCCGGCGGCGTCTTTTCCTCCCGCTGGCGCTTCTTTAGCCTGCGTCGGGAGGTGACGACGGCAGAGTCCTCGTCCATCTGTGGTGGGCTGGGTCGCACGGCCTGCAGTAGTCTGGACTCTAGTTCGTCCAGCGCGCCTGCAGCTAGGCTCCCGCTTGCTACCTGCGAAATGCGAAGTAACATTAGCGTCCATGTGGACTCCTCTACAAGGAGAGGGGTCTTTAGGCAGAGAACATCAGGGTTCTCTGGGATGAAGCGGCGATGGGATCGCTTTTTGGGCGAGGCCAGTGTGGAGGATGTCTTGGTGACACTCGGTGTGGCTGTGGGAGAGCCGGGCGCGCTTGGCGGGCCGCTTTCTGGCCCCTCGCACACCGTGGACAATGCGGTTTCTTCCAGCTCCGAATCCGCCTCATTGCCCGAGGCCGGGTTTGAATCGGACTCGTCGCTGGATTCTTCCGATGTGTGCCCGGTGTGCGAGGGGACGGCGTCCTCGATGTCGTGTAGGCGTCTGTGACTGGGCGAATCTTCTTCGCCGCATAGCCGGCATTCTCCCGGTGATGATGCTGCTGAGCTGGATCCTTCCTCTGCGTCGCTGAGGGCACGCTTGTCAGCGGCCGGTGTGTTGGGCGCTTGTGCCGCCATTGGGATCTGTGAACACGTGAAAAGCAAAAACAGAAACTAAAAACAGTTAAGAATCACGCTAAAACCGCAAGGGTACGCGTGGTGATTAATGACACTGGGAAAACACGTTAAGACACGTTAAAACCTTAAGGGTGCACGTGGTGATTATTATTACAAGAAAAACACGCTAAAACCTTAGGGGTGCGCGTGGTGATTAAGACACAAAGAAAGAGATACACAAAAATGAAAATACAAATACAAAAATGGGGGAAATATGCAAGATGAAATGCAGTAGAAAAGAAATAAATTATATACAGCGACTACAGTACTGAAAGTACAGCAGTCACAGTATATTAAATATTCTTAGATACCCTATAGCAATATTACTACTCGGATTCGTTGTCACCGTTAAGTATCCTCCGAATTGTATTATTGCTACAAAAATATCTCACTACACTTCACAATAACTACACTACACTTTTCACTCGCGAAATTTGGAATTTACAACGACAACTCTACGGAGCTACTCCGGAGCACGTGTGATCCCAACGGCGGCGCGAGCGCGAATCTGCTATAATAGTGCTCGAGCGGTAGTGAGCTGTTGCTGGGGGCGCGGGGGTATTTGTGCCCGCGCCACTAGCGCTCGGCGTGAGTGCGCATCAACGCGCTTAAAATTAGGCCACGCCTCCGAATTGCCTCTTGGGTTTGTTTATTAATTAAGTAAACAACATTACACGTTTTATTCACAGACATAGTACACATTAAAATAGGTGAGTAAAACACAAAGGGAATAAAATATTTATCTTAAAACTAACACAAACGACATAAATCAGGCAATAAGTAACACGTAAACAATAAATCAAATAATAGCAATTAAACGGTAGAAAACAACACTTACGTACTATGTATTATAACTAAGAGATCGACATACGTGATACTATACATAAATTAGGGTTATTTCCCACAGCGGCTTATTGTTATTTTCGTACAATAAACTACGATCGAAGCACCGATCGTTACAGCGGTCGATAGCGACGTTCATCAGATCATCAGTCCACCTTATGGAGTCGCACTCACGCTGTGTCTTCCGATGAGCGGTCTGCACTCAAAAACTCGTCGCCCACAGCGCGCGACAGTTATCTGAGCAATGTAGTGTCCTGTCGATTTTTATTTTAGTTTTGCAATTCCGTAGGTGAGTGGATTATATGTCCAAACATTCATGTACTTAATCATACAATACAGTGCAAGTCATGTAAAAAAAAAGTTGAAAATCGTGTAACTTCATGGAAATGTGAAGCCTTATGATTCTGATCCCTAGCACGCCTTGGGAGAACGAAAACACACGTATTTGCGTAGCGCGTTACTCCGGCAGTTCCATTATCGAAACAATAAGTGAGCGGGAATATGACGCGGGCTCAGGTGGGGCGGGCCACGCAGCGGGCGATTTACGCTTCGCCCGTGAGTTAATAGTAAATTACTGTACGTCTAGCATAACTATGACACGCGACTCTTTTTTGGGCGACAAATACTACCTCTAATACTAGGGTCGCTTGCAAAAATAATTTACATAGTTAAGCGCTTTAATTAAAACAAAACTTAATTGATTCCTTTGCAATATTTTCTTGCGACTTCTTTGCGACTGTCACACATTTAAATAAAACAATTTAAACGGATTATATCGCGTATATTAATTATTTGATCTTCCCTGACGTTTCGGTAATACAGATACTGTTTTCAAAGGTTGACTGAGAAAAAGATATTCTTTTGTGTGACGAAAGTTACCCATACATTTTGTATGACGGAGTTTCGTCACATCGTGATTTTTTGTTAATTAAGCTTTCAACTATGTACAATTTTTTTGCAATCGACCCACTACGCGACAAATACTAATTGTCTATTGTTTTATATTTTACTGCGCAGTTTTTCGGGATAAAAAGTGTGTCAGCTACTAATACCAAAATTTAACAACATTGGTCCAGCCGTTTCAAATTCAAATTCAATTCGTTTATTGCGTTTCATGTTGTACAATAAGGTCTTATATTATTGATAGGTCCAGGAACATGAACCCTGCAAGGTTACAGCAATCTTATAAATTATGGTTTACAATTCAGTAATTAAATATTAGAATTAGAGTATTAAATTTAAGTTTAACATTAAAATTACAGCAATAAATATAGAAGATACGAGGTTTGAGCGTGAGAAGTAACAAACATACACATAAACGCACACAAAAACTTTAGCCTTTATAATATTAGTGTGATCATTGCTTTCACACCATTTATGTAATCATGTTTTATGGTCACTCCACGAATAAATATAATTTTTTTTCGGTTTTAAAACGCTAACTTAGTGGCCCCGTGGACTCTCGCCCTCGGGACTCAATCCACACACTGTCGGCGTCTATCAGTCACCTAATGGCACACGTCAAGGAGTGGAGGCGACATATACTCATAATAACTAGAGCAGATGTAGCATGTAGAGCATGTGTCATGATGAGTCCTGTCATATGAGGGAATAAAATATTTGCCAGCGGCAGGTACACTTAGGAAAGGTTTTCACGTTACCCTAAATACCCTACCCTAATACCATAGGCCGAAAGTGAGATTTTCTGCCCGCTACGCGGCGAAAAGATCTCACTTGCTTCCGTGGTTTATCTAAAGTTTTACGTCTTGGCTAATGCAAACCATAGGCGGTAATTCGTAAAGCCCCAGCTCGCATATTTATACTGCGGTCTGGGAGATTCGCGAATTCACTGCCCTAGGTATGTAATGTACTAATAAAGCTATTTTATTATGACCGAGCGTGCCAAGCATCTCCATTTCAGATTGGCCCAAAATTCTTTCGTATGTCCTTATACTGACCGGCTGCTCTCGCCTAGAGCTCGCATTTCTTAACTCTCATTCAATTTTATGGGTTTATATAATTATATTGTCAATTAAATTTATCGTTTGTCAAAATGACGTACAAATTATAAATATCAGCAATTTCGCAACCTACTTTTGAGGTCTACAGCTCACTAGTTCTTAATACCTTTAACAAAACTTCCAGAAAGTTCTTAAAAACCGGCAAAATCATTGATTTATTTATTTATTTATTTATTTATTTATTGAAAAACAGGTTACATAACATTACAGTTTACACCAATACGTCATGAACCGAACAATGTTTATTTTGACGGCGAAACGGCGTGGCCCCGTTGTTCCGACATCTCGGGTGTTGGATTTGGTAGGTTGCCCCGGAACCGACGAAACACGACACCTTTCGGCCAGAAATCAGCACACGCGATGGTGTCCTGGAGCGGCCGCGGCACGATCCAACCGGCAAAATGTTTTCAGACTCGTGCACAAAGTATCCATGTCCAAGTCCATGCCACATTTCGCAAAAATTGTGAAGATTAAGTTTTTTGTGTAGTGTTTCAATACTTTCAATTAGTTATTTATATTTGCTATTTTACATAGAAAGCTTCCGTGTGCCTCAGACATATTAAAATACATACGAAATGTGTTTAGTCACGTCGTTAAAGTCGAATATCGCTCGACATGTTCCGAATCGGCTGACAATGAATCGCGAACCGATTGAGCTATAGGTATTCAATTTCTATCCGACGTGAGTAAAGCCGTCTCATACATGCATTTTAATATATTTTGGGTCTGTATGGAGTAACGTAAATCAAACTGACAGTTGTAACGTAAATCGCAGGCTGAAAACTCGAAAAAACTCGTAGTGCATTTTTCCTCGAATGCGCCGAAACAAAAAACTTCATTTTTGCTCCCTTCACGCGAGAATCTCTGGGCATATTCGAGTAGGCAGTAATAACATGCATCTAGTTCCGCGGGTGGACCCCTGAATAGTAATGGACCCCATTTCAACTTTTTTTGCCGAAAACTTACGTGTGGTCCAATGTTTATTTTTTTTTAATTTATGATTTGTTATTATTCCATTTTTGCAAAAAATAATAATATCTGACAACCTCACACAAATCGATCTAGTCCCACAGTGCACAGTAAGCTTCAGTATGCTTATGTTATAGGCGAATATTAATCGCTTTAATCTTTTATTAAGCATTTGCTGCCAATTAAAGGCTTGGGCAGGGGCTAAAAATATTAACTTGCTACTGTTACATAATGCAAAAATTTATAAATTTCCATTATAATAACTCTGCCATTTGTACTATTTACTACTTTTTATTATGCAATTTAAAGTCTAAATAAATATAATGCCGTGATAAAACTAGACGGTAACTAGACGGTACCTGCAACTTCGTCCGTAGACGGGTAAAAAAATTACTTATTACCATCTTTGGATGTCCAGCTATTTCTGTAACAAAATTGGTTACAATTTGTCCAGCCGTTTTGATAAAGAATTCTTTACTATCAGATGGCGCTGAAGGCTGGCGCCATGATGGATCCCTCTCCAATTTTAGAATTTTCACACTAATATTATGAATGCGAAAGTATGCGAGTGTGTTTATGTGTATGTTTGTTACTTCTTCACGCTTAAACGGCTGGATCAATTTTGATATTTTTTTAACACATAAGTAGGCTAATTTTTATCCCGTAAATTTTGTAGTATTCCCGTGGGAAGAGCGGGTAACACCGCACGGCGCAGTTAGTTATAATATAATTTTCATCACACTTGCTCGTAAACAAGGGTTTACATGCTAGAAAAGCGGGCGGAAAATCGTAAATTACGTCCTAGGGCAGTAAGTAATTTTTTTCACATTTTAAGAGTTTACATGCTAGAAAACAGGGTGGTAAATCGTATATTACGCCCTAGGCCTGTAAGTCGTATATTACGCCCTAGGGCGGTAAGTAATTTTGGTATTGACTACTACTACTTTTGTTTTATTTCCTCCAAAGTGTGATGAAAAACGTCGTACGTGACTCTGGTGGTAAAGGAATTCCAAACTCGTGTCATTAAAGCCTTTTAATACACTCGTTTGTAATTCCTCGTTTACCACCCTTGTTACGTAATGTACTATATCGCAAATTTCCGTCGAATTAGCGTCCTGACTATTTAAAACGTTAATTCTCCAAACTTGCACCGAGTCAGGAAACCTCCGCTGCCCGCGGCACAGATTTGAGCAACTTTTCACATCAGCGCTCTGAATAAAGATTAGGTATTACCTGCCCCTCTCGCCCCAACGAACTAACTAAAGGTTACCATTGTAGGAGAACTTTGACGTGAAATACAGGGTGAGCAATCCAAATGGTCAGTCAGGCAGAAAACAAAAACCATAAGAGATAGGGAAATCTGTTCTTAGGCACCATGGCGTCGATTTTAGATTTAATAGAAACTGCATTTTTAGGGTTCCGTACCCAAAGGGTAAAAACGGGACCCTATTACTGAGACTTCGCTGTCCGTCCGTCCGTACGTCCGTCCGTCCGTCCGTCCGTCTGTCCGTCCGTCCGTCCATCCGTCCGTCTGTCACCAGGCTGTATCTCAAGAACGGTAATAGCTAGACAGTTGAAATTTTCACAGATGATGTATTTCTATTGCCGCTATAACAACAAATACTAAAAATAAAATAAAATAAATATTTAAGGGGGGCTCCCATACAACAAACTTGTTATAGATTATGTATATATATATAGGTACGGAACCCTTCATGCGTGAGTCGGACTCGCACTTGCCCAATTTTTTTATAAATGACATACTACTGACCCATTTGGATTGATCACTCGGTATAATCGTTGTATAAATCTATCTGTACAATAATATAAACTGAAATTAATTAACTACTAGTAGATACTTATAGCAATACAAATCAATTCGTTCACTGACAAAGCTGGGATTTTTTAACTATATAATATTTTCATTTTTTTTAATGATTCCAAACTGCGCTACCTAGTTTGCTGTATCGTCTTCAAGCATGCCAAGACTCTGGGCATTGTACAGAAAAAAACTTTGTTTTATACTATTTAGTGATGCTCGAAGCGCATAGTAGGATAAAGTAACGATCGTACGCCTTTGTAAGAAAACGGCCAAGTGCGAGTCTGACTCGCGCACCGAGGGATCCGTACAAACACTTATCGCCATCTTAACTAGCCAGGTTTAGTTAAGTTTGCACCTGGTATGTATGGCGCCGAATACAAATGAGGTGCAAAGGCAACGCAACCGATCACGTTTGTAGTATGGGAGCCCCTTTTTAGTATTTGTTGTTATAGCGGCAGAATAAATACATCATCTGTTAAAATTTCATTTGTCTAGCTGTCCCACCAGCTCGAGAGCGCTGATCTTCCGATCGGACCATAGGTGGCGCCACGGAGAGCTGCACGCACGAACACTTACATATAGAATTATAATAATAATAATACAATACTTTATTGCACACCAATAAAAGTTTACAAAAGGAAACAAGACAAATACAATTTATAAATAACGTATAATACGTAACGTATAACGTGTAATTATAGTATATTTATTTAGTATAACTGTTAGTCTGTGGACTGTCGCCAGCTTGTTCAGTCAAGAACAGTGGAACATTTCCAATGATCATTAAATAAGTAATAAGTAAAAATCCCACTGTAGAATCCATGAATGTCTAAGGTGTACACTACTAGCGCCTCTAGTGATGAATGAAGGCACTAATCCTCATTTCAAAATGTTGTGAAATTTTATGCACTCTCTCGTTCAATGTGATGTCAGCATACGATAGTTGTTTTGAAGCAGATAGACAGCGACTCGTTAGCTCAGTTGGTCAGAGCGCCGATTTACTGAATCAAAAATTTATCCTTACCATCGGAGGTCGGAGGTTCGAATCCTTCACGAGTCAAATTTTTGAGAATATAAGAGGTTTTCAGAGATTGTGTATGGAACTATAATGGCTACTTACTATAGTGGGTATATTAGGTATTCTACTATTACTATAGTGGGTATATTAGGTATTCTACTATTCAGATTGACATTTATTTTTATCAATATTATATTATGACGACGTGGAAAACCTTTCAAAATCGGTTAAAACCTCTACCCTCGAAAGCTCCACACTTATTTTTGAACACCCTGTATTATTAAACTACAGTTCACATTTGAATACAAAAAGAAAACAAAAATTGGAATTCAGTGCGCCCCCAATTTTTGTTTTCAATTAAATCCAAGACCAATTCACTCACAGAAACACATTTCAGAAATTCATTTTCGATACGGATTGACTCAGTTATCCTAGACCTGGTAAGCAGTGACCTGGTAAGTCAGCAGTGTATCCACTCAACTGTCTTCCCAAAGATATCTTAAAACGCGATAATTAATAAACGAGACAAAAAATAATGAAGCTTCAGTCAAAATTATTAAGAAAGGGAAACATTCTTACCCGTCTACCGTAAACTCTTCAAAAGCTTATATAGAATACTTTCGCTTCTAATCGAACCTTTCTGCCCTTCCTGTAAAAAGAGCGTAACTGCCACGTTTAATATATGAAAATACGCTATTTTGCGAGAGACTTTGCCCTTTATAAAGTTACGTTCATTTATCTTTCGTAGAATAATTTTCTAAGAGTGGGTCTGTGTATTGAGATGATTAATTATATTTGTAGGGAACATGCAATCTTGAAGGCATGCATTTTACCTCAATCTTAAAATATAATTTACAGATGAAATCTAACGCATAACACAAGAAGAGTTTATGGAATATAAATGTTCAGATTTAATAGTACATTACTGCAGACGCTGGGAAACAAAGGCTTGCCGGCTGAGTAAGTATAGACGGCCGACCGTGAGGAGGCCGGATAATGAATACGAAGCCAGCAAGCTCTTTTCACGCAAATGAACAAAACAATCAAATGCAATGAAATAAAAAAATACACCACTTAAAAAAACATAATTCAGCTGTTTAGCCCGTTCATGAACACAGACGCCCTGTTTAAAAAAAATATTTCCCGGCCTAGGCCTTTTATTTTGTATGAAAATCCTTTACAGTTTTCTCGAATTGTTCCGCTCGAAACGTGACACTTCGAAGCTTGTTTTAACACACGTTATGACGATATTTCATTGCATGTTTGAGAAAATGTTGTTTATAAACAATTTCAAAAAGTCAATGTTTATTAGAAAGGAAACACTTTACCGACCTCTTTGTGAATACGTTAATATTCACACCTTACCGAACGTAAAGTAGTTCGGTAAGGTGTGAATATTAACGTGAAAAGAGCAGTGAAATAAAGTAAAAACGACCGCGATAATAAGTGATAAGACCGCCTGTTATTTACCTCTGCCTGTTATTTGAATGTATCTCATGTTGTGTTGTATATTCCTTGATGTTGGAGGTGTGCAATAAAGAGTATTTGTATTTGTAAAAGAAAATAAATGTTTTTGTTTTCACTATTCCCAAACGAAGTCACTGGCGAATTCTAGTCTATTTATCAAAACAAATTAACTTAATTACTTTCCTTTCCGCCCGGCGGCTTGTTTTACATTCCTTATAATTTATCAGACGTAAAATTTTGGATAAAAACCTAAGCGAGAAGGTTTTTTTAATAGTATTTTGTGCTCGTTTTTTATTAAAACATCACTCTAGTACTTTCAACAACAGCCGTCCATTCTCCGGGGTACATAATGGTCTATCCTCACGGTCAGCTAAGTTTGTGTAAATATTCCAAACTAGCTGTGCCCGCGGCTCCGCCCGCGTGGAATTCAGTTTGTGTCAGACAGCTGCGAATATCTCACCGTTAAACCTTCCCTGGACTACGACAGACATTCCAAAATCAAAATCAGCTAAATCTGCCCAGCCGTTCTCGAGTTTTAGCGAGACAAACGAACAGCAATTGAATTATATATATAGAAGATAGACAAACGAACAGCAATTGAATTATATATATAGAAGATAGAAAAACGAACAGCAATTGAATTATATATATAGAAGATAGACAAACGAACAGAAATTGAATTATAGGTATATATAGAAGATAGAAAAACGAACAGCAATTGAATTATATATATATAGATAGACAAACGAACAGCAATTGAATTATATATATATATAGATAGACAAACGAACAGCAATTGAATTATATATATATAGATAGACAAACGAACAGCAATTGAATTATATATATAGATAGACAAACGAACAGCAATTGATTTTCATAAAGGATGATCAATCCAAATGGGTCAGCAGGGAGCAAAAAAATTAAAACAATAAGAGAAAGGGAGATCTGTTCTTAGGAACCATGGAATCGATTGAATACAAACTGCATTTTTTTTTATAAGCCTCATGTACGAGTATAACTAGGAATTAAACTAAAATTCTGTAAGTAATCGCATGGCGTATTGTAACATTCTTTCCGGAGATTTTGACCGGGTTATGTATGAGATTTATAAAAAAAAATGCAGTTTTTATTAAATTTAAAATCGATGCCATGGTTCCTAAGAACAGATTTCCCCATCTCTTATATTTTGTGACTTCTCCCTATTGACCCATTTGGCTTGATCAACCGGTATTATTATTATAGATTGCTTCAAAGACTCCTTAGACTTTTCATACGTCTATGTAATAAAAAGATATGACAAAATAAGATATTTGTTGGTAGTAATGTTGAAGGTTTACGCAAACATTTCACAGAACTAATATCTCGGTGTTTGCTGTTCCGAGTACCTCCGTGCTACAGACCTATATTAATGTTATTATGTTCCTTTCAATAACTTGCTTGGGATAGATATATTGGTTTAGTTCGGTGCTTGTGTACATTTATATTATTATATAATAAAGGTTGTATTCTTACAGGATAGTCGGATAGAATACTTCTAACACTGTATTAGAGAATATATTTTATCCCCGACACAACTCAAGTAGCACACATGCTTCACATAAGAGTTTATATATCCCTTACACAGCTAAAATAAGTCGTATAAGTATTGTATAAGCTGTTATGCAGCGTATGTGCTACGTGGGAAGTGATATAGAGATAGTTACTAAAACTGAGCGTGACTACAAAATTTGGAATTCTTAGCTTCAATATTGGCTGAGATCTATATTTATTCCAATTAAAGCTGAATGTCTTGAAAACTAATGGTCCTATCCAACAAACATAGCTAAGAATCACTGTCAAGTCGTTCAATTGAAATAAATGCACTCGAATTGGTCCATTCGCTTGGGAGCTACGACAGCAGAGACACGTGTTAAACTTATAGTAGGTACCTACCCTTTTTTTCGTCGGGGGTTAAAAATACTTCCAGCTCAGTGTTAGAGAGGCGGGAGGTTTTTTAGGTCTCTATTCGAAAATCATGACGTTCTGAGCCTGACTACTTACTAATTATTGTATTAAACGGTTTAAACTCACGTGAAATTGTCTGGAACGGCCCGAAATGTTTCGAACTCGTATGGAGCTCTTCACCGTCTTTGGGCCGTTCCTGACAATTTCACGTGAGTGTAACTGTAAACCGTTTGATACAATCATTAAAATGTCTAATTAAATTTTTAATAAGATTACTGATTACTTACTCTTACAATTTTAAGATACTTTTAGCCTACTTAAAGAACTTAAGTAGTATAATTTAATGTCATCGGTTATAATCTAATTTTTGACTGACTACGCCGAAGCAAAAAAGAATGATTTTGTTTAATAAACGGTAAGTATGTATGTTCACCTATTGAATTAAGTGCCGGCACAATTCCTAAAAAAAGGTTTATTTTTCAAAAATGACTCGTGAAGGATTCGAACCTCCGACTTCCGATGATAAGGATAAACTTTTGATTCAGAAAATCGGCGCTCTGACCAACTGAGCTAACGAGTCGATGTCTATCTGCTTCAAAACGAGTATCGTATGCCGCACGAAGTGCATGAAATTTCACAACAATTTGCAACCACGATATACCATTGAATATACTGGTTACTATCCATTTGTAAACGGATATAAACCTTTTTGCGATGTGATACAATCTATAGATGTACCAGGTGTTAGCAATAAATTAAAATATAGATTCTACTCTTCAAATTGAACAACATTTGTTCGGCAACTTAAAAAAAAGTCAGTTTTCAGAATTTTATTATGTCAAACAAATTAAATAGTATTTTCAGTGCAATTTTGACATTCCCTGAGCATTGACATAGCTGTCACTCTACTAATATCGGACATTTCGCAATACATTGCTTTGCTTCTTTGTCTAAACATTATTCTACAAAATATCATTTAATACACGTTATTTTCAGAAGTTGCTTAACAAATGTTGTCCAGTTTCAAGCGAAGAATCTATGTTTTAATTTATCGCTCCTATTACAGGAACACCCGGTATACTTAACTGTGTCTTCATTTGTACAACTGTTTTTTCGCGGTTTCATCCACTTATTTTGTTCCTCTCTCGGAAACCGTTTAATTTTCGGGAGTCAAAATAGTCTATGAGTGTAGAGTTCGAGCAGTATTCAAGAATTTTTACAATGAAGCGAATTTTTTAAAAAATTAACGGTTAAGGCAGGATTCGAACCTGCATCTCCAACGGCTTTCCAGGCCAACAAGGGCGTCCTACTACTCTGGACCACCTGATGTCAGAGCCATTGAATTTTTCAACCAGTTGCTTCTACGTGCCTTAGGGTGGCATAGTATTCAAGAAAGCATTTTTCACGAAAATTATCAACATTGAAATGCACCCTTTCGCGGGCAGCACGTCTAGTCGTAGTACTCCTGTATCCGCGAACGTGCTAAAACACATTATGTCGTTTCTTCCGGTTCATTATTCCGACATTCCGGAAGCGTCGGCGACATTAGCGGCGGTACACCGAACCGCCGACATGTTGGGCGACGAGCCAGACCATTACCATTTCCATACCATATGTTGTAGTACAATAGAGAAATTACAACAACCTAGAAGCTAGAATCATTCTTAGGCATACCTCGGGGATTTCTGGGTGCGAATGTTTGACATTAACCAAAGAGTAGATATTCACTTAAAAACAGAGAGGACTATTGAGATGAGAGCAAATCACATTTTTGAAGTAGTTACCTACTGCCTGTTATTAATCCATCGTAATAATTTAGTGCGTATTTGATGCATCTTACTTAAAGCATAGGGATACATGCCTTATAAAAAGCCCAAACTAGTCTGAAAGGGACGAATGCTTTATGTCGAGAGTGTAAAGAAATATTCTAATTAAGTTAAATTAGTTAATGCGAAGAGTGAATGGGAGTACCAACGCCATCCTGAAGGTCATTAGCGAGAAGCCAGACTACCCCATTCAAAGACACTGGGCACGAGTACATACACATGTGCCTGGTGTCCCAGAAGGTGGCAGATATCTAAATTAAGTTATGGTTTTTTATTATCTCTTACCTACTTATGAAAAAAAATATATTTTTTCATAAGTAGGTAACTTGCTCTTCAATACTGTCTCATGAGGCCTACATCAGCTTTCATTTTCATGGGACGACTGAAAAAATTAAATAATGCGATTTCGTGTTGAAACTATTACCTATCATTTTATGGTACCTAAGTAGCACAGAGGTTGCAATAGCGCCTATACAGCCTTTATTTAGCTTAAAATTAGTTGTATAAGGGCTGTTTAAGCGCTTACTTGGGTACCACCCACCGCTCCACCTTAAGTAGAGTTGACGCTTTGATTCCTTCTATGATAAAATTATTTCTCAGAAATATCATAAGCAGGACAAGGCCGATATGTTACTAAATTGAGGATTACACAATGCTGTGTCGAATTTCAGCTCTAGGCTACCTTACATCTCAAATACGTAGACGAAACCGAGAAAAACTAATTAACAATAAATCACACTAAATATTATAACGATGAAAGTTTTTCAATGTGTTTTTGTGTATGTTTGTTACTTCTTCACGTTCAAACGGTTGGATCAATTTTGATAAATTTTGGTATGAAGGTAGCTGACTACCTTGGATTAACACATATTATGTTATTTTTATCCACTTTTGACTTTTGACTTTTATCCCAAAAAATTTAGTGTTCCCGTGGGACGAGTGGGTAACGGCGCAGCTAGATCGTTATAATCATAATTGCAAAATGTTGCGAAATTTCATGCGCTCTGCGCGTTTAATGTGATGTCATTTACCGGCATACGATACTTATTTCGATGCTGACAGACATGGACTCGTTAGCTCAGTTGGTCAGAGCGCCGATTTACTTAATAGAAAACTTATCCTTACCATCGGAGGTCGGAGGTTCGAATCCTTCACGGGTCAATTAATTTTTGAAAAATAAAACTTTTATCTTAAAAGCTTTTTGAGGGATGGTGCCATATAGGCATATACTACATGAAGTCGGTTTTACTGCGAAATAGGTCCTGTACAGTAGTCATATTTATTTATATATGTATTATGTATTTTGTGAACAAATATGACCCCAGACATATTTATTACGATTCGAGATATGTAATGCGATTTCAGACATGGTTTCTACCTCCTTTTAACTACAATAATTAATAATCTTCATTCTTCTAAGTTTTTTATATAATAGACGACAATTATTGAATAGTTTAAACATACGACGAAATTCAGTTGAAAATAGTTCTTGTTTTAAACTGTTTAGAGCATTTTAGTAGTAGGAACTTTGTGTGTAAACTTAATATTACACACAGAGGTTACCTTTACGTAAATATCTCAAATATTTATTTAGAATATTGTAATTATTATGACAAACTGGCATTCAATAAGAACAAAGCGCCTTAAATTTAAATCCAGAAAATACGACCTTAGTTCAAAACTTATCAGACGTCTACACCGAACATTAACAACTAGAACTCTCTCGGTATTGAATAGAAACATCGTCAATCAAGACTAGCACCGACTCAGTAGAGGAAAAGCCGCAGCAAACCAATTACTCCGAAGTGCTGCGATGACAAACAGCTGCCCGCCACACACACTGTACTCATACATACACAAAACTCACAGCAATACGTAATTCGGGTAAATCGATACACAATTAAACTATACCTACTAGATAGCAGATACGTGTAGCGATATGACTGGCCATTTTGAATTCGACGTTTATCAAAATATAATTTATTAATTTTCGATGAGAAAAAAAACATTATCATTTCGAATAGTGCACATCGCTAAGGACTAAAACTCCAGCAATATTTAATAGAACATTAGTCAATTATTGTACTTATTAAACCGCATAATATAATAAAAAAATATGCCTCATGAAAGTTTTAATATTTTTTTTTAGAATATTATTAGTCCATCGAGAATAACGCCGTTTATTCATCTCATTAAAGGCATAGCCACAATTCCGAAGCTGTGCGACAACAAACTGCCCGCCACACACACACATGGCTCATACACATACACTTTTCGTGGTAACAAAAAGCAATTCGTATAACCCAGATGGGCTTTTTCACATTTTTTTTTGTATTTGGAGTAAATCTTGTTTATTCAGATTCAGAATCCTGAGCACTATTATTGATTGAAGCGTTTAACTATTATACCTATATTCAATACAGATAGAGAGACATAATAGTCTCAGTGTCTCATTGACACCGTTTGAGATAGGGTCCCAAAAAATAGGCAAACTTAAGCAAACTCAAAAGGTAGAAAAGTTTTCTGCCTCCGTCGCCACCGCCTGTTCTTGACGTGTCGTCCATCATGTCTGCAGGGGTCCGTGCAGACTCCTTGCTGCAGTTGAGAGCTATTCTCCAAGGTGTTCAGATCTTGAGACATGGGTTTGAAAGGCCGGCAACGCACTTGTGACTCCCCTGGCACAGTATCCTCTGGTGTACGACGGTAATGGGTTTCCATCAGGCCATCCGTTTGCTTGTTTGCCCCCTATGATATAAAAAAAACATAGGTAACGTAGCTAAGCAGTAATTTTAGGCACTGCGTTGCGGTCACTTTTAATCTTTATTACCGTAGTGTCTCCTCCATTTCAGCTTCAGTAGAAGTATTTTATATTTACTTACTGTGCCGCGCGGTGTAACCCGGGTATTCTATGGTATGTGTGTATTCTATTCTACGGGAACCCTATTTTTTTTCGGGATGGAAAGTAGCCTATGTGTTAATCCAGGATGTCAGCTACCGGATTTCCGGCTGTTCATTTTTCAACCGTTTTACTTGAAATTTTATGAGCAGGTCCAATTATATAGACTTTTTAGTGAGTCAAAGTACGTTTGCAACCCAAATATCTCCGACATAATGAAAAACTGAATCTACAAAAAATAAATGATTATCGGACCTGCTTACAAACTATCGCGAGAATAGGTTGAGAAATGCGACCTGCAGGCGAGAACCGCAGCTGTTACTATGACTCCTTGTCGAAGTCGAGATACAAATATAGTGTACGGAACCATGAATGATTGCAAAAAAGGTGTTACGAGGACCGTCCAGCCGGCGTTATTTACGTGAAAAGTTTCCCATCTTTATTAGTGTTTGTTTACTCGCTTGAATAAAATTACAGGCGAAAAGCGAGGTGTTTGTTCTTTCTTATTACGCTTAATTTTTCGTAACTTTACGCTGACAAGCTTCGGAAGTTCTTTGTTTAAGGAGCATTTCAAAAACATATGCCCTGTTTCTGAATGGTGCAATATAATAATACTTGCAACTACGACGCGGCATCTACGATGTAATGCGCACCCTCATTATTGTTTGTTTTTCGTTGGTTCTCAAATATACTTACCCTTCTTTTTTTGATATGTCTGCATTGTATTTATTTATTTATTTTTTAAACAATTTTGCACAAAACAAAAGTCCGTGCCAATGGCGGACTTAATGCCAAATGGCATTCTCTACCAGTCAACCATAGGGCCAAACAGAGATACTAGAAGTGGGTGCAAATCAGAAATCTGATGGTACAGAGAGGATCTAGAATACAAGTAAATACAAAATATATATTACTGTTTATACAAATATACCTAGTATTAAATAAAATAAATAAATAAAATAAATATCAAACAACCTCACACAAATCAACCTAGTCCCAAATTAAGCTCAAGAAGGCTTGTGTTATGGGTATTACCAGGCGACGATATACATACTTATATGCCGGTAGACTCAGACATGTAAAAGTGCCCTTGTGGCCTACTTGCAGAATAAAGTTCATTATTTCATTAAATAAATAAATACAAATCCATAGAACATCCATGACCCAGGCACAAATATTCGTGTTCATCACACAAATATTTGCCCTTGCCGGGATTCGAACCCGGGACCGTCGGCTCAGTAGGCAGTTGCTTAACCACTGCGCCAACCGAGTCGTCAAAACGGCGTCGTAAGTATTGTATTGTACATTTTGATCATAATAAAACCTTATTAGTATGTAAGTTCTCATTTAAGCGACTTGTATAATTCTTATGAGAAATAAATGTCTTAAACCTAAGGTGCTTAGGAAATCATTGAACCTGCAAAGATGGCGAAATGTTGTACCCACGGCCGCCGTGGCGAGCGACGGCCATTATAGTCCGACCATTCTAAATTTGCAGCGTTTGATAACTCTTAAATCCTTGGTTTTTGCTGAGTGAACAGATAATGTCAATATAAAATTACTTTAAAAAATTTAGAATTTTACGAGCAATGCATTTTTTTGTTTTAGGTTTTTCAGATTTTTGTATGATATGAACTAAAGATATTATTCTTATACGAAATTATATTTGTATCGAGTTAAGAACTAATTAATGAATATAATTACACAAATTTTAGAATTATGAGGGTTATGAATAAGCGAGGAATAAAAATTTTTTTTTAATCAACTGTATGGTTCCGACTCATTTTCATCATTTAATTCAGTCATCTGCGTTTCTTTTCTTACGTCTTTTATCATCTTGTTTCCAACTTTTTACTACACCTTTTCTTTTAGGGTTTCGTACCTTAAAGGTAAAAATGGGACCCTATTACTAAGCCTTGGCTGTCCCTCCGTCTGTTCGTCTGTCACCCGGCTGTATCGCTCGTGATAGCAATACAGTTGAATCACAGACGAAGCATTTATGTTGCTGCTACAACAACAAATACTAAAAACAGAATAACATAAATATTTAAGGGGCTCCCATACAACCAACGCAATTTTTTTGCCGTTTCTGCTTGATACTGTCACCAAACTATATCTCACAAACCGTGGTAGCTAGACGGTTGAAATTTGCACAGACGACGTATTTCTGTTGCCGCTATAACAAAAAATACAGAACACAAGAAGTTAAAACACAAGTATTTCGTTGTACGGAACCATCGGTGCACGATTCCGACTCGCGCTTGGCCGGGTTTTTTTTTATAAGTACTTAAGCTGCTGCTCCAAGCACTATACCAATCTACATCTTTTACAACACTCATTAAACATTTCAAGTTAAGAGTATACTTAAAAACGAATGAGATTTCGTTTGTTATCGCAAAGCAAATGCGCCCCTTAGTCTATTGACTTAAGATTTTCTTTATAAGTTTGTCTCTTTCGTTTTACAACTGTCAGGGTTTAAATTTTAAACCTGGTTTTATTTGACACTAATGTTTTCTTGTGTCTTCACCTGCGTGGATTGGCTACTTTAGTTTCCTTTTTGTCACTTGAACGGTGCATGGTTCCGTGATAAAAAGTGGTACAAAAACATGTAGTCGGTGAGATTGCCAATTCCGCTATGTGCATTTTAGCAACTTTTCAGGAGAGACTAAAAACTGATTTATGATATAATTGAGCAAAATTGTAGGGTAAATTGATGTGAAAAGGGTGTCCAAAAAAATAAGAAATATTACTATGCAGAAAAAACAAGGATTCATTTATTACCAATTAGATTATTTAGTTTTTTCTAATTTCGGTGCACATATGGTTATTGGTTTTGCTCTTACTAAACACGTATGTGTGGGTCATGCACATAGGGGTTTTAAATTCATGTTGATTTAAGGTTTATAAGAAAATGTTATGTGTTTCTAGAAATAAAATAAAATAACAATAATATCTTCGGATCAATTACTTTTATTCGAAATAAATTCCTATTATCAAAAGGACCCTTCTAGTCATTTTATTAAACAAAAATATTTATATTCGCTTATTTAACATGGGAAAATGTTAACAAAAATATATCAGCCCCTAAAAAAAAATAACCATATGTTTCTGAAAACGGCACTATATTCTTTTTTAATATTGCAATGAGTTATAAACACTTGAAAAAAAAATGTAAACCAGCGGCTTGACGTCAAACAAAACAGCAAAAGGGAATTGGTTTTATGGGCGACAAATATAAACAGTCTTCCTTAAAGAAACTTAAAATTATACCAATAAGTCAGTCGTGGTGAAGTCTATCATAGAAATTATGGTAATCTCGATGCATATACTTGTTTAAAGACTGCAAGCTATCAAACTTAGACTTGTCAATTTTTCGTGGTGAGTCGTACAAATTCGAAAGTGCATTATTGTTTATGCGTTGACGTTGAGGGAGAGATTTCCATTCTTCTGCATGTCGTAACTTGTAATATATGGTTCCATTTTGGTAACGAAGACCCCTTATATCCGTTACTACCGGATCTCCAGTTTTTTTCCCTGGCCTGATTGAAGACAATTCGCATATTTTCTCGTAGTTCTGAAAAAAGTTATAATCTAAGTGATTCACGATATATGGTTTTGCAGAGCGTGCATGTCTCATTATATTTACGTAATCGTTAGCTGTGTAGATAGGAGCTTTAAAAATACCCTCTAATGTGGAGTGTACGCTGTCAACTTCCATCATTGTGTGACCTTTCTCAAGGATCAGTTGTTCAACCTCGACGTTTGCTTCTGAAGACAAATTTAATAGAGCCGAAGACAGGATTCTGTTTCTATTCTGGTATGAGCATCCATCTGATATGAGGATAAGTTTTTTAAAGCCCTCGGGAATTTTCGATTTGAGAAAATGAATTAGACAGGAGGTTTAGGTTTTTTTCGTTCGCAGTTACTTCGCCATCACCTTCATGCCATACATATAATTGTACTTCCCTATCGTTATTGCAGTAGATACTAAAATTATGAAGTTGGAGTTTTTGTTTATAATATTGGACAGAAACTTTTAGCTTGGCGCATAATAACACACCTTGTACATCCATTGTAATCACAAGAACATCAGGAGAACACATACTTAAGGCCTGTCTCTTGGCTGCATAGGCTTCCTCTTTCTTATTGATGTGTTCGTTCTATTCATCCTCGGTAATATTGTTTTCTTTGAAAGACGTACAAGTGTCACATTGGTCTTTCCTCGGTTTGTAAATTGATATTTTTTCAGATCTGAGAACCGAAGTAAAAGTGTACGATGAGATGGAGGTTTGCCATGTTCAAGGCACCATTTTTTGTACACTCGATAAAGATGGGATTTGTTGTGAAAAGTACTTTCAACATACACTCGTTTAGATGAGCTTCTACAATAGTGGCTTGGTACTTTTGGCAACAAATTCAAACCATTCTTTCACAACACAAGATTTTGGATTCGTCAATTGTATTTCACGTGTATTTTGTCGTCTACTTTTTCTGGTAATAACGTTTTCAGTCTCTAAACGTTCCAAGTTTAAAGCTTTTGTCCAATCAGATAAAGTGTCGCAATTAATATCTAAAGTACTGATGAAGAACTTCTTGCACACCCTAATCAGCTCATTATTTTCATTAGGCAATTTGTAATCATATCCCATCCCATTTGTTTTGATGACACGTTTCGTGTTTGATTTCTTCGCCGTATACTAACCAAATTTTTTATGTATGCCTTTTTGGCACCCCAAGAATCTAGGCTCCAAAAGTATATAAAAATGTTCTCCCGTTGGTCCTCAGACATGTCACCACAGACTAAAGTTCTCTCCGTTTTTATTGAGTCACCGTGGGGACAAGGCTTATCTTTTTTGAACTTCTTGGCTTTTTCAACAAATGTATAACTACATTTTCCATTTTCATCGATCACACGTGTTCTACCGGTATAGTTTTTCCCGTTTAACCTCCGATTCTTATTGAAACCTCTACTTTTCCTTTTACTGTAGGCCTCAGAATTATCGTCATTATCACTAGACACAACCTGCTGTTCTATAACTCGTAATTCACCAGTTATTTCGTCAAGAATAGTTGTTGTTGCTGTATTATAATTGTCAGGGCTATTAGTCGATTCAGACTGAATTGAAGGTACAAAATGTCCTGTTCGCTCATCTAACAATAAACTACAATTCGAGGGAGGAAGACTTGGTGATAATGATCTCAAAGTATTAGACAGTATTTCACTCTGTGTATTCACTTTCACACCCACAGCTTGTGAAACTTCAGAAAAACTTTCGAAATCAATTTGTTGTGAATATCAATATCCAAAAAAAAACTAAGCGACAGGACGTTTTCTGATCGAATTTTGAAGGTACACTGAACAACACTGTCACTCCTATACTAAATCCACACATGTGCAGCGGTGACTATCAATTTATTTGAATTTCTCTGGCTACCAAAACCCGTACGTGCTAAGGAGCACATGTGTTATTATTTCTGGGGTAAATTCACAAATGTATTTTTTTAAATCCTGATCCAAGTAGAATTTGCGTGTACTGGTTTTTGCATTAGACGCAGAATTAAATTTTAAAGCCAAATCTCGAAGAAACAGAATATCGAAAAAATGCACATAACGGAATTGGCAATCTCACCGACACTATACTACATAACTAGATCACAGCGCAATTAAAAATAAGTTTTAGTCAAAAAAGTTTTTATAGCAGACCAGCGTTTTCAAAAAAAAAAACGAATACTTGTTTCTTCTAGAACTTGACGTTCAGGTATTATACTCGTAGTATCCACTACGTGACCCTCGTGCAAATAAAACTAGTTCATATTCAAGTTCAAGCGTAACGTAACGGAAAGGACAAATTTAGGACACCATTTTTATGCGAGCACTATAATATACAAGTATAGTCGATAACACTTTCTTGACTCTTTTTATTTAAGCAGTAACAGTTTACAATGAAACGAAACATTGAAAAATTTAACGGTTCAGGCCGGATTCAAACCTTCGTCTCCAACGGCTTTTCGGGCCAACACGGGCGTCCTACCAACTGGACCACCGAACCTGATGCCAGAGCGTTGAATTTTTCAACCAGTTGCTTCTACATGCTTTAGGGTGGCATTTTTTCAATGCTTTGTTTCATTGTAAACACTTTCTTGTTTTAATTTAACCCGTATCTCCCACTGCTGTGCAAAGGCTTCCCCTCTTTCTCGTCAACGACACAGATCCCCAAAATCATCCGATCTCAATTGAATATACGTTCTG
This sequence comes from Apotomis betuletana, assembly GCA_932273695.1. Lineage (NCBI taxonomy): Eukaryota > Metazoa > Arthropoda > Insecta > Lepidoptera > Tortricidae > Apotomis > Apotomis betuletana. Next base: position 15,520,997 of record OW026321.1, read on the forward strand.
TACGCCTCGCATAGCAATAGTGATTTCATAACTATCTTGAGCGGCAAAACAAATACTCGTAACTCTACGTGACTAAACTCCTAAACACGGTCCTAGCTAGAATTTCCAGTATTCTGCTGTGACCCACTTTTGGATAAACATCTAAAATCTAATTTTCTGAGTTTCTCGCGTCTTCCAGCCAACCTTGAGCTGCGGACGTGCTGGCAGGACATTGCGAGGTTAAAGTAAACAACTGAAACAGGTGAAATACAATTCAATACATAACACAAGCCTTCTTGAGCTTAATTTGGGAGTAGGTCGATTTGTGTGAGGTTGTCCGATACAATATCTTAAATACTATTTCATAAAAACATATAAATTTATTTATTTATTGAAAAACAGGTTACATAACATTACAGTTTAAAGTAAGAATAAATAACAATAAACAATAAAACTAATGATAACTAGTTCTGATACTTAGACTACCGAACCTTGCTTTCGTCACTGACTGGATGCCACTTTTTAACAAAAAAAAACACGGAAAATAATGTATTCCCTCTCTCCTACTAAAAATATTGCTAATGCATTTATTAATTACAAGTTGCAATTGTATTTTTCTTTGACTTAACCCCTTGCCGTATAAATAAAAAATAAAAAAATCGAAATTGAACTTTAACCTGTTTCAATAAGGTCGACATTAATAACTGTCATATATGGCTTCGTATGCAGTAAGGGGATCTTCAAACACAACGATTATATGAGACTCATGCAGGTTTCTAGGGGATCGGGAAGTATTATGATAAACCGCTGGCAACATAGAAATGGATTGGTAGTAGGGCCTGCAATTCGAATATTCGAATATTCGAATAGTACGAATATTCGACTCGTTTTGATATTCGAATACTACCGTGTGCGGTATTCGAATATTCGAATACTTTTTTTATTAATGAAAAATGTAAGAAATTCAATGTTATTCTTTCACTTCGGCAAAATAGGGTATGTATAAAATTTTAGACTAACGTAAATAATCAATATATCCATAAAAATAACTTTAGAACTATGTATGCATGTGAATAATTATGATAAGTCTTCTTCTCCTGGTCCGCAGAATTTGATAGGGATTGAGTAAGTTATTTCAGGGCTCTGTGGTTCTGCCTGACCCTGAGCCTACTCTTCTGAAGGTTTCAGGAATTGAATGCCGGTTTCGAAGAGGGGGCGAGGTCATTGCTCATTTTCTGGACATTGACAACCCTAAACTAAGTTCCCCAGAAGGCTTAAACGTGGTGGAACTACAGAAAGTCACAGAAAGAGTTAGTGGCGATAGCACCTTAGATTTCTTTCCGAAATTAAATCTAAGTACTTAAACCCTGTGTCCAAAGTGAAACCTTCTGTATCTGTCCCTTGACCCAGCCAGATGGCTCGAGAACGAGATCCTCTTAAAACTCCGAGCGCCCCACTATACCTACTTCAAAATCTTCGAGTTTTCATTCGCCTTACGATCGCCGTTACACGCGACACAAACCATACTGCTTATTTTATAATTTTGATAGTTTTAGCGAAATAAACTACATTCGAAAGTTTAAGTAAACGCCTTCATTGAATGGACCCTGAGAAGCCACCAAATCCTGCACATAATTTGGTAAGTGGTGTTCAGGAGTAAGTGAACAGAGGCATCTCCCAAACACACCTTGTAGCACAGGGTTTATCGTCGATTTCGCTTTGGATTGTCGTCGTTGCCGTATGTTTAGGTATATTCACGAATTGCTGTTCGTTTAATTTTACCACTGAAATTTAAAAAGAGCTACTTTTAATACTTTTTAAACGTAATTTCAACTATTCGAATAGTATTCGAATAATTCGAATATCTGCGAAAAAAAAAAACGAATATTCGAATACCTAAAATGTTCGAATATTTGCAGGCCCTAATTGGTAGGTCAAACCGACCAGTCATAGCAGTGTTATGGTGTGTAGAAGGGGGTGAGCAGATCGTCATATATCCAAAACTTCCAAAACTGTCCGTTGAAAGGTGTTAAATTGGTGGCGGTAGTGTTGCAAGAGAGATAGGCTAGTTTCCTGCTCCTTACAGATCAAATCGGCTACTTTTTATGAAAGTCAAAATGCTGGAATAGTTAGCATAATTTTCCTCATTTTTCTTCAATTTTAAACATTTTCTAAAAAAAAAAATCACACAATCATCAGTCTTCATTGTTTTGGGGTCCGCCGTTTGTGGGGTCCGGTCTGTTCATGCTAGCAAGGGCCAAATTAAATATGTGCAACCGCATACTAGTTATCAATGAAGTAAACGTGAGAAACTTCATCCTGTACTGGATTGAAGTGATTCAATGTTGATTTTAACTTTTTGGACTCTTAGAGACTGTATACATCTCTGGCAGCTTAGTGTAGTATGACACTCAGAGACTTTAAATATGTCTGAGGAAATTATTTCATGCGCTCCCTTAACTCACACAGTACTGGCAGATACACAGCCTTGTACAGCCTTATACTCCGGTTATATCGCCATCATGCGAGGTAATAAAACTATGCTTACCCGAACTACAGCCGGAAGCCGAAAGTGCTACTTGCGCTCGCTTCACATTTTTGCATGTACTTGTATGTTTTCCTTAGTAGAAATTTGTGAATACTTGTATTCGTCTTCAGACTAAAACACATTGGAGAATATCCCTCCCTTCGCCGCTCTCCAGATAAGATCACTCTTGGCCGTTAGTGGGATTTTCAGTCAGTCATTAACTTATTTATGACTGTATAGCCTGTGTAATTAGAAACACTATTGGTTTTGTTTAATTTCTATCAGGGCAATCATATTGCAGTAACGGTCCTGTAAACATACGACGCGCCAAGCCAGCGTGGCGTCATCAGACTTAATACTTATAAGTTGTCATTTGTTATATAAATACACATATTCATTTAGTATGTATGTTATATGTTAGATTGTAAGGTATTTATAAATGAAATATCATTGATATTACATGTTAAAATACTCTGGTGAAAACGTATTAAAACAACCAACTTTAGCATATTTTTTTCCGGGTTTCCTCTTCTATACATGTCGAGAAATTTTGGTAAAAAACTACATTTTTAACTAAACCATCCAACACGTTGTTCGTACGTGCGCCAGGTTAAGCATAGTTTTATCGTCCCACCACGTGCTCAAACACGACGTATAAGCCTCCCAATCCGAAGGCTTTTACGACGTTTTTGTTACCGTAGTAAAGCCAACAAACTACCGGGCTAAGAAAATGATGCTTTAGAACAAAAGTAAATCTTGGATATTTATGGAACCAAGTTTATGCAGAGCAGCATTTCCCGAGATTTTGCACTTCCTGAGATAAATAGCGGTCGAGGCTGCGTTGTTTATGGTTATGAATGTGATGGTTCTAGTTTTTACTAAAGTACGTTTTTATATAAGTAAATACCCTTTCTTTAAGATTTTCACTATTTATTGTTATAGCGGCCATACCAACACACATTAAGCGAACATTGTATGTACCGTACCTACCTATTACTGTTGGAAAGATTCAGCCCTGTGACATACGGATAGACCGCAGAGGCAGAATTAGGGTTCAGTTATCTTATCACACTTTGAGTACGGAATCCTAAGAACAGCTCTGCTGAAATCAATCCATCTAACACTTTCACTTCAAACGCTTCAACTTTCCCAAATAAAACTTCCGAAAAATCCATAAAACCTCCGAACATGAGAAATGTAATCGATGTACATGTGACGTCACTGCCATTGATGACGTATTACTAACTTTACTCTGCTGTCCAACAAACCCAAACACACACTTATTGCGAAGGGGATTGGAGTGAGATTTGTGCGTTAATCCGGAGAGGAACTTTTGCGAAAGTTTGCGGTGTCACCCTAGTTCGAATACGTTTGAGCGATTGGAGTTGGCACAGCGACGGAGGACGCAGAACGTGCAATTGACTCAAATAACATTGTAATTAAGGTGACTTAGTTAATATGTTGGTTGGTATCCTTCTGACTTCCCAGGTTCGTACTTGTTTTCTGTAGGTATCTATTTCACTACCCGAAGGTTGTCTGGAAGAAATTGCTTTGTAGTGATAAGACCGCCTGTTCACTGTTGTCTACCGTTATTTGTAAATTATATTTGACTGGTTTCCTTTTGTAAACTTTTTGTACGGTAAATTGGAGTGCAATAAAGTATTGTTGTATTGTATTGCACTGTAAGCAGTTATAATCAGTTGCTAGATCTAGCCTGCAGTAAACATTAATACATATCAGACTGAGAAACAAAACCGTTAGGAGTTAACGACAGGCTTAAAACTCTGACGTTGTTCTCGAAACGCTCTAACTGTTATAAGCTGTATTTAAAGACAATACAATTCCCCGCTCCCCCAGTGGCGTGATAGTACGTATTGTAATAATAAATCGCATTCGCGGTTAGCAGCAGCTTTCCTCGTCGCGGTTAAAGGAACAATTTGGATAAGTGGGCCTTTGAGGAGTTTCGAGTGGGGCCGGTGAACCGCCGACGGGTTTCAGGTTGTATTACACATATTCATACATGTACGTAGTCGCGGGCAAAAGCTAGTATGTTATATTTTTACTTACCAGTACTGTGTTTACTAATCAAGACTAGACTACACTAGAATCTATATCAATACTACATTTAGAAATGGGTACACACAAATAGAACACAGCACAATACAGCCTAGTTACCCACCCCGGGTTACCCCGGCGCCGCGACGACAGGCTAAATCTAAAGAAACCTAACAGATCGAAGATCTTTTGACAGAACGTGCAAGAGCCATAAACAACAGTTTGCCAGCTATTGCCGGAACACCCGACACGGGTCAAATAAACCCGAGACGGGTCCAACCGTAAGAAAGGTTTTTTGTGTCTGTGTACATTAGATTAACGCCACCAAGGGTTTGGTTAGAAATATAAATACAGGGTCAGGAAGGCAAATAATTATCGAAGAACTTCGCAAATTATTTGCGGATATATTGTAGTTTTAACTCGTTATTTATAAGAAACTATAGTCTAATTACTGTTAGTTTCTACAAAGCTCTTCGTTGTTTTGTTTAAAATATTTAAATGAAACAATTTAAATTATTTTAATCCGTTTCAATTATTTTATTTAAATGTGTAACAGTCACGGAAACCGAAGAAAATATTATTTTATAAAAAAATTGTTATTGGGCCTCCAACAACACTTGAACACCTCCAAAATGTTGGCTAGCTGTGGCGACCTATTACATCTAAAAATCTAGGCAGAGCCTGTATGTCAGGTCACCAGGTCTCCATCCTTCAGATGTCTACAGCACCTAAGGAAATGTAGGATATATAGGTATGGTTTGTTAGTCGGTTCTTTATTTGTTTTATTTTTTTTGCTTTTCATGATTCAAATAAAATACAATATAGCGGGGTGATCGGGGAGGTCTTGTTTGCATGCATGTCGTTTGATTTGTACCCCTTTAAGGAGTTATATTATAATAATCTGTTCCACTGATCCGAAGTGTTAATAACAAAATGGCCGACGACTCCGCCTGGCCGGGCCTGGGTCCTCGCTCCTCGCGATAAAAGTCCCATTACCGGGACATCTCGGGCCGGTGGCTGCGAGCGAGCGGGTAGGGTTGATCCCTGATTCGGCCAGAAACAGCTTCGGCCTAACTCCAATTCATGCTTCAAGTTAATCAGGGATAATCCAAAAAGCTAAAAAACATTTTTGCTCCTGCATTTTTATATCGGTCTAGTTACGTTTTCTTTCTAAAACAATTAAGTTACAAAACAATAAAATCGCGTTTTTTTCAATTGGCTAATACGATGTTGCGATATACATTACCAACGTCGATACAAATATCAACTCACAAAGAACAATGCAATTTCGCTAACTCGTTGCCCATATCAGGCGTCGCTGCTATTTTCGATAGCTACCAAACAATTGCCCCAACAAAATTCATAAGTAGCGACCACGTACAGAAAGATGCAGCGTGGGAAGGCTCCGTTTGGTGGACCGAGGCTGGTTAAGATCGCAGGAAGCAGTTGGATATGGGCGATACAGGACAGACCGTTGTTGAAAACTTTGGGGAGGCGTTTATCACTGGACGTCTTACAGCTTAAGTGTACTCAGCGGAATGTTAATTCGTCTATAATTTCGGCGAAATCCCCCTTCACTATCGGTGTCGCCCTAGTCCGAACCTCGGCTAAGCGTAAAATTGTATGTTGACTTATATGCCGGCGATAACAGGGCGACTCGAGACGTCTCATTACAATAATACTTCCTATTCCTACATAAACCGTATCGAGCGGCTTACCTCTATCATCTATAGTATTATAAAATTCTATATTTGTATTAAGGGGTCATGATTAAAGGAAAAAACCTAAAAGCGTGATTCAGGATCGTCTTTTGTTTTGTATGGGCGCGCGGCGCTATGCCAGCCTGGCACCATCTGTTGGCTATAATTTCCATTGTCCTCTCATTACACAGAAACGGCTGGACAAATTTCCAATTCTGGTACAAAGATAGCTGAACATCCAAAGATTATAGGATACTTTTTACCCGACTACAGTTTAAAAAAAATACTTGTGCGAAGTTGCGGGCTCCTCCTGGTGTATGTATGTATCTAATATAACCACAAATTCTAACCAAACGTAGGTCTTAGTGATATGCTCGAGTGGCTGAATCAAATTGGATCGAGCAGAAACGGAAGAAAAAAATTAGATCTTCGTTAGCGTAAGAGAAGCAACTTTAGCTGTCGGCGTCATACCATAAGAATTTCTTTATAACTAATATAACCCGATAGATATAGTTATATGACGATGGCCCAGGAATCGCTGGATCAATGTAGTCGAGTCAGATGCTACTCCGGGCCGGTGACTGGCGGGAAACGGTGCTAGATCGGGACAAGTGCCGCAAACTCGTATCGGAGGCTAAGACTTACTTTGGGACGCTGAGGTACTAGTACCTACTAGTACTACTTAGTAGTAGTAGTAGTTATTTAGCAGTCGGTCCAGCTTGTTCAGGAATATTTGGGTAAGATGAAAGCAAAACACATCATCAATAACAAGTAGTGCAAGTGCTTGGACGAATAGTCTTGGTCAGTCGGAAGAAAATACTTCAACCAGTAAATTACTAAATCATTTCGACGCTTGAATGGCAGATTGGGAATGCGGAAAATTTTAAATTTGAAGGAGAACAAGAGGGAGGGGTGTTATAAGTTAAACATGTGTGTCTGTCTCTCTGTGGCATAGTAGATCCTAAACGAATGGTCTGATTTGAATGTGTTTTTTTTATCGAAAGCCTTGTCTGTTGAGATGGTTTTTAGCCAAGTTTGGTTCGGTTGGGGGTTTTTACAACTTAGAATTTAGGTTATTTTGATAAAGTTAAAAATGTACACTGTTGACTCGAGTAGTTCAAGATATTGCAGTAGTCACCAAAATACGCTTTGTTTTAGACGTCTCAAGTGTAAGCGTTGGTGCCAACTGCCCCTCCCCCCTCAAGAGTGGACGTGAGTGGCGACAAATCACTGGCCTCTTGCGTCCGCTGTTAGGGTTCCATAAAATTATCACGTTTAATAAAAATGTGTTCCTTTTTCTTTATAAATTTTGTCCCGATTGTCAGGGTTATGAAATCAGATAATTATGTAAAAAAAAAACACTTGAAACCTACTTGCAAAAGAAGGACTTGTATCATAAATTTATTGCACACCTCATACACTTCTGTGTAACAGCAATTTCTCTAAATACAAATTAATTCGGACAACCTTGCACAAATTGTAAGTTTTACTAAAATATCAGGAGATCTTATGACTAAATAGTTGTCTCATCCAGATACCCTTCAGGTACCTACGTTTACACTTCAACTGTGAGCAAAGGTAAAGTGATCAAATTATATATGTGACATTCAAAAGTACTATGTCACATAGACTACTTACTTAAAAAAAAACAGACCCAGAGCGACAGAGCTTCGTCTCCGTCGATTTAGCGAAAATAAAAATACTTTTGGCGGAATCAGTTAGTCAAAAGTACTTTTGACCAACTCAATTGGGCTAGTTTTGACTGCTATTTCAGTGAAAAGTACTTTTGTCAAAAAGGCTGCGGTCAAAATTGTCTAGTTAAAAATACTTTTTGCCGGTTAAGAGTTATGACTAACATATATTTTGACTTTTAATTTGAATAAAAAGTCTCGATTTCAACTTTTGACCGGTTGACGACGCGTTTGGCTCGGTTGGTAGACACCTGCCTACTGAGTCGGCGGTCCCGGGTTCGAATCCCGGCCGGGGCAATTATTTGTGCAAATATTTGTTCTTGGGTCATGGATGTTATCTATGTATGTATTTATATATTATGTATATCGTCGTCTAGTACCCATAGTACAAGCTTTGCTTAGTTTGGGACTAGGTCGATTTGTGTAAGATTGTCCCTTAATATTTATATTTATTTTATTTATTTATAGTGTAAATAGAATTCTGATATCGGGTAAGTAATATAAGATATAAGAACTGATACTATAATATTCATATTATATACGCTCATATTGTATAAGCTTGTTTTGTATACCGTTCAAGGTGTATAACGAACGTTAGATATAACATCAAAATATCTATTTTTGTTAAGTATAACGTTATTTAAATATAATATCATTGTATATAACGATCATAACGTATAACGTTCATAATATCTCAGATTTATAATGTATATTACTCAATACATCTAACACCAAAATGCATAATGCTCGTATAGAATAACCGCCTGCACATCAATTGTGTACATATTATTTATGCAATAGTTCGCTGTAAAATTTTAATATATGTACCTCCATGCAAGCAAGAATTTTGACGCTACGCTCGCTTCGCTCGCTCCGCTATCCATGGTCATAAAACAAACCTAACCTAACCTACAGTTTTCGGTTTTTGACCCATATTTCATTTTGTCGCAGTTCTTCCAAACGGTATACTAGTATTTGCCAGAATTTCATCTGCCATTATCAATTGTGTACATACTTAATATACTTATGCAATAGTTCGCTGTTAAATTTTAATATACCTCCATGCAAGCAAGCATTTTGACGCTCCGCTCGCTTCGCTCGCTCCGCTATCCATGGTCATAAAACAAACCTAACCTAACCTACAGTTTTCGGTTTTTGACCCATATTCCATTTTATCGCAGTTCTTCCAAACGGTATACTCTTACTTGCCAGAATTTCATCTGCCATTATCAATTGTGAACATACGTATGCGATAGTTCGCTGTTAAATTTTAATGTAGGTACCTCCATGCAAGCAAGCATTTTGACGCTCCGCTATCCATGGTCATAAAACAAACCTAACCTAACCTACAGTTTTCGGTTTTTGACCCATGTTCCATTTTAGGGGCATAGGGGTAGCAGTTATAACCTGTTTAGTACATCATACGCTATTATATTTTCTAACCATTATACTAAAAGAAAGTATATACTATGATGGATATACGTTATGTATGTTATATCAACTGAATTTAGAGTATTTGAGTGTTATATAAAAAATCATTCTACAACATGAGTATTATGCTAATTGACCGTTATTCTTAATAAAAATATAGATTTTGATGTTATAGCAAAAGTTTATTATATCTTGTGAACGTTATTGATATGAAATTATATATTATGTGGTTATATCTCATGGGACGCACCCCTGATATCATAACCTTCATTTATGATTTGCCGTAATTGGGTAAGGAGCCTACGGAACCCCACTGTCGGCTGGCGCTACGCCAGCGCCCCCCGGCGGCTAAATTAATTAGCAATCAGCGCGACACACGAGGGGAACTTGCCAGAGGCTCCTGTCTGCTCTATTTGACCATTTGCGTCTTATTTTACACAAACAGCCAATAAAAATGCTTGGGCGGCTAAGCGGCTATAGCTAAGATCAAAGCGAAGAACCATCTGTAGTCTCTGATTTTTTATTCATACTAGCATACTACTTCAGCTGCACCGACAAGAGTTTGACTCCTAAATTTATGATGATGACATTTTTTAAACTAAAAAACTAAGGCTCAACCTAGTCTTCACAAAGACGTTGCCTAACTTACCTTTACAAAAAAGAGCTATAAGACTGAGAGACACCTAAAATACTTCTCATATAAGTAATTCAGTCAATAGTGGAGTTCAGGTTTTTTAAAATGCAACGGAAAGAAATCTGCGATCAAAAGTTAATGTGTATTATAAAAATACTTTTAATCAAAATAAACTATACAAATTTCTACTTCGCAATGAACACAGCAATTTATAGTTCCTATCCCATTTTTTCAGGTATTCCATTAACTCGGGATAATCCCGCAGTTTCCGAGGCAATGCATATAAATAAGAGGCCAGGCGATAAATAAGGGTCCTATTGGTTCCAAATCCAATATAGGGCCCACGGCGATATATGGACCTCGGGGATGCTCGAGTGAACAAAGGTGCAGGATTTAAGATAAAGAGAGTGTACGGTAACCCCGTGAGGAAAGTGTGTCAAATTTTAAGGAACATGACTACAGGGCCTGCGTTCGATGAAACGTTAAGATATGAGTACCTAAGGACCAAAATGTGAACAATAGCGGTTGGTTAATTTATGCAAAATTAAAAATTATAACCGGTCAAGTGCGAGTCGGACTCGCGCACCGAGGGTTCCGTACAAACACTTTCCATCCTTAAGTGGTTAAGTTACCACACAAATGAGGTGCAAAGTTAACGCAACCAATCCCGGTTGTTGTATGGTAGCCCCCCTTCAATATTTATTTTATTCTTAGTATTTGTTATAATAGCGACAATACAAATACATCATCTGTGAAAATTTCAACTGTCTAGCTATCACTGTTCTTGAGATACAGCCTGGTGACAGACGGACGGACGGACCGCGAAGTCTCAGGAATATGGTCCCGTTTTTACCCTTTGGGTACGGAACCCTAAAAAATGAGAAAAGTCACATTGTGCGGCATAAATTATTCGAAATGGCTGAAATATTTCTTTACGCATTCAAGTTCCAGCTCAAACAGGTTGAGATGAGAATTTACAAGATCAGAGACCTTTTGCAATACACCCAGACGTAAAGTGTTGAAATCGTACTGATATCATTCAGGATGACTCTTGTGATACTTAGAATAGTCACGCCAATGTGGCTCAATATTTTATACAAGAGCAGCCCGCACTCGCTCGGGCCCGATCCGTATTTACAAGGGTTCCCACTCACGACGCGAGCTGTGCTCTAAGTGTCTGCAAATATAAATAGAAACGATACAAAGTGAACTTGCGTCGTGAAGATAGTATACACCTTCGTCATTTTACTATTTTTGCTAAATCGTGTTCAGAGATTCAGTGAAAAAGTCGTTATTTTTGTATCTCTTTTTATCTATGTGATATAGTTTTTGTGGTTCCTATCCATTGTATTTGTTATAAGTGGATGGCGCAGTTGGTAGGATGGATCTAATAAGTACGGTGTAAGAGAGTCCGTTTGTTTATCCGATTAGACCTATAACTAGGAATTAAAGAAAACTAATAATAATTAATACTAGAGAATTCGTAGGACATAATACTATCTAGTTTTCTTTTACTGCTTGTTATGCTGTATTTCACACACATACGGCAGGTGGCGCGCTTACGCCGACAACACTAATGCTCTAACATCTGGAATTTGTCTGCAAAATATCTTCTATTAACGACAAGAACGCATTTTAAATAAAATAAACAATAATTACTCTTTATATTGTAAGCGAAATAATGTAGGCGGTAATATTGGTGAGGTTTGGGTGAAAACTTACTGTTCTATTTTATGTGTTTCTCTTATATATGTATTTGTGTGTGTCTGTGTGGACAAGCACCCGGCAGGTGGTGCAGGCGGCGTAATGCGCTCTAATCTCACTCTGACGACTCTCGCACCGGGGAATGGAACTTGCAAATAAACGCACACTACGCTACAATGTCTACTTTCTGCAGGCTGACTGAAAACATACATCCTTTATTTAAGTAAAAGTAATGTTCTTTACCATAATGTCGCAGTCTATACTTATATGATTTGCAATCATATCTCAGGGTTTTCGGTGCACTAATGATTTGACCTTAGCCTTGTGTCAAATCATTTTTGCGCCAAAAACCCCGGGGTATGTTTATGCTTATGTTACATACGGTAATTAAGCAAGCCCATTAAAAGCCCCTAATATTACTAGCAATTTTATCATAAAACGACTTTATTTCTTTACATTACGTATTTTTAACGTTTCTAGGTATAGCCCTGCAAGGGGTTTTACAACCAACGCCATATTGCGGATTTTCAGTGGCACTAAATTATTTTACTGGCAACGACAAATTATTGAAGACTGACGTTGAAAGTCGGTGAATGTCACTGATGTAAACAAAAAGGAAACAGGACTAAATATCCCGCAAATTTCAAGTATTTTTTGTATAATAAAGCCAAAACTATCCAAAGTGATGAAAGTCAAGTTTTTTCAATGGGATTCAGTATTTATTTCGCAAGAAGAACAAAAGATTGAGCAGCATTCCAGTACAATGTTTTGAATTTTGACAATGACAAATCCTTGACTGACGTTTAATAATGCAAATATGACTATAAATATGAATATCCCTGGGCCGGACCAACGCTTGCTAAGCTATACTAATGTACCCTAAAATGCATGTACGTTTGTTTATCCAAATACACGGCAGGTGGCTATGTAATGCGCTCTTACGTAGACGCCCGTATTGAGGAGCTAAGCCGTACGGAGCGAGCAACTTGCAAATAACGGGTGTTTGCTGGAATTTGCTATTCGATGTTTTAAAGGTAGAAACAAAATAATAAGGTACAAACAAACGAAACAAAATGAGTACCACTAATTAACAGACAGCGGAAGCTTAATAAAGGACTACCCCGTGAACCCCGAAACGTACGAAACCCCAAATCAAAAATAAATTAAGTTTATGAAACATTTTGCCCGCAATTTTTATATTAAACAATTCATGCAAAGATCAAAGCACAAAGAAAAAAATAAATGCATAACCTGGTGGAAGAGACCTGGCAAACATCCACACACAAAGCATAAGGAAAAATTCGAAAGGTTACCTGGGCGTCAGGGTGGTGCAATAGTTAACACGCTGTACTGGTAATTCAGAGGTACCGGGTTCGATTCCTGGTCTATTCTGTCAGTTTAATTTTTCTTTGTGCTTTGACCTTTGTATCAATGGTTTAATAAATTAAGTTACTTAGATTTTTTTCAAAGGGTACACATTTTTGGTGTTTCCAACTCCAATGTTGTACAACTAACCTAGTCAGTGTGTTAAAAGCGAAACCCAGTGACTGGTTGAGGAGTCTAACCCAGTTCGCGCCGGGAGGGCGACTTGACACCGATGTTAAAGGGGCCGATAGTTATGTAAAGGGTTTGCTTAGTGCTCTGCCTACAAAGGTAGGTGGTTTGTACTTTCGGGGACTACAAAAAATATATATTTTATTTTCGCTGCCTTCTATGGTAAAACAGATTATGGGTGATTATCTCAGCGAGAAAAAATTGCGGCGGAATTGATAACTATAGTGTGAAACAATTGTTTTAAAAGTTTTAATTTTTTTCTGAAAAGAAGACACAAATTATTATCTTAAGCCAAATCGCAAAGTATTGTAAAAGTCATTTATGTTTAATAATTATTTTTTTTGCGGTAAAATGATAATTTTGGTGCAGCGTCCAGTATTCGTTGTTCCTCATAAATGTCTTTGATAGAACCATATCATCAATGTTTTAAACTAAAATTGCATTTATTTATAATCTTTATTAGTTTAAGTATCTTATAAAGATATATAAATAAAGATTAATACATAAATAGATACTCAAAATTGAGCACTAAAAGTTGTCCGGGTGAAATTGTCAATTTTGGTGGTAAATAATGAAAATGTGTTTATGGATGAACGAAACGCAACAAGACCAGCAAACGTGTGTTAACCTGTTCGTTTAGTTCCGCTCCGGCATGGAGCGATGACACACATGTCGTACCTTGCTGGATCTGTCCACTCAGCACGTATCTTTTGCTGTGCGCGCCGTGAAATTATGAAATAAATTGTCTCCCGCCCTAAGGCAGACGTAGTCCGTAGCATCGTTCAAGGGGAAGTTCAAGAAATTGTGGCTGTCGAATTAATGATTATTTGATTAGGTTGCTGTTTTTGTTAAAATTATTTTTATATTTATGTTATATGTATTTATATAGATATTAAGAAATCCGTTAAAGGGATAAGTTCGGTTTTGTACATGCTTATTTTTTTAAATGTATGTAGTTTTTACGCTAATCGCAAGAAAAATCAATCAAGAGAAGAAGTCCTCGAAAAGAAAAAAATATACTGTTGTTACAAACGAGTTAGTGATTGTATTTTCATAAATATTGTGGTATAATTAAAATGATTAATTAAACATATCTTTCTTTTCATTTCCAGCAGGCAATTTCATTGACAAATATTAATTTTTAGCACAAGTAACTAATTTTGGTGTAAATGTACAATTTTGGTGGCAGGCAAATTACTAAAATCATAATATCTTTAAAACTATTATGTATAACAAAGGGCCATTACTATACAATATTGGTTATGACTTTATTCGTATTATTGATATATAATTTTGACTCTAACATCAAAAATAAAAAAAGCCACCAAAATTAGGTAAATTTCGAGCTTGTTGAAATTCACCCTTATAATTGGTATTTTCAAAAAATATTAAATGTAAAATAACGCTCAATATTTTTTGTAGATTTTTGAACTCTGATTTATTTTATTTGATTTGAAACATGATCGTGAATGGAATTCTGTGCGTAATGCCTTAGCAGGTAGAATTTACGCATTCTCATTTTTATTTGTTAATAATATCCCATTAAAATACACGCCTAAAATAAGCCAATTAAAAGTCAATAGATATTTATTAAGAATTTGTTTGTTTCTATTGTTATTGTAACTGGCGCAGTTGGTAGGATCGTTAAAGTGAGTTGTAGATAAATGGGAACATGTTGCTGGCTGATAGCTGGTCGTTAACGGTGAGACTGTAACCTAGTTCGCGGCTGAAGCGCGGGTTTAATACCGAAGGAGAGTGTTCGATAGACACAAGCTTTGCAGTGTGTTGGAAATATTTTGTAGGTACTTATATGTGGCGATAAATAAATTGCGGTCAATGTTACCGAAACAATGTTTATATTCAGTTGTGGAGTTCTGAAACTATAGTTTTGATGAGTAAAAGTGCACCAATTTAATGAAATATAAATATCCGAATAATGATGTAGGTACATAATGATAATTTTATTGTAATAAAATGATACTGTGTGAATGTGAATATGATAAAAATTTATAAATCATTATTTTCAATCTGACAACTAATAATGTAATATAACGATCATTTAAATGTAATGAAATAATTTTATGTGAATATGTTAATCCATACTAATATTATAAATGCGAAAGTGTGTCTGTCTGTCTGTCTGTTACCTCTTCACGCTTAAACCGCTGAACCGATTTAGATGAAATTTGGTATATAGATAGTTTCAGTCCCGGGGAAAGACATAGGATACTTTTCATCCCGAATAAATTGAGTGTTCCCGTGGGATGAGCGGGTAACACCGCGGGGCACAGCTAGTGTTACTTATAATTAATTCAATATTTCTGAGCACTGATTTTGTGTACAATGTGGAAAATAAATTTGCACGCCGAATCAGCAAGTTACTAACCACCTTATCCAATGCATCAACAGCTTGTAGCTTATAATTACTTGTAACTGCAAATAAACAACTTTGATTTTGAGTTTAAAAACACCCTGCGAAGCATTCAGTGGTATTCTATAACAATCAACTAAGGAAAGATCCATTATTTTATATCACTGGTATGTTATCATTTCGTGTTTTGCATACATCCAACTTGATCTGTACATTTTTACCGAGTATAATATTACAAAAAATGGTTTTGAAAATATTCTCTCGGATTGTTTGCATACAACACTAGTAATTATAACTTAACCAATTAATATTTTTTTACTATATATGTTTTGTAATGAAATTACATGTACAATTCTGTAATGTTATTGATAAATATCACAATCTTAATCTCTCAATTTCAACCAATCAAATATAATCTACCTACTTGTATACATAAGTTACTAACTGGCGCAATCGGTAGGATCATTTGAGTGAGTCGCAGGTGAGTTTGAATTTAGTGACTAGTAATACAAGTGTTATACAAGCAGGTCATTAATGCCGGCTGCCACCTAGTTTGTGGCTGCAGCGAGGGCTTGACTCCGATGTGAAGTGTCAGAGGGTGTTCGATAGGGAGCAGGCTTTGGGGAAGCATATTGGAAATTCAGGCATGTTAGACACATTTATAGGGTTGTTTCATATAATTATTAATAATAATATAATAATAATAAACTTTATTTATTCAGACAACGAGATCCACATTTTGTTAAAGTATTTTACTTAATGTTAAATAAATCAGGCATCCGTGCCCTTGACTCATGAAACTATGTGCAAACATTTGAAATACACATTCGACATTTCTAGTGACATCTTCACGAAATATCGCCTACTAGGTATATTTCATTCGTAACCTCGAATAAATCCCCAGATAAAATATCATTCACATCGCTATACAATATTTATAATAACATGTTTGCATGTCAATGTCAAACCGAGTAGCAAATAACGATCCGGTACAAAAACCGAAGCCGGCGACTGCTCTTGACAGGCCGAGAGCTTCTGTGACATATCGGCGGCGGGGTGGAACCAGATAACCGACAATTTACTGAATTATATTTCATTTCTATTTGTCATTGTAAAACTGTGAACACCGTCAGTCCATAATTTTATCTAGAGAAATTGTAAACTAACCTAACCTATTCGTCAGTTTGACAATATCACTACCTATTTATAAATACGATAAAAATAAACATATCACTATTTAGTTTATAAACCACCGGTAGTCACAAATTATACGGTGCTATATTCAACAGTCAAATTACATTTTCAACCTTCAAATAATTTCTTTTTTTTAAATTTGGGGTTAAATTTTCGTACCTACATTATTGTTGTAAACTTGAAGCGACACAATCGCCCACTGCTCTATTGCAACATGTCCTTGATTTGAGACTAGCTTCTTATTATGATATTTATAACGGTTATATCCTGGCCCTAATCAGGCATATTTCTGTTTTATTTTTCATTCAAGAGATATGGGTATGGTAGTCAAAATTTGATTTATTTGACGACGCGTTAGGCTCGGTTTGTAGTACAGCTGCCTACTGGGTTGGCGGTCCTGGGTTCGAATCCCGGCCAGGCCAAATATTTTTGTGATGGACTTGAATATTTGTTCCTGGGTCATGGATGTTATCTATATATGTATTTATATAATATTATGTATTTGTATATCGTCGTCTAGTACCCATAGTACAAGCTTCGCTCGGTTTGGGACTAGGTCGATTTGTCCCTTAATATTTATTATTAAATAGGACAATTACAAATACAATGAAAAAGAATATGTCATCAACAAATATTTCGGAACGTTAATCATAAAAGTGATGATGAAATTAATGAAACTCTAAAATAATAAAAGTGGTGAAACTTAGGACAGAAACGTTACTCTTGAGAGGCAGCCAATAAGTCCTTAGCAATTCAATAACCATTTACGTACTTTCATGTGTGTCGATAAAGTTCCTATTAAACTTCTAGCTAAGCCGCGCGGTGCTACCCGGTCATCCCACGGGAACACTACAGTTTTTCGGAATATAAAGTAGATTATGTGTTAGGTTCACTAATGTTTGACCATAAAACGTTTGGCCAAATGATCACTTGACCAAACAACGTTTCACCAAAATTACGTTTCACCAAAATAACGTTTCGCCAAATGAAAAAAAAAACTAACCTAACCTAACCCGGCCGGGTCGGATCTGCTCTGAAAGGTGATTGATTCACCTCAAATTTGGTCAAATGACTCAGTTGCTAAATGATCATTTGGTCAAATGATTATTTGGTGAAATGAACCATTTGTAAAATGATCATTTGGCGAAACGTTATTTTGGTGAAACGTAATTTTGGTGAAACGTTGTTTGGTCAAACGTTTTTTGGTCAAACGATAGGACACCTATGTGTTATGGGTGTCAGCTAATTTTCTACCAAAATTTATCAAAATTGGTCCAGCCGTTTGAGCGTGAAAAAATAACAAACATACATATTATAAACACACTCACAAACTTTCGCCTTTATGATATAAATGAAATGAAATAATGAACTTTATTCTGCAAGTAGAATAAAGTTCATTATTTCATTTCACACAAGGGCATTTTTACACGTCTGAGTCTACTGGCATATTAGTGTGATAAAACCCTCAAACACATATTTTCAAAATCTAACTCGATTTCAAACGCGATAACGCGAATATGTCGCTTACCCCCTTTCGCCGCGGCCGCTCCATGTTTTTCGACCCGAGTCGAGTGTACCCTTTACCCAAAGCTGTGGAGAGTTCATTAAGGGGCCCTCCCGTTATTTCTGTTTGCTACCACTCCATGAGTTTTGATCGTAGGCTGGAAAAGTAGTTGACTTAGTCAAAGGGAGTTTTTACATATTTTTATGGTTTGTTTTTTGTCCAACTCTATAATATAAAACCCTTTGACTAATGTTATGCAGAGTGGAAGAAATGACGATGAAAAACGCAGCACATGCGGGGCTCGTGCCTCGTACGGTTTACGCAAAATCGTCTTTAAATAATTTTTGATAGAAAAAAGACACAAGAATAGTGTTTATTTTTAAATGAGTATGATTCAGTTATATTCGTAGAACGTGTTACATTAATATAACAGAGTTTTTAAATTGTATGTGACCATGTTTATTACAAACATAGGGGTTTTATTCACGTCGTGTAAGTCGAACATTGTTCGACAGGTTTCGAATCGGTTCGCGATTCGTCATCGGGAGCTCCGATCAGTCGCAAACCGATGGGAAACATGTTATATAATATTAATTTTACACGGATTTCTATAATTAATTGTAATACTTCACCTATTGTTCACCCAATATTCATCAGTAATAAATAATTATGCATTGTATGTATTCGAATGCACTACAACTACTTAACTGCGAAGCAATTCCAATTAGGCCAATACTAGTCGTGACTCGATCGACGTGCCGGGTCTTAGCTATGTTTGCTGATAATGGAACTGGGGCAATATTCAGCTCGTGCAAGATGTATAACCTACAGTCGATTGTATTGTATCGAATGACAACCGTCCCGATAGACTAGATCTAAAATAGAATACTCGTAGACGTCATGACATCATCGTAAATTTAAGAGTTAAACTTGTCGGTGTAGCTGATGAAGTATGTAGTTTTCTCCATCTAACTTCTGTCCATAGCTACTTCCTTGACTTCCCTATACGACATGACGTCTACTTTCTCTTTTATTGGTTTAATGGCCTTCCTCTTCCTCGCTTCCCCTCAACCTTTCCTTTGAATCGATTCCTTCGTCCATCAGTTTATAATATCACTAGTTAGTTTATAAAATAACAGCAGTGACAATTATACGGAGTCATATACATACATACATACCTACATACAAACGAGCAGACAGATTGCCTGATTGTAAGCGATTATTATCGCCCATGGACACCATGCAACACCAGAGTTACAAGCGGGACAGGTTGCAGGGAAGTGGAAGAAAAGTAAGCTAATTCGCCTATACAACAATGTAAAACTAAGTTACAATGTAAACCTCGTAAGTGCAGTGAACAGAAGAAATTTGAGAATCCTTACTTCGACTGTCAATTTTACACAAATATACAAAAAAGTGAACAGGAGCGCACTAAAACGTCAGTGTCGCACATTCAGGCCGTCATTTTGCTCTGTCGTTAAAAGTCACATAAAGAGCGAATCCGATCATCCGGGCAGTAATAGCATTATTACTGTAATTTCGCCACAATAGCGGGAGAATAAATTTGCATCGAGTGATGTGATGTGGGCAGCGATTGGTATTATGTAACAATTCACATTGTCGAAGAGATTACATTACATCGCTCTGCCATAATAGGGAATATTCAGCGTGGAGTTGGAAATTATAATGTATACCTATGGGAGTTGTTTTATGGACTCTCTCTGAAACATATATTTTTGGTATTATATGTTGTATATCCGCTTATTGCTATTTATGTATGCTTATTGCTTTTTTATTTTTGTAGTAAATTTTTGTGGCTTAAAGTTGTTTTACCTACTCAATTCAAACTTTTGTTGATCTACTCCGCTACCTACCTAAAGGTTGTCTGGAAGAGATCGCTATTTAGCGATAAGACCACCTGTTGTTGTTATCCTCTGTTTATTTTTTACTGTATATCTCTCATGTTTTGTATCCCTGTGTATTCGAGGTGTGCAATAAAGTGGATTTGTATTTTTTTTGTACATAATACAGTCAAATTCTTCATTCATAAATGTCAATCAATAACTCCGACCGATTTCGGCCATGGCGACCACTTCCACTCCTAATTTGTTTGGCGCTCATGCGCCCGAAGATGGCTTATGTAGCCGATCTTCGCGATAAATTTACGCGCACAATGTCGGCACGTAAGTTCACCGTCTACATAATTGTATATTATGGCAGCAGGTGGACGGGCCTTCAACTTATCGCGATTAGCATCGAGGACAGCCTTGCGGTTATCCTCGAACTCGCTAACTCGCCCATCAACAACCCTACGCCATTCTGGCCGTTGTGCTGCCAAACGTTCCCACTGAGACGGATCTATATTGCAACTCCTCATATGTCGCATTAGGACATCCTTGTACCGGAGGAGTTGCCCGCCAGGCTTCCGCTTTCCTTCCTCCAACTCCGAGTAGAAGATGCGCTTAGCTATTCTCTCGTCCGCCATACGTGACACGTGACCGCACCACCGAAGCTGTCGACGCATTAAGTAGGCCTCTATGCCACCAACACGGGCTCGTCGCAGGACTTCGGTATTACGCACACGGTCGGACCATCTAATCTTCATGATCGTTCTAAGACACTTAAGGTGGAAATGATCCAGAGTGCGTATGTGACGGCGATACACGCACCACGTCTCTGAGGAGTAAAGGAGATTTGGCAGCACAATAGCCATGTACACGGATATTTTGGTGGCCAGCTTCAGGTCATGTGAGCAGAAAACCTTTGGACACAGCTTTCCAAATGCTGCAGCTGCAGCACCTATCCTGCTGTTTATTTCAGCGTCAAGGTCACACTTGGATGTTATAGTGTTACCCAGATAACGGAACTTATCCACCTGCTTCAGCTCATCTTCACCAACCCTTATGACTAGTGCTTCATGACCATGCGTATCTAGGGTCAAAACTTCCGTCTTCTTGACACTGATCTTGAGCCCAAACTTACAACAGGCTAGGTGGAAAACAGACATTAACTGTTGCAGGCCATCTGGGGATTCTGCTAAGAAGCACAAGTCATCAGCATACATAATCTCTGAGATCAATGCATACGAGACTTTAGTGTGAGCCTTAAGTCTGGCCAAATTGAAAAGACTGCCGTCTGTGCGAAAGCGGATGCGAATCCCCTCTGAAACTGTTTGTAAGACCTCCCTGACTACTACTGCAAAGTATAGGGCGAACAAAGTGGGTGCAAGAACACACCCTTGCTTTACCCCACACGTAACGGGGAAGAGTTTCGATTGTTCGCCGCCTACGGCAACGCAGCATTGCATATCGTCATGCAGGAGTCTAAGAAGTCTTACAAACTTTTCAGTGCAGCCGAGCTTCCCCAGCACCAATGATGCGTTACGTCATTCGCCACGAGTTTTTTTGATGAACTATTTTAACACATCTTGAAACAAGAAGATATATCGATATATTGTTAAAGCTTCGATATCACGAAGCGTCTTCATGATGAGGCCATGTTGACTTAGTTTTTTTTCGATTTGTATATCACATACAGGGACTCACCTGCCAACGGGACGTGACCTCATAAATGAAGCAGCGTCACCAGCGGCGCCACCGCCGCCATATTCAAATGCATGCATGCAGTAATAAATGGTGTGATTCCATTCGATTCCGACTGAAATGTCAGCTCGCATTTTTGCATGTTTATTGGGCTGATATTTGTGCATTGGTGTCTGGAGTACGTAACGGTTGCTTTAACAACATGATATAATATCGGTCAATATAACGGTCAAGTGGTATAATATTAATATATAATAAATAAATAAATACGTATCGGACAACCTCACAAAAATTAAGCTCATACCCATACCCAGTGAAATTACACTTATTGTTGTTATATCCAATGGAACATTATATCAAATGTTGTTATATCTAGTGAAATTATATGAAATGGCGTTATATCCATCATCAAATACCCTGAGTTTCTGACTCTTTAAACACAATATTATTATTTTTTTGACTTGACTTGAACAGTCTGGTCTGGACAGCCCAGTTAGAGGGACTTTGTGTGGAAGTATAAGCCCACTAACGGGAATGTTTCCGGGCAAATATTTTCCCCCTAGAACTCGGTTATTGAAGATCCCATTTCAATTTTTTTTTAAGGTCGAACACTTGTCGGATTGAGGTTTGGTATATTCACTCCTACATGTTAGTTGCCTTTCCGATATGTCCGCCTAAAAAAAGAATATGAATCAATGAAAATGTCTTAAACTTTATTTCTTTATATTTCATTGAAAAACCTTTTATTGACATTTTAATTGCGTCCGAAGTTTTCTTCTAAAACTTAAAAAGCCACATTTCGAAATTTAAAACCAACCAACATGGTTTTCATGTGAAATACCTAATTAAATTCGAAACAAACCTCAAACAACACCCCAGCACTCCACACTCTGGATTCCAAATTTTTTCGTTTCCGTGCGTCCTCCAAACTGTATTGTTCGTTAATTGAAATAAACAAAAATCCAACAGCACTAAAAGTCGGCGGAACTAATGAACTAATTTTCCACTCGGCCGGCAGAGGGCATTGGGAGTCTAATTGGGGCCTCTATAAAACGCCGAATTCTATTAAGGAGTACCAGGGACGGAGGAGGGTAGACGCCGCATGTACGGAGAGGCTGACGATAAGTACGCACCCGTAAATGTATGAGAACCGACAAAAAATATACAGAATATATTTATTGCATTGAATGGAATAAAAATCAACACTTGTTAGGATTGCGTAGAACGGGACCTTAATACTAAGACTCCGTTGTCCATCCGCCTGTCAGTCTGTCTGACCGTCTGTCTGTCTGACCACCTGTCACCACGGCTGTATCTCATGAACCGTGATAGTTAGACGGTTGAAATTTTCAGAGTTGATGTATTTCAGTTGCCGCTATAACAAAAACTACAAAAAAAAACAGAATAAAATAAATAATTAAGGGGCTCCCTCCCATACCACAAATGTGATCAGTTGCATTAACTGCTCATTTGTATGCGGCGCCATACATACCAGGTGCAAACTTAACTTAACCCGGCCAATTAAGATTCAAATTGAAATGGGTAAGTGTTTGTACGGAACCCTCGGTGCGCGAGTCTGACTCGCACTTGGCCAGTTTTTTACACTACTATCGTACCGCGGTACCATGCTTAGTCGTCGACTGCGCTTTTATCAAAAAGGTTTACAAACAGATGTGGAGTCTATCAGCAGCTTAGTCACCGGCAACATCCTTATCAAAAACTTGTTGACAGCCGCTGGCACCACAATGCCACGAGAATCGGCGAATATAATGACTTCAGTCCACGCGTAGTGGGTGAGGGAAGTAGACCAAAATTGTAGGTACTTCGAGCAGTACATAATAAATAAATAAATATCAGACAACCTCACACAAATCGACCTAGTGCCAAATTAAGCTCAAGAAGGTTTGAGTTATGGGTACTAAACGATGATATACATTACTTATATAGATAAATACATACTTAAAATACATAGAAAACCCATGACCCAAGCACAAATAATCAAGTTCATCACACAAATATTTGCCCTGGCCGGGATTCGAACCCGGGACCGCCGGCTCAGTAGGCAGCTGCTTAATAACCACTACGTCAACTCAACCGCGTCGTCTAACTAAATACATAAAATGAAAAATCTCAATATAATTTTTATAAACAATTAGGTTATTCCTGCGACTTCGTCTGCATGGAATGATTAATTTGGCCGCCATAAAGAGCGTTTCATCGGTTTATAGTGCTTAACAGTTATCCCCCATTTCACCCCTTAAAAAGATGATTTCTGGGATGAAAAGTATGGTATACCCTTCCTCGGAACTTAAACTATCTCCATACTAAATTTCATCCGAATCGGTTGAGCGGTTTAAGCGTGAAGAGGTGACAGAGAGAAACACACTTTCGCATTAGGTTCGTGTTTCACTTTAGTCTCAGATGGAAAATGAGGATAAGGTCTGTGCTGTAGCACGCTTACTGAGAAGACAATGTTCACTCAAGGATATAAAACAATCAAAGTTCACTAGACACGCCTTTAAAGTATACACCTATGAAGTATAGGGAAGGCAGTTATTGTATTAAAGTGACAAATCCGGGCAACGTGCCTACGTTTAGGCATTGGCAGTCTTCTTAAATGATTTGCCCGTGGTTAAAGTCATTAGGATCTTTAGGTGCCCGAGGCGCGACCGCGACCGGCGACCACCGACCGGGACATACAGCTTTCTATGGACGGATGCAACACCCGTTGGTCGCGGTGCAAATTCCATCTTTAAATACATTTTATATCTGCGCGCAAAGAATTACTTGTATATTTATGCTATGGCCGAGACAAACTTTACAAACATCTGTACAACGAACTCAGACGCCCCGAAATTGTTATCAAATAATTTAATAAACGAATTAATTTAGATACAGTCGACTTTGCAGAATATTAACTGAGAGGACATTGCTCCTCCATATTTTAAGATAATTAGAATCAAGATAAAACTTATGAAATGTTTGAAACGTCTAATGCTAATTATTTTTTAATATGGAAAAACCCCATTTAAAATTATCATGTCACACAGCATACTTTTAAATTAAAGAATTTAAACGGATTATATCGCGTATATTCAATATTTGAGCCTGCCTGACGTTTTGGTATCAACATTTGATAACGGTAACTTTCCAGTTACCGTTATCAAATGTTGAGTAAGAAAAACACAATTTTTCTCTGTCACAGTTACATTTTTGCAAACTAACCATTTTATTAATAATATAAATGAAAAATTAAAAATAAAGGCAATACATGCCAGATGGGCCTAATGTGTAAAGACAGAACAAACAAAGAGACATTGATTACTTTATTTAAACATTTCTACCAGCGGTTCACTATCCACTCAATTGCTTCGAATTTTGAGTTGGACTCTATTTATATAATAAAATAAGAGCGGTGACAGGTAGCCGTAGTTACCAAAAGCAATCTAGTGGCAATAAGGCTGGCTGAGAAGAAAGAACCGCCGAAAGAAAACTCCCAGACAGCCTTATTAATAGGTTATACTTTTAAAACAACAAATGTATGACAGTCACGAAAACCGAAGAAAATATTAAGTATATACTTCTAAAAAAATTATATGTATAAAACAAAGGCATACCACACTCAAATAACACACTACATAGGCATATTACTATGTATGCATAAATTAAAATAGGAAATGAAATCACACGTAACTGTTAATGCAATCAGAGCGGATCCCCACCCTCCTTAAATTGCAGGTGATAACCGATCAAATTGGATTGTGAGTATTGGAGTAAAAAGTTGTCATTGAGTATGAACCTATCAGTATTTTGTTCTGAAAATTGGAAATTACTAACTACGTTCACAAAGGCTCAGTACAGTTACATAAAAATATCCTGAAACGAGATTGAATCAGAAATGAAGAGATCCATAGAAAAACCAGACCGAGTACGAAATAGTGAGTGTCTTCTGGTTTCGATACACAATATAAACGTCTTCTTTCTTATTTTTGAAATAACTTATAAATATATACTGTCATTTTGCGGTTTTCGTTTTGCTGTCCGTGTTTATTGATCCGGATCTTCGAGCACAAAAAAACCGATGTTAATCATGAGTAACTGAAATCTCTAACCGGTTGATTACTACGAATAGAGAATAACGGTTCGAAGCCCTAGTTCTTGGCAGTTGCCCAACAGTGGCACACAACTGTAAGTTTTTCAAGAAATTTCCTGCCTCGCACCTTCAAACTTCCAATAAAAGAGCGTACTCCCACCTGAAAGGCCTGCAACGCACTCGTAACTCCTCTGGTGTTGCAGGTGTCTATGGGCGACGGTAATCGCGACCTATTAGTCCATATTCAATATGGCGCGAAGTTAATACAATCATACGGCACCTTAAAAACAAACGCAGCTATGGCATTGACGAACTACCAGCGACACTCATCAGGAGCTGTGCTGATGAGTTGACATTACCGTATTTTATGATGATAAATCAATCTTTCTCCGAAGGCGTGTTTCCTGATCGTTTAAAAACATCGATAATAAAACCGATTTACAAAAAAGGCGGAAAAGAAAATCCGAGTAATTATCGACCTATCGCACTACTGCCGACTTCTTCTAAAATATTTGAATCTGCGATGTGTAAGCGCTTATACTCGTTTTGCGAGAAATATGAAATATTCGACGAAAGTCAGAATGGTTTTCGTAGGAATCGTTCTACCATCCTAGCTACTTATAAATTTATGCAAGAAGTACTAGATATCCTCAACGATAAAAAATACGCAATAGGTATTCTTCTGGACATGTCGAAAGCCTATGATAAAGTTCAGTACAAAATACTACTTGATAAGTTATATAGTATAGGCGTCCGAGGAACAACACACAAATGGTTCACTTCCTATCTGGAAAACCGGGCCCAACACGTTGAAATCCAGCATGTTGACCATCAAACCGGGACGATCAATTACGTAAGATCAGATGCACAGCTCGTTAAAAACTCGATACCGCAAGGTAGTGTAATCGGTTGTTTACTTTTTTTAATTTACATTAACGACCTCCCTAAAACCCTCACTCAGTCTTGTGTCCTCTTTGCGGACGATATCTCGATTCTGACGTCGTGCCAAAATGATCAAAATTTAAACACACAACTGAATACGATATTAACTCAACTGACGGACTGGATGAATGATCACAACCTAGAAATTAACTTTTTAAAAACAAAAATTATGGAATTTAGGCCACACCAAAAAAAGTCCTTGGATATAAACTTTTCTTTTAACGGATCTAAACTGGAATGTGTAGACACTTTTACCCTTCTTGGATTGAACATTGACACACACATCAACTGGAAATCACACATTCAAAGAATAAAAAGTAAACTCTCAAAATTCTTGTATGCGTTACGAGAGTTAAAAAAGTCTACGAATTTCAACCGCTTATTACGCTTACCCTTTTTCGTGGCTTAAGTATGGTATTATTCTTTGGGGTAATAGCACTGATATTAATGACTTATTTGTTCTACAGAAGAAATGCATACGGATACTGGCTAACATTAAAAATATGGACAGTTGTAAACCATATTTCATCAAATACGAAATTCTAACATTGACTTCCATCTACATCTTCGAAATCTGTAAGTTTGTCAGAAATTACCCGCAATTTTTTACAAATTTGAAAGATCTGCCACGACGCTTCGAAACCAGGTATAAGTACAATTTGATATCAACCACCAGGTCCAGACTAAAACTGCACCAAACAAGTCCAAATGAAATGGCAGTAAAAATTTATAACAAAGTAACCGACGAAATAAAACAAGAAACAACAGAAAAGCAGTTCAATAGACGGTTGAAGGACTTCCTCATAAAAAAATGTTATTACACTATAAAAGATTTATTTGACGATGTGGAAATAATATAAAAACCAAGTCGTAATGCATGCACAAATCTATTTGAATATAACAAAAATATCAAATATTATAATTTATGTGTTTTTCCAATTTAATATGTAATTACTTGTTGAATTTTTATTAATACTAATATGTGTTCTAATATACTGTATGTTGCTACGCCCTATCAGGGCCCATGAGAAACTGTATATCTAACTAATTAAGACCTATTTACCATGGATGCAATCATTTAATAAATGAATAAATGAATAAATATATATTAGTCCATATTTAATCCATATTCATGTATATTGATACTCATATATATGTATAATATAAATAAAAAGGCGATCCGTTTGCTCGTTTGCCCCCTATGACATAAAAAATTGGAAGTCATTCGGCTGAAGTGATGATGCTGCAACTTCTTCGTAGAATCATCTGTCTCTATCTACTACGGTTTGCTGTAGCTCGTGCTCGCTATCCAATCCCGCCATTTTATCTCGCTAGTACGAAACCGTTGTTAATTAATTCACAAACGAAGCTTGTCATTAAACGCTGAATCAGTCAATACAATGAGACATCGTCCGATTTTAATTACAAGGTATAAAATGGAGTAATTTGGAGGGGGATGTATGTGTGGCCTGAAGTATTATGGCCCTGAGCTCAACATGCAACATTGCTCACAGTTCTCTCAAGACCATGGATTCATCACCTCCGAAACGTCGATGTAATTAAATAAATACCTTTTTGAACGCGATTAAGTCCCGTATTATTATTATAATCGTCGAAAATCATGTTAGTTTCAATCAATATATTGCTCATAGAACCGATGCATGGTCGCTCGGGCAAGAAGTGTGACATAAGGATCTCTCTGTTTTAATTTTTGCAAAGGCAGTCTGTATAGTGTATTTTATTGGTTGTTTGTCTAAAATGCGATGCAGTAGATCGAGGGGCGCCGTGATAGATCGACGTATGCATGCTTCTGTGACTATGAACGACATGAACAACAAATTCACCCGAAGAAAGGCGTAAGGCGGAGCCGGGACCTGGGGACGCACAGGTATTACAGTGCTATTTAGTGAAGCCCGTCCGGTTTGGCAATATCGCATTAGTGCTGAAATACTAAACATTTATCACTATCACACTTATATTATAAAGGCAAAAGTTTGTTTTGTATGTTTGTTACTTCTTCACGCCGAAACGCCTGACCAATTTTGATAAATGTTGGTATGAAGGTAGCTGACACCCTAGTTTAACACAAAGGCAATTTTTTATCCCGGGTAACATATTAATGACTTAGGGTTATCCCAATGCCTCGTCGAATGAAGGCTCGTAATCTATTAATTACGCGGCCGCTTGTCCCCGCAGTCGTCTAACTAAATATAAAGTAATTAATTTCGTGTGCGGAAAGTTTGCTGAACTAATTAAAGTTATTGTAAACTAGAGGGAACAAAGGACTTTGTCCCGAACCCGAACAAAATCAGTCGTTATAATATGTACACAGTAGGTGACTATGAAAACGTATTTCGATAAATCCTTCGACGATGATCAAAAAACAATCCAAAGACCAACAACAATACGGTTGAACTTATGGGAGTGCTGCCTACGAAGATGTCAGTCCTGGGTTCGAATCCCATTTGTGTTTTATAAATATATTAATAATTATTATAACAAAACGGGACTTAATAGCGTTCAAAAGGTATTTTCTCAAACACGCAATGAAATGTAGTCATAACGTGCGTTATAACAGGCTTCGAAGTATCACGTTTCGGGCGGAACAACTCGAGAGAACTGTAAAGGAATTTCATACAAAATTGAAGGCGCAGGCTGGGAAGTATTTTTTTTAAACATGGCGTCTGTGTTCATGAACAGGCTAAACGGCTGAATTATATTTTTATTTCCCCGGCGTCTGCAGTAATGTAATATTATTTAATTAGACCTCGACGTTTCGGTAGCCACTGCTGAGGATCGTGACTCCGCCGATTAATATTTTTGATAGCAGCTCTCCACTTCCCCCTATCGGTTGCTTTCTGGGGCGCGCTGCTTAACGTCGTGTCCAGTTGGTTGGATATCTGATCACACCATCGTATTGGGCTTCTACCCCGTGGTCTGGTGCCGTCCATCTTTCCTATCACCATCAGTCTCTCCAAATTGCCAGGGTCTTTGCGAGCTATGTGACCAAAGTATTGTAGCACACGTTGGAGGCAGATGGTGGATAACCGTGGCTGGCTTTCCAGTTTAAGTTGGGCTATTATGGAGACATTAGTTCGGCGTGCAGTCCAGGGTATACGGAGCATTTTTTTTTTACTAACTTGAGTACGGTTCTTTTAAATCGAAAGACATGTCCGTCGAGATAGTTCTTAGTTATGTTTGATGGAAATAGGACCAGTAGTTTCCAAGATATTCAGCTTTAATTGAAACAAGTGACAAGATCTTAGCCAATATTGAAGCCAAGAATTCTAAATTTTTAGTTATGCTCAGTTTTAGTAGCATGTTCTATATCACTCATTGAATGAGGGTCTCATGATGACCAGCTACTTGTGAAGGGGGTGTTTTAAATTTTAGGTTATGTTATAATATAATAATGTGTCAGTTTAAGAAAATCAATATTATTAGTAAAAACAGGCAATTTGGTAGGAATCAGGTTCTATGAACACCATAAAATGAAGGCTAGAGAATATGAAGTTCCTTTTTTGCCCCGGGGCGCCGGCGGGTCACATAAACTACGGCCACAAATTCCGACTAATATTCCCTCTATCTGTGGGACAATGGACCCAATCCGGCCCGGGCATATCTACACACTACTATTTATCAAGATACACAAAATTATAGAATCAAAGATTTGGTGTGATTGTTGTGTCGTGGGAGTTCATTCATATTTTGGTACTGTGATGTACGTAATTACAGCTCCCGCTAAACTGAGCGAAACAATATGTTCGGAGAGTGATATCTCCATTGCACTTAATACTCAAAGCTTAGTATTGTCGTAATCTAGTAAAAAAATTAGTCAGCGAGTCTTTACATTTTGTTCTATAGACAGCTCAGAACATATTTTCTAAGATCAATAAATATAATATCGAATCTAATCTATTACGATAGTTAACTCAAGACAAGAAGAGCACACCACGCACTGCAAGTCTCGCCAATAGCCAACGCATTAGCGCGCACCAATGCACCAGCTCCATCTCCGTCGTTCGTAGCCACTAGCGTCAGTCGTGGTGGCGTCAGGGTGTTGCTTCTCATTTATCACAGAACCAAAAAAAAACAGTTTTCAGGCGGTTTTTTTTCGAAGATCAAAAGAGATAACAGAGTATGTCTTCGCCGAGTCTCAAAATACACCACTCCTAGGTGTCTTTATAGAGGATATAAATCCGTAGTCCGTAGAATCGGCCAGGGTCGCGGGGCGCACGTTTGTTGCAGGTTTTATTGCGGTGAGTTATGCCGCCCGGGGAGGGGGAGGAAGGGAAGGGGCTGTAAATACTGGAATGCTGACAGATTTCTCCGGGAATCGCGGTTCAATACTACTGGAGTTAAGTCAAAGGTGCTTGTTCTCTGGAAACTGCTTGCTAGTAATGAGAATGATAGTACTTTGTTAACTAACTGCACACTTTTAATGCAATAAAGAGGCACAGAAATCTGGTGTAAACAATGAGTAAACGCAAAATTAGTTAAACCTGAAGAAATATAAGGTCAACTTCGAAGTTTATATGAAACTGGTTAAGTTCATCCATAACTTCAGCCACGCAGTATATTTGTTTTAGTATAGACTTAAATTTATGGAAAACGAGAGATATTTGTATGACGAGCACAAATATTCATACTTACGTCGTAAAGTTTTCTCTTTATATTATTTATATCATATTCACCGTATTTTATGAAAGCAGCATTGTTTAGTTTGGCAATTAGATGTATTTGTGCCAAATGCCCTTTAACTCCCTATGTCCTACCCAGAATCTGAAGTAGGCACATTCGATAAGAGGTGGTTTAACTCAACTTGTCCTCATTCGAACATAAACAAAACAAAGCAGTATAGTATGTGACACGATAACCTAGTGACATTGTGTCAGAGCCACGCGCTACCCAAATGATCTACTCGAAATCCTTCGCTCGAGGACAAGCACCGCCTTTTAAGTGCTCTGTTTACTCGCTGCTCGAAAACAACCATTCACTTTTCGGAAGCTTCCGCGCTTTCCAAGTCGACATTGTGTATTGTGCGTTCGAAGCTAAAATAGGTCATTGCTATACGCGCAAAAGCATGCAAAATTCACAACATTTCTTATTTCTCACAGGTGGAAATTAATATAGAAATCGAGAAAGCTTTGCGTCGTGTATACCTACCCTAAAAAAATATTTGAATTTATTTATATGTAAGGAAATACAAGAAAATACATAAAATAACTGAAATCTACGACAACTATACCTTTATAAAGTTGTAGTCTTCGACCTATCTGCGAAAAATATAAGCTGTCAACAATGTAAAGCTCAAACGCCGCCTTCGTCCAATGGGTTCTCGCGATCCTGATCAGGTAATCGGTCTATTGTGGGGGGATTATCGAATTATCATAACTAACGATAATAACCGGTTTGACCGCCTACTTCCATCCTTCAAATCACAACAATGTATTTTTGTATGTGGAAAAATCAGTAACAGGGTGGCTACTCACGCTACTGAGATGGTCTACTTACACAAAATCCTTCGCCCGGGGACAATGGCCGTCTTTGAGTACCCTGTTTACTTACTCCTCGAAAACAACCATTCACTCTCACTCTTTAGATGGCTTCGCGTTTTCCAACTTGACTTTGTTTACCGTACGTTGTATTAGAAGCCAAAGGAGTCCAATACCATACGAGTAATGTGTATAAGCATATAAAATGTATCAAAGTAGGGCTTTATATCGGACTGCACCAACCACAAATCAGATTACGCTAATTTCTATTAAGTTAATGCTCATATAATGTATAATCTAAGTCGCTAACCAGTCTACCTTTGTGGGATATCATGCTTACGTTTCGTTGACCTTGAGGAATGGGGTTATGTTCTGGGGGTTCGTAAAATCTTTAAAATGCCTTGTTTCCCCGCTACTCAAAAACAACCGTACACTTTTCAGAACGCCTGCAGATTTCCCAGCGACTTTATTTGCTACGCGTCGGAAACCAAACAGCCTATTACCATTCGTTACGTATGTACATATTATACTCGTCCGTCCGTCACCACAGGTGTCGCCGGCGGCGCGAACGTGGCCTAATCTAATACGTGAGGCAAATCGCCAATTCCAACAACATGCAACTCAAACAAGACCTTATGAATATGAGTATGAGGTTGTACAGTCAGCAATGCTCAAATCGCGGTTTGAAATCTGAGCGCAGTAATGAGATTTTTAACCGACTGCGCTGATATGGGTTGAAGCGTGACTGAGCGTGGTTCTAATGAGCTTTTTAATCTACCCTTTACGTAAAAAGCGTTATCTGTGAAGTTTTTCTGAATAATGTCTGGGGACAGTCAGCGAAATAAGAACGCGAAAGGGATACAGGGTTTAAACAGTTTTTGTTTGCCTAAAGTTACTTAGACACAATAATAACACTTTAGCAACCATGAAAACAACTCGAGTATTGTATTGAGTAGTATGTTCTGCACATACTAGGATAATAGTATTTAATGCAACAGTTGTTGTGTGGCATTTCCAAGCCGGTTAAATTAATTCTGGTCTTCGGATTGCGACTCCGCCGTGGCTGACGATGTGGTGGAGTACGTCCACTGGAAGACTGGCTTCTTGTTGAGGGTGCACCAGCTGCAGTCCCGCTACTATGTGCACATCAGATCGTGTGTGGTGCGCGTGCCGCGGCCGCTGCAGGACACCATCACAAGAGCAGACTTCTGGCCGACGAGTGTCGTGTTTCGGTGGTTCTGGGGCAATCTGCCGAATCCTACGCCAGATCAGACGACGCAACGGAGCCACGCAGTCTAAACCTAACTAGTTTTAAGTATTTTAATACTATGGAAATTATTTCAATAATAAATAAATATAAAGGTAAGGCAAGAGTCCTGGTTTGTAATGCGAGCAACAGGAGAATAGAAAAGCAACTAAAACATATCTCTCGGACTTTGCTGTATACTGTAACCCTAGTAACATCATTCGGACTGATAAAAAAAGGTCAAAAGATAAAAACTGAACACACACGAACCTCCAAATATATTTGTGTAGAAAAACCGCGATTTAAAGGCACATTCTAAAGGAACGTCTGAACGTTTCAGGGACATCTATCGGGAAATTTGCACAAAAAACGAAACACCGTCCCCGACACAGACGATTAATCAGGGGCTCGTCAAAGCAATAAAACCGATCAGGGCAGCCAGGACGCCTCCATTCCCTCCGCCGACTCGTTAGGGTTCCTTTGAGTAGCTTTAAACAAAGGGGAGAGAAAAGGAAATTTACCTATACTTCTTTTTTCATATTAGAAAAATCGTGCTACATCTGTAATGCGATTTCAAGGAAAACAATCTTAAAAAGGGAAAACATGTCGCGTGCTATGTTTAACACGTAATAAGTTACTGAAGTAATCTCCCTCTGATATCGTAGGAAACAGAATAAACGTGGATGAAGATTATCGTTAAAATTCTAATACAAGAAAACAAGGTGTAAGTAGAGAGTTACTGTGAGGTTGAAACATATTTTTAAATTAGGTACAAAACGGTCGCATCATTAAATAAATAAATAAATATTGAGGGACAATCATACACAAATCAACCTAGTTCATTTTCCGTGGAACCCTCGGTGATTAATAAAAGGTTCGTCAAAGCAATAACCTATCAGGGTGTCCAGGGCGCTTTCAATTCCCTCCGCTCTATCACTGGTCCTTTGGGGTTCCGTAGGGAGTTCCTTGGGGTTCGATTCAGAGCTATCTTTAATATTATAACCTTGCTTTTCTTCGCAAAATGTGATGTTCATATCGAATGACTTGTGTCATATTTTTTTGAAAATGTCATTCGAAAACATAATAAAAATTGTGAAATAGTACTTGTAACATTTTAGAAAAGACTTATTTTGTTAGCGCGTTTGTCCTGCACTTCTACGCACTACTGTGGCACTCTTTGTTGTCGTGTGAAACATCTTGTCTATCTCTTTCCATTCAATGCCAATCAAGCAAGACAAATTATACTAAGTTACACAAATTTCACAGTTACAGAGTGGGTAGTTTAATACGGAACCCTGTCACACTTCTGCAACACGGTTCTGTATATTCGGCGGTCCGCCCCGACCCCGACCAGCTTTGTGAAACCGACAGCGGACCCTGATTGAACTTCAGACAGGATTGCCTTTAAAATATAACCGACAGCCGGGGACATGTCGTTGACAGACACGATGGAAAGAGAGAGATGGTAAAACCAAGTTATGAAAAACATTTTAACATTTATTTTCTTAAACCATGAATACAAAGATCAAAGCTTAAAGAAAATTTGAAAAAGGAGCTACCTGGTGGAAGGGACCGGGAATCGAACCCGGTACCTCTGGATTACCGGTCCAGCGCGTTAGCCACTTCGCTACCCTCGCTCCACATATATATGTGGATACTATGGATACTTAGTTGACTCGTATTGGAGATCGGACGTGTCGTTTATTAAAATATAATATTCATCGGTAACATACCTACCTAGTGACCTAGTGCACTACTCACGCGGAATCATTCGGTGTCTTTGCTAAGTGAACACTTTTTATAATGAAAATTAGTTTAACGAAAGGCGCATAAAAATGACAGACAATAGTGCTTTTAACAGAAGTGGCCTAACGCAACGTAGCCCGCCCTCGACTCCCGTGCCGTCGGACCCTGCCCGATCCGCGCCCGCCCAGCATGTTATAGATCCCCCAAAACTTGTGTCCACAGTTGAAATCCAACAATGGATGAACACGATCCAGGAGTGCCTGAACGATGTGTGCTCAATCTCATCTGAGGGCAAACTCAACACCGACCAAAAGCTCAAGATAAGTACCTTATGCCGCAACGTCTCTCATGCTACATCACAACTAGCCGTAGAATACCAATCCCTGAAGCAAAAGGCCATTCAGAATTACAACTATCTCCGGGATGTCGAGAAGAAAAATGACCTCTCTCTGTGCATCCAAGAACTAAAACAGTGCATGAAAGAGTCCACAAAGCCTTCTTCGAGCCCCCCTACCTTTGCCGAAATGATTAAGAAAAATTCAACGCAATTCATCCAGCCCTCTACCACAAGCTCGGTTGCTATATATCCTGCCGACAAATTAAAGACGAGTGAAGAGACGAAGTCACTCGTTCAACAAATTATTAGGCCTGAGGAGCTGGGGCTCCACGTTCGTGGACTACGGAAGATACGAAACGGCGGCGTCGTCATCAGCACAGAATCGAAAGAAGATGTCCTGAAGCTAAAGCAATCGAAGCAGTTAACGACTTCTGGCCTTACAGTAGATGATGCGCGAAAACGGCGACCGAGAATAGTTGTGATTGGCGTGCCCTCGTCCATGCAGGATGCGGAGGTTTTTAAATGCATCTACCAGCAAAATATAGCCGACAAAATAAAAGATCTGTCCTTGGCGCAATTTTTAGATTCCATCAAATTAAGCCACAAGTCGGGAAAAAAAGACGCGGAGACCTGTAACTACGTGATAGAAGTTAGCGCCCTTATTCGGAAGGCTCTAATAACTAGTGACAGAGTATTTGTTAACTGGTCCTCGTGCCATGTGAGGGACTTCACACTGGTAACCCGTTGCTACAAATGCCAGCAATACGGGCATGCTGCGAAGTCGTGCAAGATGGAGGTCGAGACCTGTGGGCATTGTGGGACTGAAGGTCACACAAAAAAGGATTGCAGCAAGAAGACGGAGCAGCCAAAATGCGCTACCTGCCAGCGTTTCAAGAAACCCTGTGACCATGAAACAGGTGATGCCGATTGCCCCGCCAAGCAACTAGCCGAAAAGAGGTACATCGACTCTATAGACTATGAAGGCGCCTAAGAGCGTCGCAGTTTAACTTTATCCTCCTAGTACTTATCTTCTCACTTTAGTTACGTATGAATAATGATTTAATTGCTGACATTGACAATTTCTCTGTATCTGAGTCTAATGCTTGTGATGTTGAAAGTTGCAAACAGTACATTTACACTGGCCGTAATCCATCACTGACTATACTAACACAGAATATCCGCAGTATTCACAAAAATTATGATAATTTTCTAGTTTTTCAGCAAAGACTTGCTATAAGTTGCGACGTCATTGTATTAACGGAGTGTTGGTTAAGTAAATATAGTAAATTTCCCCACCTTCCAGGTTATAAAGTACACAGCAATAAGGTTAATTATAATCAGAACGACGGTGTGGTGGTTTTCATAAAAAATAACTTGACTGTTACCATTGAGGAACCAGATATAAAGGAGTGTAATCGACTTTTGATCAAGATTAATCCAGATTATGCTATAATAGCTATATATAGACCACCTTCCTTCAGAAATGGTGATATCTTTAGCGAGTCATTAGGGGAGACCCTACGTGGCCTCGCCTCTTATAAGAATATAATAGTTATTGGTGATATAAATATAAACATCCTTCCTGAAAGTAGCGACTCTGCGGCCCAAGGCTATCTAGACATATGCTCATTCCACGGATTACTCCCTGCACACACGCTTCCTACCCATCAAAGCGGGTCCTGTTTAGACCACATTATGCTCAAGTCAATGTGCCCAGCACAAGCACTAGTCACCAACTCTTCGGTTACCGACCACCATGCTGCCCTACTAACCTTATTTTCATAATCATCCTAATACTTATCGCACATCAATAACCTCGAAAATAAATAATAACAAACTTGAAGAAGATTTAGGTAACATCGATCTTGACACAGTTTATAGTATTTCTGCTGACGCTGACTCTAGCATGTCATACATGATTAAAAGTATCCAACAAGCAATATTAAATAATACAACATACGTACGTGTCAGCTGTAAATTCCGCAATATTAAACCTTGGATCACACCGGGGCTCGTACGATGTATGAGACACAGAGATAGATTGCATTTTAAAGCCAAAAAGAATCCGAACAATTTGTTATTGCAAGTGACCTACAAAAGATATCGTAATTTCTGTAACAACCTGCTTAAAAAAATTAAAAACAACTACGACAAAAAACAATTGGAAATGGCTGGAAAAAACAGTAAATTGATCTGGAAGTGTGTTAAAAATGTAACATATACGGCAAACCAACGAGAAACATCTTGTGAATTGTTACAAGCTCACCCCTCGAAGTCATCATCCGTTGAGAGCGCAAATGATTTCTTCGTAAATGTTGGAAAAGACCTAGCTGATAAAATGCAAAAAAACAAGCCGCTTCTCTCTCCCCGCGATCATTCATCTAAAAATATGCTGAAATCATTTGTGCTTTTAAATACAGACGAACAAGAGGTGGAAAGGATTATTAATAATTTAAAAGATAGCTCTGCGGTCGGCTGGGACGGCATTTCAAACAAAATGCTTAAACAATACAAACTCATCCTGATTCCACCTCTCACGCACATTTTCCAAAAATGCCTATCGGAAGGAATTTTTCCGAAATGCCTAAAAAAAGCGGTAGTTGTTCCTGTATACAAATCCGGCAGTAAGGACCAGGTAGCAAACTACAGACCCATCTCACTTTTACCTGCCATATCAAAAATATTAGAAAAAATCATTAATTCTAGACTAATTAAATATCTTGAAGAACAAACTCTTCTATCAAGAAATCAGTTTGGTTTTAGGGCCGGGCTATCAACTGCTGACGCTGTTCATGAACTAACTAATTACCTAGTCCAAGAACTTGATAAAGGAAATCAGACAATAGGAATCTTTATGGACCTCGCAAAAGCTTTTGACACCGTCCCCATTGCCATTCTTCTCCAAAAGCTAGAAGCACTTGGTATTAGAGGTACCCAACTCAAATTACTAGCAAATTATCTAGATGAACGCACCCAATGCGTGAGGATAGACAATAATATCAGCTCCGACTTAAAAAACACCGCTTACGGAATTCCACAAGGAAGCGTGCTCGCTTCTACCCTATTCTTGATCTATATTAACGAGCTTTGTGATCTAAAAATAGGAAATGGTAAAATAATCTCGTACGCTGATGACACTGTACTGCTTTTTTCCGCTAAATCAGCAGATGACGCACATGAATATGCACAGCGAGGCTTTAATAGCGTCAGCACCTGGTTACGGCATCACCTACTAACACTTAACCCAGATAAAACTCAGTATGTAAGATTTTCCATGCGTAAACCTAGCGTAGACATAACCTACCGCAAGCTCTATGCCCACATATGTAATAACATTTCATCTGTCAAATGCAGCTGCCCGGACATAACGCGTACCGACAAAATTAAATATCTCGGAGTTTTAATCGACGAAACCCTCTCGTTTAAATTCCATGTGGAAGCGCTGTGTAATAGAATCCGTAAGTTAATATTTGTTTTCAAAAAACTGCGGTCAATTGCGGATGAGCAGCTCCTCAAGACGGTTTATTTTGCTCTTTGCCAATCAATAATAACGTATTGCATAACGTCATGGGGAGGTTTGGCTAAAACCACAATACTAAAATTAGAAAGAGCCCAAAGAGCAATCCTAAAGGTCCATACCTATCGTCCTTACCTCTACCCTACTAACCTTATATACAGTGAATGTAGAGTACTAACAGTTCGTCAGTTATTTATCCACGGCACAGTATTAAGGCAGCACTGCATAACTCCTTACAGCACCGAATATAAAAACAAGAGGCGTAAAGATATTGTTTGCTCCTATAACATGCAAGCAAAACATGCTTTTTCTACAAGATTTTTCATATTTCTGGGACCATTTCTTTACAATAGATTAAATGCGAAATTGGACCTATATCCACTAAGCTTCGCTCAATGTAAGAAAGCGCTTCGTGAGTCACTACAAACTATGACGTACGAAGATACAGAGAACTTACTGACTGTCATGAAATAAATATTTGTTTAGTTGAATTAAGTTCTTTAGTGTAAATTTTAGTAGTTAAGCTACAATAAGATTACTGTAAGATAGATGAATATGTACTTAAATTAAATAATGTAAAGGCTTTCCCATTGCCTGAAACACAGGGGCAACCCTAGTTCAGGTTATGTAAATTGTGAATTTATTTGTTTTTTAAGTATAGAATTTAACCGTCACCTCTGTACATTATGTTTTATCAATAAATTATTATTATTATTATTATTATATATTTTCTTACCCTACAGGGTATTATCCTAGGCCTATTATTAACCTTTGCCATTCTACAGTGTCAACTAAGTCAAGTGATTATGACTAATCATTATATATGAGGTCCCTTTTTTTTTTTTTTTTTTCCAACCATGAGACGACGGAAGCCTAGTGTGGCTGCATCCGCTAGTCCAAATTGCGGGGGGGCGGGGCTAGCCGCCGGCCCCGCAGACAATGAGGTCCCTTTAAAGCTGAGTGAAACTTAAATATAAAATACTTTCTTTTCAATAATTTGTTTTTGAGATTTCATATTTTCTAAAAAGTTATTATCTGGTTTTGAACAGAATTGTGTTAGGATTTGTGAAATATTATTTTTCGCACTGAAGTTAAATTTAAGAAAAAAACTGTCTAAAAGAGATTAATGACACTCCAAAGCCCTAGAAAATTAGTTAAAAGAAGATTGTTTGAAAATATCTATGCCTTAATTTAACTGAATTAATCACTTATGTGTGTTGGTTTGTCCTGCTATCACGTAGCAACAAAGCAACGTATTAACGTCATTGGCCCAGTTGAATTGGATTTTGACTCGTAGGTTTTTTGTTTACTTTTTGTAAAATACCTACTCAATAGAATGCAAAGCGGTAAAGGTTTTATATATAAATTACCGGTAATTTTTTGGCTAATCGGTAATCACTTTAGAAAACTTTACCGGTTTGCATTCCCTATGAGTGTGGGAAGGAAACACAATAGTTTATCACTTAAGGTCAGAATGTATAAGTAAGTGAAATACCGGGAGGTTTCTCTGTCTCTTTGTGTTTCACTTACCTAACCTCAGGTTCCACCGGAAAATGAAAAGATCCAGAGAATCATTTAAATACGCTCAGACAAAACCGCTGAAATCACCTAGTTTTAATCACCAATCAATCAGCACGCCAAAACTTGGCTGAACCGTAATGAGTTCAACCATCTTGCTATTAACTGACGGGCGACTTATCCTCATAAATCACTGATCGAACTTGTCAGGGACCTTAATCCGGTGCAATATGAGCCGGAATCAATCATCATCTTAGTGCTAGACAAATTGAAACGCTTTATTCAAGAGAGAGCCATGCGACACTAAGATAAAACAGCGAAAATGAGATATGTAGAGTTTCAATAAAGCTCAATTTCTTGGATTCAACTGAGTGCTGCTTGGTTCGCTTTTGCATAATACAGTTCAATTGTAACTTTAAAACTAAACGGTCGTAACTACACACATGTTCACATTCAAACATAAACTACAGTTGGTCGTTATAAAATCCAGAATCGTAACAAAATATTGTACAAATCATGTTCTTTTGTTTGTACTACGAGATATTTATGTAGGAACGTGACGAATGAGTTTGTGACTTAATGTCATGAGAGGAAGGCTTGTGTTTAAAGATTTGGTTGAACGTATGAGCTGAGAACAGAGCAAATATTCGCGAATCACTCGCAAGACATTCATTATGACGTCTCACGCGTAGTGACAATGCTGGAAGTGACTTCCATGTGCAAATTTAACAATTATTTTGTATTGTAATATGTTCCTTTTTCATTGAGACGCTTAGAGGGCTTAGGTATACATCTCTGTGGAATTAAATTAATTGATTGTATCTTATTGCATGTCGTGATCGTAACGCCTAGAAGTCTCTGGAAAAGGGTTCGTTTAATTTTATATTTGGAGAAACTATACATGTCCCTTACGTGTACCAATGTAATGATTTATAACGTGAATGTAATTGATTGTTCTACGTATGAGTTTCGTAGGATTTTGGAGTTCCTTGGCCATTTAGAAGTTAACTGTCACCAGCAAAGTAAGAGTCAAGGATCTAGAAGCCGTAGAC
Source organism: Apotomis betuletana (assembly GCA_932273695.1). Taxonomy (NCBI): domain Eukaryota; kingdom Metazoa; phylum Arthropoda; class Insecta; order Lepidoptera; family Tortricidae; genus Apotomis; species Apotomis betuletana. Next base: position 15,562,829 of record OW026321.1, read on the forward strand.
CAGGTCCATTCGTCGCTGAACACCAAACTACATGATGAACTCCAAGATGCAAAGGACAGACACAAGTAGCGTAATTTAATTAAGAAAATACTCATGCAACCAGGGAATCACGACTCAGCAATGAATAAGAACGCGAAAAGGACCAGCCACAAAGAAACATTATGTATATGCAATAGGTACATAAAATATACGTTAGAGATAGATGAAAGACGGGTTCTGTGTCAATTAGATGCATTATCGGACATAGTTGTGAACGACGTAGTTCGAGCAGGATGAAACACTTAAGGCACATACAACTTGATTTATTTCTTAAACAAAGAAATATAAAATAACTGTTCCTGGCATGGAGGTCTACACGGTCTACTGTAAGTATCGAACAGAATAGTCTTTATTAACACTGTATCGCAGAATTATAATTCACTGCCTCTAATCAACCTGTTATAGCAGAACAAAACGGGACAGTTCCAAGACAGTAGTAACCCAAAGTGAAGTGCAGTGGTCGTCTCTCCGAGTGACCCGCCAGAACTCTGTCAAGCGCCAGAACTGGTTCAAGGGGGCGCTACTGTGGCTTTTCGGTAGCGCGCTGGTTTCGTTGAGCTTTCATACTCATGACCCTCTTTGACATAATATAAAATAAAGTGCGTGTTGATCTTTGTATCTATATAGTAATACTAGCGGCCCGCCCCGGCTTCACACGGGTGCAATGTTGATAAATTATGCATACAAAACTTCCTCTTGAAGCACTTTATCTATTAAAAAAACCGCATCAAAATTCGTTGCGTAGTTTTAAAGATCTAAGCATAGGGACAGACAAACAGGCAGACAGCAGGAAGCGACTTTGTTTTATACTACCTACGTAGTGATTTTAAATATTTAAGCATGGCAAATCTTTCTTTTTTGTACCATCCAGGCTGCACATTGTATCTTCGGTCCCGAGGCTCCGACTACCGGATGCGGCACTTTTGATTCTAACGTAATTACAGAGTTCCGCTTTGATGTCCCCAAGCTTAATTCTGGTGCTGAAAGCTTGGCTTTTAATTTGGAAGCGATTCAAAGCTACGCTAATACAATTTGGTTTTTTATTTAGACTGATTGGCTTCAGTGGGGGATTCGGCGATGTTCATTTTTTTTATGTTGTTTTATTGCGTCGATCGTGATATATGCAGCAGTTCAATATTATTGCTGTTATTAGTAACGTCTGGACAAGCGGTGGCCAGTTCAGACAGGAGGGTGTCACTTGTCTCGATCCTACTTATAACTACGCATGAAAGAATATGAAAACCATTTAATATTAATTACCTATTAGCTATTATCCTTCCATTTATAAATAAACTAGAAGGTGCCCGCAACTTCATCCGTGTAGTTTTTTAGGGTTCCGTACCAAAGGGTAAAAAGGGGACCCTATTACTGAGACTTCGCTGTCCGTCCGTCCGTCCATCCGGCCGTCTGTCACCAGGTTGTATCTCAAGAACGGTGATAGCTAGACAGTTGAAATTTTCACAGATGGTGTATTTCTATTGCCGCTATAACAACAAATACTAAAAATAAAATAAAATAAATATTTAAGCGGGGCTCCCATACAACAAACTTGTTATAGATTATGGTACGGAACCCTTCATGCGCGAGTCGGACTCGCACTTCCCAATTTTTTAGGGTTCCGTAGTCAACTAGGACTTGACTACGGTCAACTAGGAACCCTTATAGTTTCGCCATGTCCGTCTGTCCGTCTGTCCGTCCGTCCGTCCGTCCGTCCGTCCGCGGCTTAGCTCCGTGATCATTAGTAATAGAAACCTGAAATTTCGTATGAGTATGTGTATGTATAACGCCGACAGAACGGTAAAATGAAATTTAAAAAAAAAATTTTTTTTTTCGGGTACCTCTCGAACACCTAAAGTGGGGGTAAATTTTTTTTTCTTCAGATGTCCAGCTATCCCAGTACCAAAGTTGGGTAAAGGCCGTCCAACCGTTTCGGTACTATGAATTTGAACTCAAGAAAATCACAAGTGTTAACGCATTCAAAAACAAGCTCAATGCATTTCTGTTGGAAAAGTGTTTCTACTCCGTTGAGGAATTCTGTCAGAATTCAAACTGTCATGTGGAAAACCAAAATGTATATACTTAGGCTTTAATAACATCACAACATTGCTGTTTTTTATTTGTAGTAAATTATTACTATTATTATTTTAAATATATTATTGTTATTTTTATATCATTGAGCACTGTGGACATGTATTTTTAATTTGGAATTGTAACTTTATAATTTAGGTAATTTTGAAACGTTTTTAATATCTTTGCTTTAATTTTGATAATGATTTTGTTTGACATGTTTATAATATTGACTTCTTGCAATGTACTTACCTACACGTAATTTAGTTAAGGTCTTTTTATTGTTTAATTTTTATGTATTATTTCATACACAATGATATTGTTCCATGAAATAAATAAATGAATGAATGAATATGCCAGTATGATATAGAAAGTTTGTCCAACAAAATGGCGCCCCTATTCAAATCCTGCATCGCGCAGTTAAGATTCTTCCTAAAATAAAGGGGATCATCCCCGATGGGAGATTTCGATGATTCCTAATCAAAAATTACCACTATTATATCAATAGAATTATATAATAGTATTGCAATTTGCAGCTTCATCGGAAACAGATTTACTCACGTCGTAGAAGTCGAATATCGCTCGATGTTTGAATCGGTTCGCGATTCATCATCATTTGCATTGTATTCTAATATGTCTGAGACTCGCGGGAACTTGAGGTTAAATAAAAGCTTGTACAAATTCGCAAAAGAAGCATCATCTAAAAACAAGAAGAAATACAAAAATTGTGTCAGCATCTGTTTTCATAGTAATTTTGACGACGCGTTTGGCTCGGTTTGTAGACACCTGCCTACTGAGTCGGCGGTCCCGGGTTCGAATCCCGGCCGGGGCAAATATTTGTGCAAATATTTGTTCTTGGGTCATGGATGTTATCTATATATGTATTTATATATTATGTATATCGTCGTCTAGTACCCATAGTACAAGCTTTGTTTAGTTTGGGACTAGGTCGATTTGTGTATGATTGTCCCTTAATATTTATTTATTTAATATTTATTTATTTAAAAAAGAAAAAATAAAAGAATAATTGCGTGTTTAAGTTACTTAACAAAAAATTAATTGAACTGGTTTATGGCACCGACTTCAAAAGGTGATCCAAACGTAATCTGTACATGAACAGGTTACTTTTGGCTTTTCAGTTTCACTTCGAAGTCGGTTCTTTTTAGTAAAAAAATAAGCATTTTTATTTTATTTAAGTACCGTATTAAATAAATATCCGCAGCCACAAACCAGAAGAAACCAAAATAAGACCATCCACGTCCATTATCATTCCGCGGACTCCATGCAAGCGGGCGACGGTGCGGCGGAACGACTCTTATCTGCTTTATTATGGCTCCCGTATTGTCTCATTTCAGAAGAAACGCTAGTTTTCCGTGTTTATAAAAGAAAACAAGCGGTCATGGTAAACGGTTTCGTGTTTTCTATTTAGATTTCATAATTTTCAGGATAAGTTTGGAGCATAGTTTCTACTTTATTGGGATTGTTTTGTTGGTCATTATTGTTATAAATACCTGAATTGGCCACATACACGTAGATCATTTCAAAAGCCCAACATGACGATCTAACATAGAGTCAAAGGTCAACACACGAGTACATAATAAAACACTAAAGATGGTTCTCCGTCCATCCCCTCGCTCTCTTATTATTTGGGAGGTTAGGTTTTTTCTGCTGGCTATCGGTCTTCCCTAATTCCAGTGCCTATAGCTTTCTGTTTCCAAACACTTCTCCCGCTATCTTCAGATTGAGCCTTGATTGAATCTGATCTATAGATATACGAGTATACCTCCTGCGTAGTGCGTAGTCTATAATCGACGTAAATATATTACGGTATTCGACCAAACTTGATACGCGCCAGTAAAATTTTATTATAACTGTTATGAGCTCGTTACATCGCGGTGTGCGTCTCACCTGCCGCCACAGACATGATTCAATCGTAAATGTACCTACGAAAATATGACGGAAATAGAACAGACAGTGAATATAGAAAGCTAACTTAAGTAAAAACAGCTTAGTAATTAATTAACAGGGCCTCACTAAATCACCAAACCGTACTCAGGTATTTATGGCCTTGAGAGCATAGCGTCTCCGTTTCAGCTTGGTAAAAAATGATTTTGTAGGTCCTTACGTCCGGGTGTCCACATTCCTGGATGTTCTTGCCTTTAGATTTAATTTTTCAACCGATTCTCATTAAATTTTGAAGGCAGATTGGGTAATAATATTAGTTTTTGACGATTTCGTATTCCTGTTTTTTTCCAAAAGGCGGGGAAACGAGGCTTGGAAACGTAAAATATCATGTTTCAGCCATTTTGAAACGAAGGCGCAAAGTCTGCAGCTCACAGAGCCACTAGTTATTACTATTTCGTACTTACCTATATTAGTCTGTAACTTTATTAATCTGTGTTGGTCGAAAATAAAGTACCTATTCTATTCTATGGGGTTTAGATCTGAAATCAATAATTGTAATTTAAAGGAATAAAGGTCTATACCTACATTAGCTAGATCATCAGTCCACCTGCTTTAAATTCTTCCGATACGTGGTCGCCGTTCGAGACCTGGTCGGTCTTACCCTTACCATGCATTAAATTTTATGACGACTGTTATGATCTCGCGCCACATCTCACCTGCCAACCGGCGTTAAAGGCACGGGCCATTGCCTCGCCCCTCACTCGCCTCATGTAATTCCAATTTATATTGTTTTTACCAACATATGATTATTCACTTTTTGCTTACTTTCATTCGTAAAGTTCAACATTCAGTGGCGAATATTAGTGCTGTGCTAGTTGCTTAATTCAGCATTTAAGTTCAGTCGGGACAAGAGAGAAGCGTATCTACCTAAAGATATCTAAAAGTACCTACTACAACATCATGAGCCAGAAACAAATATTCTAGTTAATGAAAAAAATAGTTATTTATTATGCAGGGTTGCAAAGTTGGTATTTGGTGCAAGTGTTGAAATTTAAAGCTGAGCGAGCGAAGGTATCTGAGATTGAGGTAGTAGTTGTGAGTTCTAAGGTAGATTCCTGAGCGTAGCGAGACTCAAGATACGAGAAGCCAAATAATTTTACAGCTGTGCGGAACACACAACTTTTCACTTTACTACTGCGAGGAAAATGCGAGATGCTAGAAAAACAATTAAAATATGAAAATAAATGTATACAAATGAAGCGAAAATTTAAAAATTTAATGATTCGGACAGGATTCGAACCTGCGTTTCCAACGGCTTTCCGGGCCAACACGGGCGTCCTCCCAATTGGACCACCGAATCAGATATCAGAGTCATTGAATTTTTCAACCAGTTGCTTCGACATTCCTTAGGGTGGCATCGTAGCGCCATCTACCGTAAAGATTTAGACTCTATATGAAAATAATCATATTTCATTTTGCCCTCATAATATACACTCAAATCCAAACCAAATAAAGAAGACAAAAGCACCCAAATTGAAAATTAAAAGAAAGTTATATGCATCACAGGTAATCACAATCATCATGTTCGAAATTCAAATTACTATTTTATAGACTTTTGCACGCAGATTTCGCGCTATAAACGGAGGTTTTCTGAGCGAGTGAGGTGAAAGCAAATATTTGCCTTTGCATGAAGTTTAACTTAGGTTTGTGTGCATTATTCGGTATAAAATAAAGACTTGCCTACTCGTTAGTCCTAATCTTATTTAAACTATCATGAAACATGAATAGAACAATTCTTTATTGCACACCAACAAGAAAAATGTTATAAGTGAAAACTTATAATTATAAATAGTAGACAATACGGCTTTTTCTGTTAAAAGGATCAATAAACACATTTTGAGTTTTGCAACATTTCCCTCAGGAACCTTAGATTCTTGACACCAGTGCCAGGCGTCGAGTAGGCTTCTCATCATATATTATGACGACAACAATACACACATAACACTCGATATTCGGCGCCACGCGATATTACCCCCGTCGTGTCGTGTTACGAGTGTTATGTAACAAACTGTTACAGCTATTTACCTCGTGTTATGTAATCCTCTTACATTGGAAAATATTTCTAAAAATGGCAGCTTTGTGACGATGTTTTTAGGAGTGGAAGGGTAGTCTAACGCATCATCGTCGTCTACATAGTAGCCAGAGTACAAACTTTGCTTAGTTTGGGACTAGGACAATTTGTGTAAGATTGTCCCTTGATATTTATTTATCTAATTCAATTCCAACTTAAAGTATAATAAAGGATTCACTAACCCGATTATCATTATTAGTAAATACTTGTAAAGTAAAAACCTTAGTATATACAGATCTATGATAGTTGCTTTTATCATGTGACAGTTAAATGACAAATGGTACTTCACATTTGACAAGTATGCTAGTTAAGTTTCAGTGCCATCACCAAAAAAAAGCACTGCTGGTATAATTTCGGCAACTCAATTTTTGATTTCGGAAAAAGTATTCCGAAAAAACTGTGTAATAAAAATCAAACATTGGTCAATGAAGACAAACCGCATTTAGTATTTAGGACAACATGATAATAATACAATATCAAACGATAAATTATGGCATACGAAATGTCGGAATACGTTACCGAGACACATGTTTGCGTGTAATAATCATCTAAAGATAGCTTCGCAATATAGCATAACAGTTGTTCGAATTGATATTGAATTGATATAAAAGACAGAAGAACGATGTTGGCCCGGCTGCCAATATCGGCTCATTCCACAACATATTAGTTGGTAATAGCACTCGGGGGACACTCGGCCGCGAATATATTGCTACGTTCCTAGAAATGCGAATGAACAAATACCTAATTCGATGGTATCGGGAAAATATATTATATTTAGATTTGTTACTCCAAGTATTAGATAAGTGTACCTGTAAATGTACTTATGAAAGCAATAAACTTATAAGGGCTTGTAGTGTTGTATTATTGTCTGAAGCGGTGGCGAAAGAATCGACCTAACCATGCCCACGACCACTCTGCCAAGAGTGCACGACTACGAAGAGAAGTGTTGTCTAAACAGTAATACAATTTATTATCACACTAATATTATAAAGAGAAGAGGCGTAAGACAGGGGGACGTTGTGTCCCCGAAACTGTTTACGGCCGTTATGGAAGACGCCTTCAAGCTCCTGGAATGGCAAGGACTTGGCATCAACATCAATGGCGAATACATCACTCACCTTCGGTTTGCCGACGACATCGTAGTCATGGCAAAGTCGATGGAGGAACTCAGCATGATGCTCGATGACCTCAATCGAGTTTCTCAACGGGTGGGCTTAAAAATGAACATGGACAAGACGAAACTCATGTCAAATGCCAAGGTTGTGCCCATCCCAGTCTCTGTTGAAAACTCGGTACTCGAAGTTGTTGACTCATACATCTACCTAGGACAAGTGGTCCAATTAGGTAGGTCCAACTTCGAGAAAGAGGTCAACCGCCGAATCCAACTCGGCTGGGCAGCGTTCGGGAAACTACGCAATGTCTTTTCGTCCGACATACCTCAGTGCCTCAAGACGAAAGTCTTCAACCAATGTGTGTTACCAGTGATGACTTACGGCACCGAAACGTGGTCTTTCACTATCGGCCTCATCTCAAAGCTCAAAGTCGCTCAACGTGCAATGGAGAGGGCTATGCTCGGGGTGTCTCTACGTGATCGAATCAGAAATGAGGAAATCCGTAGACGAACTAAAGTGACCGATATAGCTCACCGGATTAGCAAGTTGAAGTGGCAATGGGCAGGCCACATAGCACGCAGAGCAGATGGCCGATGGGGCCGAAAAGTGCTCGAGTGGAGACCTCGGATCAGCAAGCGCAGCGTAGGACGTCCACCTACAAGGTGGACAGATGACCTTATAAAGGTCGCCGGAAGGCGCTGGATGCAGGTCGCTTCCAACCGGTATATATGGAAGTCCAAAGGGGAGGCCTATGTTCAGCAGTGGACGTCCTATGGCTGAGATGATGATGATGATGATGATGATGAATATTATAAAGGCGAAAGTTTGTGAGTGTATGTTTGTTACTTTTTCACGCTCAAACGGCTGGATCAATTTTGACCAATTTTGGTGTGAAGGTAGAAGACACCCTGGATTAACACATAGGCTACATCTTATTCCAAAAATTTACACTTTTTTATAATCATAATCATAATCAATTTATTTGTAAAGCCAATTTACATGTCAGTTTACATGGTATACACATTAACATTCAATGGTATAAATAATCCTTATATCGTAAGCATATTCAACCAGTTATAAAAATAATAAATAATAAACAATTGAAATTCAATATTGAAAAAATTGATCAATTTGTAGTCACACACAATATGTAGTACAAGGCTTAAATAATTAGTAAAGTACAATTTAATATCAATAAAATATCGAATACATTTTTCTAAAATGATTCCTTGTTCATTATGAACTCGTCATAATTATAGAACGGGCGCTTAATAAGCCAACTTTTTAGGCGATGCTTAAAGATGCTTATGCTTGGAGCCTCTGTTATGTCATCTGGTAGCTGGTTATAGACCGGTCCCATCACATGAGTCAGTTTCGAAGACTTGGCGAGCCTGCGGTTGATAGGAACAAGCTTGTTTGCATTTCGCGTATTGCGCTCATGTACCATACCGTTCGTTTTAAACTTCGATATGTTTTCTCGCACATGAATAGCTGTTTGCATGATTACAATAGCAGGTAACGTAAGGATACCTAACTTTACAAACAGCTGTTTAGCCGGCGTGTCTAGTGGTACACGTGCGAGCGTTCTAATAGCACGTTTTTGAAGGCGAAAAACCCTTTCCCACTCGGCACAGCGACCCCAGAGTTCAGCCCCGTATTCTATCAGAGAGTGGACAGTGGCAAAGTAACAAGTACGCGCGACCTCGGGAGTCACTGTTCTGGTGACACGGCTTAGAGCGAAGCAGGCACTAGCCATTCTGCCGCACAACTTGTCAACGTGCCGATCCCATTTCAGACTCGAGTCGATTTCAAACCCTAGAAAAGTTGTGGCGGTGGTTTGGTTGAGCAATATTCCGTCAATCTGGACAGGTAGTGGTGTCATAGTGCGGCCCGCTAGATTAAAGTGAATGTAGTGCGTCTTCTTAAGGTTTAATGCGAGGCCATTGGTTTTGAACCACTGAGCCAGCTGCGCTGCTGTTTCGTTCAATGCCTGACAAACGCCGTCCATGGTTGAGGCTGTAACAATAGCAGCAACATCATCAGCATACATAAGTACTTCGCCTGGTTTTATAGAATCCGGCAGGTCGTTTAGGAGCAAAGAGAAAAGGAGGTTCGATACTGACGATCCTTGCGCAACGCCCATCTGTGCTCCTGATGGATCTGATCTTGCTTTCCCACCATCCCCAACAACGACTTGCGATCTATTCTGAAGAAGGCACTTAAATAGGGATAGGGCTGTGCCGTGAATACCGTAATGCCGCAGCTTACTCTCGAGTACGGCGTGGTCGGCCACATCGAACGCCTTTGAGAGGTCACAGCAAAGGACGGCTACCTGCAACTGATGCTCTCTGGCGGCTAAGATGCGCCGAACCAGTTCGCGGGTCAGGGAGGTTGTGGATCGGCCCGCGCGGTACGCGTACTGCCTATCAGATAGACTGTTGGTGGAGATTAAGAAGCTAGTGAGACGAGTACTTAGGCCGTTTTCGAAAACTTTCGCTATCGCCGGTATGATCGAGACCGGTCTATATGCATCCATATCACTTCTACTACCCTTCCCTTTAAAGATAGGAGCGACCTTGCTTCTCTTTAACGATTCAGGGTAAGTGCCCTCATTTATACAGCGGTTAAAAAGCTCTGCCATAGCAAAAGACAGAGGAATCGGCGCTAGTCTCAACAATTTCATACTAACACCGTATACGTCTTTTGAGGGTTTTGGTGGAATGAGGGAAGTTACCAAGCGATACACCTCATCCGCTGTAAATGGGCGGAGAGTGAGTAAGAAATCTGAAGCTGGCCGGGCATCACACAGCGCGCGCAGGGCGCCGGCGACGTCGGCGCGCGGCGCTCCGCACGCCGCTGCGGCGCTCAGAAACCTATAGTTCATCGCGTTAACAGCTTGTTTTTTACTGTCGAACTTTGAGCCATCATCTTTCCGAATTACATCTGTGACATCTAATAGGGGACTGTTATTTTTTCCACGTTCTTTATTTATTACACTCCACATAGCTTTGGATGTGTTAGTGCTAGATTTAATTATGTTATTATGGTGACTAGATTTGCTACTCTTAACTAATTTATCATAGTGAATTTTCATATTAGATATCATATTATTCAGTACTTCATGATCCGGATATATTTTTCTACATTCTAAAATGTCAAACAATAGGGATTTATATAATTTTACTTCTATGGTGATCCAAGAGGAGTCGTGCCTAGTAGTTGTATTTTTTTTTCGTAATGGAAAACAAATATCGAACTTACTGACTGTAATATTTATAATCGAGGACGCAAGTTTTATTGCACCAGTATTTTTTATAAATATATAACTCCAATCAACACTATTTATGGCCGCCGCAAAGTTTTGTTGATTTAGCTCGGAGAAGGTTCTAACATATGTATTTGAGTTATTTGCAACACATCTATCCGATAATCGTACTTCGCCCCTGATGGCGAGGTGGTCACTTAGATTAGTAGTCACGGGCACAACAGTGACTGAATCTGTCGGCAAGTTTGAGTACAAATGGTCTAGGCAGGTCGCAGTTGTGGCAGTGACACGAGTAGGAAAGTCTACCATATTCCTTAATCCATGAGAGCGAAGTGTGTCTGATAATTTTTTTAGATCGCTGCAAGCTTCACCCAGACAGTTTATATTAAAGTCACCTACGATTATACAATGCAGGTCTAATTCGTTTATCTTATTAAGCACCCGTCTAAAGGCAACGAGGAAATCATTTACACATATTAAATTGGTTCTGTAAATACATACAATCGTTAAATCATAATCAATCAGATCTATAGCAGAGATTTCACAGTCCCGTTCTATCGATAAGTTCACTAAGTCGGTATTCTCAACGCATTTAACACTATCTCGTGCATATAAACACGATCCGCCGTGTAGGGTATTAATCCTACAATAACACGAAACTAGTTTGTAGCCGTCTACTTGTACACAATTTAATTTTGCAAGCGGTAACCAGCGGTATACTAGCAGTTGCTAAAAAGATCGTACGTTTTTGTTTATTGGAGGTCCATTATCCAGCCATTTTGACACATGACAATAGTGTCATTGTCATATATTATGTTCCTCATATATTAGCTATTGGTATAATATTACACGAAGAGACAGCTCTACTTACTTTATTTATACTTCCTTCTATTTGTAATAATGGTCTTTAATGTATTTAGATATTGATATTTAGACATTGTAGTTATAAGAATGACGAAATATTGGCCTTTATATTGCTATAATATCGATATTAGAAAATTGGCAAACATATATAAAAATAAAGTACAATTGAATAGACATAATTAAAAATTCCCTCCACTTACAATCCTGTGAGGGGATAGATCGATATCTTCATATATTTTGACGACGCGTTTGGCGCAGTTTGTAGACACCTGTCTACTGAGCCGGCGGTCCCGGGTTCGAATCTCAGCCAGGGTAAATATTTGAGTGATGAACTCGAATATTTGTGCTTGGGGTCATGGTTGTTCTATGTATTTAAGTATATGTTTATCTATATAAGTACGTATATCGTCGTCTAGTACCCATAACACAAGCCTTCTAGAGCTTAATTTGGGACTAGATCGATTTGTGTGAGGTTGACCGATATCTATTATTTATTTATTTATTTGTTTTCTGTAACACCTCAGCGATATATTATTACAAGTGGGTACTTCGAGTAAGCGACATATCGGCCACGTGCGGGCGTGTCCGTGGCTGTGGCGTAGGGTGTTGCTTAAAAATTCACTTTCAAAAAGTCATTGTCTCACCCCGCCATTATGTTCTAGTACCCTGATTAACGGATGCTAGTTTTTTTTTTTTTTCTTAAATCAATTTTAGAGGTCGCTACCGCTTGATAAAGTTTTGGAAAAAATATAATTTAGGTGTCAATATGACAAGATTGGCAGTCACTATTTTATATTTATTTTACTTCTATAACGTTTGTCGATTGCTTGGGAATCCCCCTTGATCGATACACACCCCTCGCCCCCCGGCAGGCCGCGTTAAGATAAGCAATCGGTCGAGTTTAGAGTGCACTGCACCCTAATGCGAAAAAATCTACTTTAGTGTCATAAAAATTGAAATTTTAATTTTCTTTTACTTAATTATCATAATTATTATTAATTTTAATAAGAATGTATGCAAATTATATTAGTTTATTTGAACATGTTTGTATTGTTTTTCCAAAACTTTGACAGCTGGTAGCGACCCCTAAAATTGGTTTAAAAAAAAAGCAAAAAAACTAGCATCCGTTAATAGGGGTCGTAGAACAAAATGGGAGACTTTAAGATTTCAGTTTTTTTCCTTTTTTCGCCATATAAGCAACACCCTACTGTGGCGCTTCGGACACGCGCGCGGTAAATCAACGTGTCGATAGCTGCCGGTAATGGACACTTTGGGGTTAGTGCTGTTTAATATATAAGGCAAGTGAGAATTACCTAATATTCTAAGGTAGCTTCCCTCTATGATAGTCTTAAAATTTGGTTAAAACTATCATAGGGGGAAGACTGCTTCAATAAATAGCTAACTGTTAAACTTACGGCACCTTACCTAATTGTTTTAAGTATTATTTACGAAAAAATTACTTACTATTGAGTTTCTTTCGGCTTTCTTCTCAACAGCGGTCTCCTCTTGCGAAATGACGGTAGATTCATAATCTGACTTGTAAAAGTGCCCTTGTGGCCTACTTACTGAATAAATTATTTCATTTCATTTCATTATAGGTACATAACAACAGCTTACGCATACTTTTGGCTCTAATTACGGGGCAACTGCATGTTTTAGGACAAACCTGACCCTTGTGATGATGATACCGGTATGATGACGTTTTTTATACATTACACGCCTAAATAAATAATAAAATAAATAATAAATAAATATCGGAGAACCTCACACAAATCGATCTAGTCCCAAATTAAGCTCTAGAAGGCTTGTGTTATGGGTACTAGACGACGATATACATACTTATATAGATAAATATATACTTAAATACATAGAACAACCATGACCCAAGCACAAATATTCGAGTTCATCACACAAATATTTGCCCTGGCCGGCATTCGAACCCGGGACCGCCGACTCAGTAGGCAGGTGTCTACAAACCGAGCCAAACGCGTCGTCTAAGGGCGGTGAATTCGTGAATGTCCCGGATCGCAGATGTTTGTCATAAATCTGGGGCTTTAGGAATTACCGCCCGTGGTTTGTCAAAAGTTTTACGTCTTGCCTTGGCCAGGAAATGAATTTTTCTCCCCGCGGAGCGGTCAGAATATCCGACTTACGGCCTAGGGTGACGTAAAATAATAAACGAACAAAAGTTAGGGCAGACCTGGACACTGGGAATCCGTCACCTCCTTTTAACAAATCCCCTCGAATAACAAGTTCTTAGTCACAGAGACAATCATCATCATCATATCAGCCGATAGACGTCCACTGCTGGATAAAGGCCTCCCCCAAAGTTCTCCACAACTATCTATCTTGCGCCGCCCTCATCCAATTTCTACCCGCGATCTTAACCAGGTCGTCGGTCCACCCTGTTGGGGCCTTCCTACGCTGCGTCTTTCGGTCCAACAGAGACAATACAATGGGATACTTCTCATGGTTAACATTAAATGGCTTTATTGTAAAAAAAAAATTGATTAAAAATATCTGACTCGTCTCTCTTCTTAATGTTCCGATATAATCTTGATCACATTTTTGCTGATAACTTTTAAAATTTCATTGGAATACAAAAATTACAAAACACTAGAAAAACCATCGTTGCAGTAGCAGTTTCATATTTACTTTCACAAAATTTTCGTCCAAAAATCATCCACACTCTCAACGCACCGAATTCCCCGGAATAATAAAATATTCTCGAAATCGGGACCCTCGTCCCGTCTTGACCAGTGCAACTTGACCTGTGACCTTTGTCCTGGACCGTACTTTGTGCCTTGCGCTGGTGGTGAGGAGGGGGCGGGGGAGGTCAAACGGGGTGGTGACGCGATATCAATTTGATTCGGTATTGACAGCTTTGCTGACGGCGGTCGAACATCACTGGCCCTATTGGCGCAGTCGTAAGGACGGGATAGGAATGGTTCAACCGACTTTGGAAAGGGTTTGTTAGATTTATTATAAATAATAAAGAAAGTAAGTATTTATTTAACTTCGTCCGCGTAAAACTTCTTTTACCATAGTCGAGTCAAAAGTATGCTATATCCAACCATCTTTGGATGTCCACTGTCCAGGTATCCCTAATCCTGTACCTAACCATCTTTGGATGTCCAGGTATCCCTATATCAAAACTTGTCAAAGAAACGAGACAGTTGGACAAATAAATTATGACCAACAGATGGCGCCACACTGGCATACCGCCGGGATACAAAGCAAAACACAACCCTGCATCGCGCTATTAAGGTTTTTCTTGAAACCTTGATCCCTTTCCATAGAAATTTTTTTTTCAATACAAATCTATAATTTTATAATAGTACCTACAGAGAAGCAAAAATTAAACCGAGGACACAAAAATCCAAGTATATTCAAAATCGTGCGTTCTTGCCGCGACTTAATTTTGCCTATAATTAAGACAAACAATTACACAAGGAAAACCCTGCGTCATGGATCATCTCATGACTCATCAGCACAACTTATGTGGAGGCTTCACACTGTGTCTTCCGGGTCGTGGTCGCCACTCAAACACTCCGCTTCATCATCCATCAGTTTTACAAGAAATGAGGCTTTATTGTTGCAACTTAATTTATTTATTGAGATTCTAACGTTTTTCCAAGCGTATACATTTCCAAATAGTTCGTAGGACGTAAATATGGTTTTACTGTAGCTTTAATGTTAAATACGAAATACTTCAACTCCTCTACCTTGACTCAGGCTTAACAATGAGTTCAGTCATATATATACTTCGTGATTTATTATAATAATATTGAGGGTCCACGATCGAATAAGCTCTTTGGGAAACGAATTCACTTTTCACGTTGACTTGGCGCGGACTTGATTGAAAATGCGACAGAGATGGAACGAATATGTGTTCAAGCAGGAAAGAGATGGAACACGTGTCAAGTGCGAGTGTTTACTTTTTATTAAATCATAAATTCCGGTGACAAGGACGGTGTCGCTTTGCGAAGTTAAGTGGTTTGTTGTGTGATTGGATTAGATTAATCAAACAGCGATATAGAGACAAAACACGATGTCGTAAAACAATGCGACGACGTGTAATGTCGGAATTTAAGGCACGCGATGCGATGTTTAACGGTACAACACATTGACGTGCAACGTTAATAATAAATAATAAATATCGGAGAACCTCACACAAATCGATCTAGTCCCAAATTAAGCTCTAGAAGGCTTGTATTATGGGTACTAGACGACGATATACATACTTATATAGATAAATATATACTTAAATACATAGAACAACCATGACCCAAGCACAAATATTCGAGTTCATCACACAAATATTTGCCCCGGCCGGGATTCGAACCCGGGACCGCCAGCTCAGTAGGCAGGTGTCTACAAACCGAGCCAAACGCGTCGTCAAAACGTTGCGACAACATCCGGGTTATGACGTCGTGATAATCACTTTTAGGTTAAATAAGTCTATGCACAAAAATAATTTTGAGACGAGCTTTATTGTTACTAGACTGTAATTTTAGCACGAGTTTTTCTCGTCAAAACGAATCAACCAAATCTCGTCAAAAAACAGCCCAAACATGACGGGTACTTACATAGTACTTATATTATATGAGTTCTCTTGCATATAATCTCATCATGTCGGATTCGATCCCGCAAGGAAACTCCGAGCATAGCTCGCTCCATTGCCCTTTGGGTTTTTGTCATAGTATCGCGTAGTTTACAAACCTAAATGTATCCGAGATAACGTTTATGTGAGTCCCTGTTTTATTCATGCACGTTTCGCGTCTACTTTGCTGTCTGTCTGTCCGGCAGCCGCTGCATAACTCGTTTGTAAGCTTCGTTTACAACTACAACATACTCGTATATATTTATCTCACGCCTTAATGGTGATGCTTAACTTCCATATATCTATTTATACGACAAACATATCTAGTCAGTCTGAGAAATTAGATAGAAAATGTTCTATATTTATGTGTGTGTAGTTATAAAAAAGACTTTTAAAAGCCAAGACAAGAGCCGTGCTAACAGAGATCTTAAACGTTAAAAAGCACTCAATATAATTGTAAACAGCGAGCCATAACGCGAATTAAAACATATTATGATACTTAACTAATGTAATTTCAGGCAGCCCCGAGTAAATGCCACATGCGTTTTGTATTGTTTAATCAACAGTTTATTAGAATTACAAACATGAACGCGAAAATTTAAAAACATCCATTCTAATCTAAGCTGGACTCAAACCCACGCCTCTGTTTTCATGGTGGATTGCTCTATAACAACAGAAACCACCAGATAGTAGTGAATCTGTATAAAGTAAGTACACTTGTTGTATTCCTCTGAAGAATCAACGTGATCTTTTCTGATCTTGGTGATCAGAAAAGCGTTTAAAACACTTTTAGTTCTATTTGACGACGCGGTTGGCGCAGTTTTTAGTGCACCTGCCTACTGAGCCGACGGTCTTGGGTTCGAATCCCGGCAAAGACACATATTTATGTGATGGACTCGAGTATTTGCTCCTGGGTCATAGAAGTTATCTATATATGTATTTATATATTATGTATATCGTCGTCTAGTACCCATAGTACAAGCATTAATTGCCTAGTTTGGGACTAGGTCGATTAGTGTAGATTGTCCCTTAATATTTATTTTCTTTATTTATTAAAATACATACCAAACGGGTTTGTTCACGTCGTGGAGTGGAATTACTATTGTATTGTAATATGTCTGAGACTCACGGTAGTTTAACATTTAGTTCTCTTGATTCCAGAAATTGAAACTAGGGATTACCAATAATTGTATTAGGAAAGGAGAGGGCCTCGCTTTACCGGTTCCCTGCAAGACGGGACGGTCCATCCCGCGGGATTGAAATGGACAGCTTCGAAACGTGCGGAATAGGCGGGACTGTTAATAGTTTGAGTAAATGCCGGGTGGGTACGTGTTTTGTACAACTTACTTTACTACACTTAACTTAATACTTCGACAAAGTATTAGCTATATTTTAACTATAGGTATAGCGGCTATATAACTGTTTATGAATTGGTAAATTATTGAAATAATAATTGTACAAATTTCAATCTACGAATGTTACATCGATTTGATATTATCCAGTAAAACAAGATGATATTGTGTGGTATCTAATAAACAAATATTACTAGAATGTGCCGGCAACTTCATCTACGTATTTTTCACTTTTGTCATAGTCGGGTCAAAATTATCCTATAACCATATTTGGAGTTCCTGCAGCTATGCTTGTACTAATATTGGTTAGAATCCGTCCATCCGGAGTGATGAAAGAGCAAAGAAAATGTGACCAATAGATGATGCTGTAAGACTGGCGCCGCGCTGCAACGAGCTTTAAGAGTTTTCCTGTTTGATCTAACTGACTTTCAATACAATTTTTGAATTGTATAACAGTATATATTATAGATTTCAACTCAAAATAGAAAGCAAGTGTGTGGCTTGCTGTTCTAAAAAGTAAACCAGGGAAATATTAGAGGTCTTATTACTTTTAAAATTTCTTTTTTCATATTATGACAAATATATTGATAATTTCAACCAAATTTTTAAAGTGAGAGTCCTTAAATTCTAGAAAGTAACATAGCTTTTTCATGCTTCAATTGCGTGCAGTCAAAAATAAGTTGAAAAAAAAAACAGTTTTCTGCGTGCATTTTGTCAATTTCGAGTAGTTTTTGAAACAAAAATTATTAATGAACAAGTGCGAGTCCGACTCGCGCATGAAGGTCCGTACCATAAAACAAGTTTGTTGTATGGGAGCCCCCCTTAAATATTTATTTTATTTTATTTTTAGTATTTGTTGTTATAGCGGCAATAAAAATACATCATCTGTGAAAATTTCAACTGTCTAGCTAACACCGTTCTTGAGATACAGCGTGACAGACGGACGGACGGACAGCGAAGTCTCAGTAATAGGGTCCCGTTTTTACCCTTTGGGTACGGAACCCTAAAAATTCAAACTGCCGGTATTAAATATATACTAATAAATCGCAATAGCCATGTTCGAAGTAAGAACATTGAGAATATGTTAAGGAACATGTTTGAGCGTAGAGAAAAATGTCTAAAACAATCAGCGTTTGTGAACGGATAAGGAGCTTAATAATAACGAAAGCAGTCGATAATGCAGCTGAAATTCTAAAGCAAAATAGATCATGATACAATTACCAGCAGCGGCGGAACAGTATCCTTGTTAATTGAGAGCGCGAGCGCTCTCTTCACAATGTAATGTGAGGTACGGAGGAAATTATATCGCTTCTTTAATGGAGCGGAGTTGCTTATACGAGCAAGCAGACGTCGTCAATTTAGTGGCATTGTCTTTGCAAGGTATGACGCCATGTGTAGGTAATATTAATTTTGTACAATTAATTTGATTTAAGTAAAATAATTCAAGCGAATTATATCGCGTGTATTAATTACTAGCGCCGCGTGTGTTACCCGCCTTTCTCACGGGAACACTACATTTTTCGGAGTAAAAAGTAGCCTATGTGTTAATCCAGGGTGTCAGCTACCTTCATACCAAAATATATCAAGATTGGTCTGGGCGTTTGAGCGTGAAGAAGTAACTAACATACACATTAACACACTCACAAACTTTTGCCTTTGCAATATTAGTGTGATTTGAGACTCCCAACGTTTCGGTCTTTGTCTAAGGTTGACTGAGAAAAACTCAATTTTTCTTTGTCATTATGAAGTTACAATAAAGTTCGCTGTTGCCGTTTTTGTTTTATAAACACGTTTACACCGAAATTGTAGCCTAGCCACATTTGCAACGACTTAAACAACCCTATTAAAGTCTTACATTTCGTATTAACAAATATTGGATGATCGGATCGATCGGGTCAGTAAAAAGTTAAACTGACATTGATTTATTCCGCTATAACAATAAACACAGAAACGGAGATTCGATGTGTATAGAGTCACCGGCCGAAGAATGACATTGGTTAGCTTTTACCACAGAACGGGTGCCATCTATTTCGCATATTTTTTGTTGGCCGAAACCTATTTAGCATAACAGACTTAGCATAATTTATTTTCGACGAATATTATTCTTGCAAAAAGTTTATTTGGCATAATCCACAATTTTCCGAATGATGGTTTGTCCGAAAGTTATAATAGCATAATATTGTCTTGGTAGAATTCTTTTACGCATTTTTTTTAGCATATTTGTTATTTCGAATAATCTTAATCGAAATCATGCCCGAAATCATGTCGTCTTATTTAAAATTATGTTATGCTCAACCCCAACAGTACCGCACTGCTACCAGAAAAGTTGGTTAAGTTAGGTTAGAACTGCGACCCCAAACGGAAACGAAATACTGCCATAGAAGTAGGATAGGTTTGAACTGCGACCCCAAATGGAAACAAAATACTGCCAGAAAAGTAGGTTAGGTTTGAACTGCGACCCCAAACGGAAACGAAATACTGCCAGAAAAGTAGGTTAGGTTAGAACTGCGACACTAACGGGAACAAAATACTGCCAGAAAAGTAGGTACGGTTATGTTACAACTGCGACTTGATAGCATACTAGTTTGCTTTGTTTGGAATATGATAATGCTTAATTTGTTTTCTGCTTAGTTAGATTATGAGTAACTATTGTTATGCCTATTCAGCATTCGGGATTCGCATTTTATGCGTAAAGATGTTTCGACGAAAAAAAGTTATGCATATTAAATGTATGCGAAGTCTGCTTATGTGACATTAGTTTATACCAATATAGAATTCTGCTTATACTGCTTATGCGAAATGTAATTATGACGAAAAAAAATATGCGTAATATAGCCGACCCCCACAGAAAATCTAAAACTGCAGAAAGCCATAAAAACGAAGCCACAGGAAATAACTACCAGTAATATTGTTGGCGTCAACGCTTCGCCAACTGCTACAAAACTAACAGTTATGAAGCTCAGTAAAAAATCAAATCAGACGAGTCATAAATTGTAATTCCTCGACGCATCTTCGCGCTCGATACCGCTTTTAATATCTCGCTGTTGGTTCCCGCCCCCGTGCAAAGCGCAATAGCTCGAGTTTTGGGTAAATTGAGTTATAAACGGGTTTTCTGCGCGCGTATGATTTAACACGAGTAGGCGTCTAATCAAGCGTACACCGGAAACCACGGGGCATGGGTATAAACATTTCCGTAATCAGCAAAATGAGTTTTCTTTTGCTCTTAGATAGTTTATTTAATCAATACAAAAATCAAACGCAGTTTTGAAAAATAATATTACTAACCATCTGAGACTTGAACCAAAATCTATCTGTAGCCATTAATTAGCCATATCCACTTTGGGGTAAGCGTACTACCGTTGTACTAAGGGATTAAGAGGTTGATGGATTTCGATGTGCGGTTACCTAGGTAGTCATAGCTGTCCTACGAAGAAGTAGAATGAATTCACTTAAAAGTGTTAAGAACAATTAAACGCCCAGTTTTTTTGGTAGTCATACATTTTATACGTATCTATCGTGAAACATACTTTTTTAAACTGCAAATAGCGTACTGTTTTATATTTACGAAGATACCAAGACATAAATCCTAAAAAAACTTTAATAAATCTACTTTTTTATCTCATAATAAACTGTCAATTATAATTTCACAGACAAAATCACAATAACGCACTTTTTAACCCTGTACCAAAATTCCATACTCTATGGTACCCGCTACCGAACTTTAATTTTCATAAGACATCTCTACTCGACTTTAATAATTTCAAAAAGAGAACATCAGCATTTTTGATTTAAAAAAACGCTACTGTTCACTGATTGGTTGAAATTACCCGCCATGACCATCGCGATCATGTTTTTTTTAATAGGTCAGTTTTAGTTTAACGAAAAAGGTTACATCAAAAATAAAAATTCATCGTGGGGAATGACTATTAAAGTAAAAAATGTTTTTCTGTGTTTCGCTCGTATAACTAGTATTGTATGCAATAGTTACATAATTAGGTCTTAAAATCTCGTACCTAAACGCGGTAGGTACTCGACTCTAAGAACCTTCATCGTGCAACGATTGCATAAAATACTAATAAGCAACAAAATAAATGATGCATCATCTTCCTTTACAATAATGAAGACATGTCTTAGCTAATTTTCCGTTTAAAAGTAATAAAATATTATATCATTTGTCTCAAAAATAACTTATATTTAGATACTGCTGTTTGCGTCGACGGCAGTGCTGTCCTCGCGGGTTTTTGCGAAGCGATATAAATCATCGCTATCGCAGGGGGGGTAAGGGGGAGAAGGGGAGGGGGGGGGGGGGGCGGACTTGCAATTGGACATGAGTAACTCGGAGGGAAGTTTTTGTAGACACGTCTCCACGTCGCGACCGGACGCTGCAGGTTTGGATTTTAAAAGGAGACAACCTTGTTTATGGAATTATAGGAAAATAAAATAAAGACAGTAAGAGTTTAGGTTGAAATATTTGCTTGTTTGATCGTTTGTTTGTTTAAAAATAAAAAATAAAATCAAGCTAACGCCTTTCGGTGACTTCATTTTGGTGATACACTGTCAATAAATTTATGACTGCTGGCAGAGGCAAGGAGCAGTTTATCATCATTGGGCCCCTGTTGGGTCAGCATGTCTGCTCACTGCGATATTCTTACGGAGACCTTGGTAGAGGATAGTTTGGTGACCACTATCGTAAGTCGTAATAAAACTAGAATATTATGTATATTGCCCCAGTTTGAATGCTATAATAGTATGTCGGCTTATGATTATATTATTATTTAATATAGTGTTATAATAAATAATTATGATGATATTATATTAAATAAAAAAATTGGGCAAGTGCGAGTCCGACTCGCGCATGAAGGGTTCCGTACCTATACATATATATAATCTATAACAAGTTTGTTGTATGGGAGCCCCCCTTAAATATTTATTTTATTTTATTTTTAGTATTTGTTGTTATAGCGGCAATAGAAATACATAATCTGTGAAAATTTCACCTGTCTAGCTATCACCGTTGTTGAGATACAGCCTGGTGACAGACGGACGGACGGACGGACGGACGGATGGACGGACGGACGGACGGACGGACAGCGAAGTCTCAGTAATAGGGTCCCGTTTTTACCCTTTGGGTACGGAACCCTAAAAATAAAAAATGTTTGATACTACACACATAATTTTGCATATATAAAACTCGAATAGTAATGCAATAATAATATTCAATTCATGCATGGAGCTGATCTCATGATGGAGCCGTGGTTACGGAAACTTTACAGTGAAATGATGCAATCCCATCGAGTTAGTACTCGTACAAAATCATCTTGATGAGCAACTGACGTATCGGCATAATTTCACAATGTCTCAAAAAGTACTTCTTTTTGATAAAAAAATCATTTAAGTAGTTTATTTTCAAAGACTGCCCATGTAGAAATAGAGATTGTATACGTAGTCTGTGCCGCCATCGCTCCGTCAAAACCGTCAAACAAAGCTGCGAGCGCGAGATGGATCGGGCAAACAGGGCAATAAAACTGCTTTGAGCACGGGAGCGGGGCCGTACAAAATGAAATACTTCGGACGATTTTGGCCGCTTGTCCATAGAATCGGAGCGGAGTGAAGCGGAGCGGAGGAATGTAGAATGGACCAATCACGTTCCTCAGATTTAAATGCACTTCTTAGAGCTTTACAAGCACGCAGTCTGATTGGTTAATTTTCTCCGCTTCGCTTCAGTGGACAGGCAGTCCGATTTTCACAAATCAGCAACGTTGTTTTATGGAACGTCGTGACGCCCTCCCCGTCACGGTCAAGGAGGGAAGTATGGTTATTTTTTTATTCCTCAATTAAAGGAATGATGGACGGGGCAGCATTGGCGGCATTATTTACGTAATTGGTTTCGCTTTGTGTCACCGTATTGTTTTTGCTCGGTAATGGAGGCTTTAAAGCGGTTAAATAACTAGCAAATTACTCGCGATTTCGTTTGCTTTGTCTGGTTATTTAACTTGTTTGTCACCCCCACTTAATATACCTGGTCGCCTTTACATACCTGGTCCTGTGCTATTTCTGCCCTCTCCTTTGTGGACCTTCCAGAGAAAAAGAAAACCAAGAAGTTAGTAATCGGCCTGTTCATTTACTCTCCCGCACCACCATTTCACGTATAAATTAATCTATTTCTTCTTTAGTATTTTATTTATTTATTTTATTTTATTTTATAATAATTACATATCTGCAACTTACAGCTAATTGCCAAGGCGTTACAGAACTTAACTTAAAATTAAACAACAAGCATTATATATATATCCTTAAAAGTTAATAGTTAAAAATTAATAAGAAAAAAAAAATAAAAAAAGAATAACCTAAACTTTAGTGCACAGCAAACAATTTATAAAAGATAAAATACGAATACAAATACAAATACAAACATAGAATTTACCGCCGTTCGAGATATTTCCTGCACTCCACCAGTAGATTCGGCAAGCTCGCAGCAAATATATCGCAGTGCGGGGCCACGTCGAGTACAGAGTTGATGATGGATAGCGCGCTCGAGATCGGCGCATGCTTATTAAAAGCATCTAGCTCTGTGTCATCCTGCTTATAACATTCATCCGTATAACAAAACCACCAAACATCCATATAAACTATTGCATTTACGAGAATTGTACAAATAGGAAGTAAAGTATCGAAATAAAATTGCCCAAAAAGAAGAGAACGAGGAATTATCATAAATCGAAATTGCAAACCTGGCCCGAATTTCATTACAATTGAAACTCGAAGTTTGATTGTAATTGGAAATTTAATTGGGTTTAGCTCTGGGGCTTAGGTAATTTCGCATCTAGATAATTTATTCATTTTCTGAACTCGCGGGATCAATTAGCTCAGCGTACCTTTCACTAGAATTGGCTTGTTTGTTACCCATCGGAGTCTTTATAACAACTCAATACAAATATGGTTTATTACTACAAGCATTGCTTAATTTGATACTAGGTCGATTTGTGTAAGATTGTTCCTTGATATTTATTTTTGTATGTATCTACATAACATGCAGTTTTATCGGTAATAAATACCATGAGAAGGTGGATCTATAGACTTAGATCGAGTGAGCTATCCTCTATCTCCTATGCGACAAGAGATTTAGTGACTTTTATCATCAATCAGACAAAAAAAGCCTGCTCCTGGACAGAGCTCTGCCAAAGAACATCACTATGACCGGTCCTGTGTTGCCCAAATTCAACGGATTCCGGCGATTTCCAAGAAGTCATCAGCTCACCTTGCTTCACCTATCTACGCTGGTTGATAAGCAGGCTAACATCTTGCCACTCATGAATTCGTCAACACTGGCGGATAACATATGTGTATGTATACGTAATACTTTAAATACCATTGTGGAACAGGGTTCTAAAATAAGCTAAAGTAATTATAGGATTATTCATATACATATTTGGTCTAGAAGCAGTCTGAAACTTAATTTTCGTACGCCCTCATGGAACTGAAAATGTTGACTAATCCCTTTTGAGGCACCAGCACGTATTTACACACATCCCTTCCGTCCACTTATTTTGCCCACAAATTGCCTCACATCTGTCCCATTTACATCTGATCTCTAAGTGGGGTTCTTGTTGCCTTACGATAGCGATTTCTATGCCTGTCGATTCCGCTGAATCTCTGTTCCAGTTCTTGCCAGACCCTTTCAACTCCTTGGCCGATTCTGTCGATTCTTTTCCTGATTCTATGTTCCAGTCCTTACCAGATTGTTTTAACGTTTTCGTCGTTTCTCTCAATTCTTTTCCCGATTCTATGCTCGTGTCTTTTTTCAAGTCTCTGTCCGATTCACTAGACAAAAACCTGTTCGAGTTAGCCGAGTCATCCCCTGCCGATTCCCTGGACAAATCCGAAGAGCGACTATTCATTACTGCTGTTGGCTGCCATCCTGTGACATATTTCACACGGTTTATATAACTAATTACTATCATTATTGGAATAAGAATTAACTTCTTAAAGATCCGGAATATAATACAGTGTAAAAAATGGGAGGCGGTTTCAAGTAATCAGCATAATTTATTGATTTGGGTTTTTTTTTTTTGATGGATGAAAACAGTAGATAAAAATTATATAATTTTAATAATGGGAAAATGGATTTCGATTTCGTAATATTTAATGTTGAATCATGAATTCGCCAGCCAACCCTGATAAAATAAGTGTAAGACATATTTATACATAATACTTTAAATACTCGTACCATTATGAAACAGGGTTCTAAAATAAGCCAAAGTAATTATAGGATTATTAATATACATATTTAGTCCGAAACCGAATTTCCGTATGGAACTGAGTCCTTCCTGATGCACCAGCACGTACTCATACACTTCCCTTCCATCCACTTCTTTTGCTGACACATTTTGTCACACGTATCTGGTTCACATGTGATGTTATGGGGGGGTTCTCGATACCTTGCGATAGCGATTTCTATGCCAGTCGATTCGGCTGAATCTCTGTTCCAGTCCTTACCAGATTCTTTTAATTTCTTCGTCGATTCTCTTGATTCTTTTCCCGATTCTATGCTGGAGTCGTTTCCCGAATCTTTATTGTATTCCTTGCCTAACCCATTGCTCGAGTCTTTGTTCAAGTCGCTGTCCGATTCACTAGACAAAAACCTGTTCGAGTTAGCCGAGTCATCCCCTGCCGATTCCCTGGACAAATCTGAAGAGCCACTATCCATTACTGCTGTTGGCTGCCATCCTGTGACATATTTCACACGGTTTATGTCACTTATAACTGCATTAGAATAAGAATTAACCTCTTAAAGATTCGGAATATAACACAGTGGAAAAAATGTGAGACGTTTTTCAAATAGGCAACATAATTTTTTTAAGGGTGTTTTATTTTCGATGGTCTAAAATAGTAGACATTAATTATATCATTTTAATAATGGGAAATTTATTTCGATTTCATAATATTTAATGTTGACAATTAAACACGAGATAATTATTTACAACTGGACATGTTTTTAGTGGAAAAGCAGCCTAAAATCAAATACAAATGGGAACACACATACCATTAACAGAGCAAAATATCGCCATGTAGAATAATAATATCGCTAAAAAGTGTTTCATGACTGCAGTACTTTGTATTAAGTTATAAGTACATCCAAACTTTAAAAAATGTCAGTACAGTGAAAGAAGGTAAGGTCTGAATCTATCAATCTTATAATTGTATTGTATTCTTTATATAAGTAGTGCAGGTACATGCAACTACGTCTACCGTGCGCATGTTACGTACGCCATTGGAAAAAGAGTCGTAAAACAAAACTATTTCAAAATGCTCGTAAATATTTTAGAATATAATTTGATTTTGCGTATGACTATTCAAAGAAATGGTTTTTTCTGAGTTTCAAAACATTGATACAGAAACAAATGACGCCAAATAGGATTACTATACAGAAATAGTAATCGGACTAAGGTATCAGGTATCAGGATACCGTTTATCATCACAGAACAATTAAAGTTCCCTACTCACTTGGAAACCGGAAGTACAATCCTTGTGTAATTTGGTTAGCTCTGCTTGTTACGCATTGCGTAGTTTGAGAGAAGAAGTTGCATATCAAGACGGTCGAAGGGACCCCAAGCCCCAATCATCAATTACAATGAAACATCGAGTTTCAATTGTAAATGAATTTGGGTCAGGTTTGCAATTTCGCATTTATGCTAGTTTCTCGCTCTCTTCTTCTTATAAGTTTTAAGCAATTTTTATAAATTTTACTTACTATTTATACAATTCTCGTAAATGCCTAGATTTATGTTGATTGTTGATGTTTGCAGGTTTCATTCGCGGAAGGATCATAACCCTTGATGCACAAACACAACGATGATTTTATAATACTACAGAAAGCTAGGTATAGAATAATATCATGTGAAGTGGTGGTAAGGAGTGTAAATTAACAAACTAATGACTGACTTTATGATGACTTCGTGGTGTTTTATTTCTCTTTAAGGCTTACAAAGAGGTTTAGAAAGGTTTAGATAGCACGGGTCCTGTATGTAAAGGCTAGCCTGTTAAGAGGAGGGGAGAAACAAGTAAGTGGTAATCGTTAAATAACCAGATCTTAGTAATATTTTTAGTATGTAAAACAGGTGAAATTGCAGGAAATTACTTATTCTCTTATCCGCTTTCAAGCCGCCATGACCGAGCCACAATTTAAAACAATACGGTGACACAAAGCGAAACCAATTACGTAAATAATGCCGCCAATGCTGCCCCGGGACGCAACCTCGCGCTTCCTTTAAAACCTTTTAATTGGGGAATAAAAATAAATACGCCAAGCTTCCCCCTGACCCCCCTTGACCCCCTCCCCCTCTGCAGGGGGCGATTAATGTTAATCGTCGCGGTGAGTGGATTTACCGGGATTCCTTTCGTTCACATCCACGAGTTCATTATGGAGATTTTTGTGAACTGAAGAGCACCGTTTGTTGCTGTTATGTTTTACATTTGGGGAGGAATTTTGATAAGTATAATTCATGGTTTTGAAATATACTTATCAAAATTCCTAATAATAATCAGAAAAGTGAGAGATCTCAAGTCAATGCGAAGATTTTTGTTACGCTGCAATGCCTCAATAGGAACAACGGAACTATTACAGGATCGCTTCGTTATCCGTTCGAAAGAAAAATATTTAAATGGGTCATTGTCAGTTCAAAAAACAAAATTCCCTTCGGCGGCCAATAGTTAACAGCGTATGTGCATAGAAGTTATGTTTTTAACACGCAAGCCCATTACATAGAAAAGGAAACATCGTTTATGCTAATATAATTTCGATCGGAAAACTAGGCCTAAATCCTTAACTTTGTAGGTATCCACCGAAAAGACGCAAACCTAAATCAGACAATGACCCAAATAGTGGTGATGTTTCAGAGAGGTAACGTAAAAAAACATCGAATTTAATCTAATGAAGGTAAGTGAAATGGATAAGTTTACAGACGTTAGATTTGAACTCATCAAACTTGTTATAGAAATAAAAGTGCTAAGTTATGATTCTGACAGTTGAATTTAACATTTAATTCAGATCCATTTTGAAGTGAACATGACAAGAAATGAGTTCATAATAGCCTGACTAGACGAGCCGGGAGTACTATACGAGAACTTTGGTCCAAGACAAAAAAGGACCCTCTATCACCCCTATATTCAGCAGTAGTAGTAGTTGACGGAAAATAGAATTGCCACCAACCTAATCCAATTCCGTATTCAGTGAGCTTAGAAAAAGAATAATTATCCAGTAGCAAATCGAAGTGACCTAAGCCGCACAGCCTTATAAAGCCCAGTTTCCAATTACAATCGGACGCGGGCGGCGCCGGGTCGCGATTATCCCGTGGGTCGCAGACCGAATGACTTTGCGATGTTTAGACGCGACTTGAACAATCTTCAGTAAGCAAGGACCTTCATGATCCAGGAGGAGGATAATAAAAAAAACTGCCAAGTGCAAGTCGGACTCGCGCCAAAAAGGTTTCGTACCACCAAATGGAAAAAAATGTACTTATTTGTTTTTGATTGGGAAAATTCAGCCTTGTGACAGACAGATAAACGGACAAACTGCGGAGGGCTTAGTAATAGGGTCCAGTTAGCCCCTTTGTGCATGGAACCCTAAAAACATTTCGAATTCACACGTATTGTGTCAGTGATAGATAACGCTACAGTGCGTAAGCTGTAAAAATGCGATTCGCGCTTAATAACCTGTCTCGCTCGCTCTTAGGTGGATCTAGATACGAACCTCTCAGTTTTCACCCCAACCCGAATCGCAATCTGCGATCTGATGCACTGTACTCAACTCATATATGGGAAACGTAGACGCGATTGATACGTTCATATTCATTGGAGCGGAGCGAGCGAAGCTCCCATGGATCGACTCGAATGGACTTTGTAACAATGCGCAGATCTCAGCGAGTTCTAAACCGATTTTAGAAATGTTTGTTTTAAAATGCACAAATTAAATTTCGCTAGGTCGTGACGAAGAGAAAATTTCGAAAAAAAAAAAAACTCCGCTCCAATCTATGGTGCAAGCTTAGCCGGTGGCTGACTCTGCATCGACCTAGTTTATTTATAATACTTATTTCATTTACTCGTATACATAGAGCAATGCCGTATATAAGTAATATTATTGTATAATTTAAGATTTAGGAATTCATTAAATCTGTAAAATGTGTGCTCTAGATGCCAACCTTTTAGTCTCTTTTTAAAACAACCTAGAGAGGGAGCTGAGGTGGTAACTTGTTGTAAACTGTTGGGCACACAACGTGAGTTACCTTTCCAGATCTTGCACACTCTTGCTACATTGGAAACTTACACCTGAGCTTTCACCGAAGAGTGTTGTGTCTCGCCGATCAGTTAGTGATAGACTAAAGTCGCGTTAGACGTTACTAGTTTAACGTGATAGGGGGTGATAGATTTTACGTACGGCACACGGTTGTCAACGGATTCAGCACTACAATCTACGACACCGATCACACAACCAATGCGGAATACGCGCCCCAGTTTGTAATTTGCCGAGCGTTCGTCCCACAGGACAGTTCCCTCGTGATTAAATAGCTGCACAAAAATTAACACGCACCCGCGCTGGCCCGGGGGGTGCCTTAAATGTTCCTAGCATCGCTTGAGATTGCGGTAGGCCAATTCGACTTGGCTACTCAGTACAATCCGACTTCCATTCCAAGATCCCTTGACATTTAAAGTAGAAAATTATGATTACAGTTGGCTGCGAAATTATATGGACACGATTAGTTCATTCTAAAATCCTCTTGTCTTGTGTTAGTATGTTTTTTACGGCTGAAATTTACCACAAATATATCCTGCGTTTTAACATTAACAAAAATAAAAATAAATACATATTCCTATTATATAACTTTATAATGTTTCTGAGTACCATATCACTTCACAATCTTCACTCGAAAACGTTATTGATAGTAACAGGTTCGATTTACTCAGCTAAAGCCAAAAAACCACCATTGTACCCAGTTTGTGAACAAATTCTACCTGTAATTATATAAACGTGAAATGCATCTACATAATGGACTCAAATTTGATTAATCACGTCTCATCGCGGGCGGTCCTTGGATCCGGATAAAGCCAAAAAAACCTCCTACAAAATGTTAAATAATTTGCCAATCTCAATCTGTTTAGACTCCCAAATGAGGAGAGACAGACGGACAGGGCGGGATAGAAGTCTTTTGAGGTAGGAATGCCTCGTTGGAAACCCAATAGCTCACATTTTACCTAGAAGGATCCTTTAAGAAAAAATATTTGGCCTTCACTTCGTTTTTTATTTAGCTATTTTCATCACAAGGTTTTGTCCGTTTTTTAAGATTAAACAGTGATTTTAACGAGTGAATGGCGATTGAAAACAAAAATACGTTGATCTGATTTTTCCAACTGGAGAAAAGTTAAGGTTAGGCTTAAATAGTGCGGTGCGACATGGGGCAAATTCGACCACATGAGGATAGAAACACTCACGACTTCTAGTCATTCAATTGGAAATATTTAGAAAAATGTGGCACAAGGCCAACATAATCATTGCCATCATTTCAACCAAAATACGTCCGCTGCTGGACAAAGGCCTCCTCCAACTCTCTGCATAACAGCCATCTGTTTTCCGCGATCCTGACCAGATCGGTTCACCGTATCTACGCTGCATCTTCCGGTACGGGGTCGCGACTGAAGAGCCATCAGCCATCGGTTCTAAGAGCAATAAGCTTCACTTACTGCCACTTAAAGCTGGCGTTTCTGGGCTATGTCTATGACCTTTGTTCCCCTCCGGATCCCGGAATAAGCAAGAAAACTCCGAGTGGAGCTAGCTCCATTGCCCTTTCAGTCCAAGTTGCTGAACCTTCTTATGAGTTCCATTGTAAGCGACCACAGCTCAGTGCCAAAATATCTCACTGGCCACACCCAGGATTGGGGAAAAATATTTGATATGGCAAGCAATATGTTCTTGTGGAAAACGTACTGGGTCATTTATCACGAAAGGTACCATAAAGGCAGATATTTATATCCAAAAATGTATTAAAGGTTTTATTTTACCATTTATAAGGCAACATGAAGGGAATGTGTTGTTTTGGCCCGATCTGGCCACTGCACATTATGCCCGAGTCACACATCTGATGAAGGATTGGGATTAGGGAAATAATTTTTCTTCATGACTGCGATTCGGGTGTGTTGTGAACCTTTATCATTATACCAAAACAACATTGTATAACACAAATGCTACTCGCCTAAATCACGGGACATCCAGCACCGATAGATCCCCAGCATCTGATCCGTGTCCCTCGAACCCAATTTATTTTAAAATACCTCGTTATTGGGCGAGATGATCGAACCTGGCTCTGCGGCTTCCGTGACCGTCTGAATCCTTTTTGAGGTGGAAATTTAAAAGGCATTGAATTAATACTATATCCTTAATACTGTAGCTCGTTTCAAATACTATGTTCAGACTGTCCTCTAAAACGGAGCGGAGTAAATGAACCAATCAGGTCGCGTCTTTGTAAAGTCCAAAAGAGTGCATTTCAATCTGAGGAATGCGATTGGTCTATTTTACACAGGTCAGTCAGGTCGGCAGTCTTGAATTTAGCTCAAAATATCCTACCTGCCTATACCTTCGTACGGAAAAGTCACTCTTATGGCATAATAATCCGGAAATTACTACTAGTAACTATTAGCAGATTCGTCTTTTTAAGGGTAACCAAAGGGTAAAAAAGTGACCCTATTACTAAGACTCCGCTATCCGTCCGTCTGTCTATCTGTCTGCATGTTTATGTGTCTGTCTGTCTGTCCGTCTGTCACCAGGATGTACCTCATGAACCGTGATATCTAGACTGTTGAAATTTGATGATGTATTTCTGTTGCCGCTACAACAACAAATACTCAAAACAGAATAAAATTAATACTTAAGTGGGGTTCCCATCTCATGCAACAAACGTGATTGCGTTAACTTTGCACCTCATTTGTATCCGGCGCCATACATATCAGGTGCCAATTTAACTTAACCGGGCCAGTTAAGATGGGAAGTGTTTGTACAAAAACCCTCGGTTTTTTAACGATTCCGAATATGTGCGAGTAACATTATTATTATTTATTTATTTATTTCTTTATTAATTTTACAACAAAGATTACATATAATCTAAAGCCCTGCGAAACTGTTATGACAGTTTGTCTACAGGAAGACTTTTCAATACCTAATTAACTAAAAGAACAATTTATAAAATTTATACTCAATTACAGATTAAAAAAATAAAACCGAAGCGTCTTTTTCTCGTATGGCGGAAGAGGAAGTTAAAATAGAGTCTACTTACAGCTACAGCATAATGCCCTAAGTCCCACAGCAGTAATTATGTAAACACTATCTCCATCTAAATCTGCATTTCACCACTTCCTACCAAGCAACACACATGTGAACCCCACCCCGACCCCCTCCCTCATTCAAGACCTCCCCCCATGGCATCACAATCAAGAGCTACGACAAGTACAAAAGCAAAGAAAGTCTCTGTGTACATTTGTCATCGTCCTTTGTCAATAGGTTTTTGTTGCCAGTTTTATTGCTAGTTCTCTGTCTCTCTATTCAGAAACGATGCTGATTCAGAAAAGCATTGATTCTACAGATACCATCGATTTATATCGTTAACAATGTTTCAATATCGTGGATAATATGTAAAAGAGCTCTTTTTGCAACTTAAGAGATATGTGTAAATATCCCAATTAGACTGAAAAATCTAAATACATGTAATGGTTACTTGTAAACTTGACATTAACATTACAATTCTAATAGGATTTCAGTTTAGGTTTCAGGTAGTTATTTTAGTATTCAAGTAAGGTCAAACAAAATTATAGGGCTGAATTCGGCGTATCTATTGACATCTGTTCGAAATTTCATCACTACGGATGTACTTAGCGATGGACTCTATTGGTAAATAGACTCATTTAAATGACAAATTGTCAATGTCACGTAATGTAGCTCCAATAGCATATCATATCGACTACACCGGTCGCATGTGTGTGATTTGGAACAAAAATCCCAGCAGTTTTTCCGGATATTCTCGCTTAGAGGTCGCACTCCGTGAAGATTTGTAAGCAGGTTTGATATTTAGGTACATATAATTTATTTGTTGATACAGTTTTTCTATATTTTTTATATAGTGGCGGAGTAGCTTCAAACAAGATTTGGTAAAGGACAAACAAGACTTTTTTATGACAGAACGTGTTCCATTCCAGTATCGGACGTCCAGTTTACTGAATATCGAATCTTGGCTCCGTGCCCGCCCGGGCTGCAGTCTCCGGCATTTCCGCGGCTTTTCCGTCGGTGACTTTTGTGACAACAATACTCAAACAGAACATGCCGAGAGCGATTCTAGCCATGCTAAATAAAAGGTTCCGTAGCCTTCGCTACAGAGAAACGAAACGGTCATGTGACGTATTCGGTTAATTCGGTTGCCTTAGTGACTTCTTGTATGAGAAAAACACTCATGTCACAAAATTATTCTCTCCAATTCATATTCCAATAAATGTTTTATACATTGGAAAAGCGTTCGTACTTTTATCCGGTTCATCACAGGTCATGTTCGGTTGTACCTAGTTTTGTTTCAGCAGTAAATATATTAGAATCGTTTTATTCAAAACTTCAGAGTGGGCGCATGAATCACTTGTCTACCTTGCTTCCAGGAGTAAACATGTTACAATCGTTTTATTAGAACTCGAGACAGAACAGCCATAAATTCATCGCGGCTGCGGCGAGGAAGTTGCTCGCTTATTTAAATAGTTCGATTTTAGTTCTGAACTCCGCCGCAACCCACTGCATAGGGGGCGCAGTACAGGTATAGACAGTACTTTGACTCACTTATATATTTTAAAGGAGATACTGGCTAGTACAGTTTATTCAGCAAAACAATAATGATATGGCAGGAAAATAAACCTTAACCATTGGCAGCGTGCTCAGAAGAAGGCTGGTAGCATTAACTTTTTTTTTGTAATGCTGATCCGCAGTGCGAGATATGAACCAGCCTTCTGGTCACGCGTCAACTCGACTAACCTGCGGCTACACTCTTTATAGACCCTGTGGGCGCTTTCACCTTAGGGTCCCAGAAGCTACTCGCTTATTTAAAGTGTACTCAACCGCAACCTACTGCATAGGAGCAAGCATTGCAATCCGACTGAACGTATCCATTACACCAAATGATGCCGGATTGGTATAATATAACAAAATTATGACGGTGACAAAGCATCCGTCACGTTTTGACTAAATGCGAGTGTGAGTGACAGATGCTTTGTCACTTATTTATCACGTGAGAAAGGCAACCATCATAGGCCCCCAGAACTGATTTTAAAGCTTCATATATCATATGCTTGGCTTTTTTCAGTATTATTTACCCACTGAAGTGGGGTCTCTATTGACTCCCATAAAATCGATGATCAGAATGTAATATTTGTTTTTTTTTAGTCATAATAATATTTTTCTCAGACACGATTACTTTTTCAGAGTTGTTATAAAGTAAACCGAATCATACCTAATGGGTTTATTGGGCGTCCTTCAAACCCGGCGTAAATTTAAATGTTTCAGAAACACGATTAAAAATTTCATGATATAAATAGCATGATAACAAAGAGATCTGAGTTAAAGTACTGCACTTCACGCACCATGCTCAGGGAGTGAACTCGAACAACCGCGTTTTGTCCGCGTTTAGCGGCTTGTTGCGCCGCTCCCGAATAAACATGAGGCTAGGGAGGCTCGTGTGGTTTCCATGAGCAGGTAAAAGTAACTAGCTGGAGCTCCTTTTGCAATAGACTAGTGTACGAGACGACCAATAGAAACACCTGCGTAAGACCGCTATTCAATAGTTTTAGTACATGTGTAAGCCAAGCATTAAAAATGAAAAAAAGTCTGGAACAACTACATGTAGTATGTGAACACGTCGAATCAGCATCTTTTTGTAAGCGGTTTTACCGATAACATATAAAAGGTTGGTTTTATTTCCATGTAGATCACTACGTGTCTGGAAGAGATCGCTCTTTAGCGATAAGAGCGCCTTTTGTCTACCGTTATTAAAATTATTGTTCTGTATTGAATTTGTAAACTTTTTTGGTGTGCAATAAAGCATTTTGTATTGTATTGTATAGGTACTTGTTGGTAATTTCTTAAACTTTGGATATTTTCGCTATCCCATCTGCATTCACAGTCGTCTTAAAGTAAATGCTCGTAGATCAGAGTGCTGAAATAGACTATTTAATGTTACTTGTAAGAATTGCCTGAACGAGGTTAAGCAAGTTTTGAAAGGAATTCTAACAAAGGAATATTGAGAATGCGCATTCAGAATTGGCTGGGAACGTTTCCGCTCCGGGAGAGCTGCGGCTGCGATGCGAGGATCGATTTGAATCGCTTACTATGCATGGGATGTCTTCCTCACGGAACCGCTCCAATAAGACCAGGAGCATTAGAAGCTCAATTTGAAATTTCTAATCAAATCTGTCGGAGATACACTATACTTTAAGGATATGGTAAAACTACCCAACTATAGTCCAATCATCCAACTATGGTCCAAAACAAAACTCATTTATTTTAAATCCATATTCCATCAGTGATTTTATACGTTTGTTTAATTATGTTGTTCACCATAAAGTTTATTCGTAGCAACAGTCATAATATTAACGAATCATTTTCGGATTAAATGGACCATAGTTGTGTGGACTGGACCATAGTTGGGTAGTTTTACGGTATGACAATTGTGATATTTCATTCATTACGATCTGTGTTTCATAAATTTATTCCTGGGAATACTATAGGGTTCCGAAAATATTAAAAAACAAATTAAAACTACACGTTTATTTATTGCGGACAGTACTTCAAAGTCAAAGTCAAAGTTCTTTTATTTGCTAGAATCATGGTGCATACTTTCTTACACAAACATTAATTGCTCATCAAGTCCAATCAGATGAGCCCAAACACGATGGTTGTCTTGTACCGTCAAGAAGTTCCTACCCTCCTTATCACTTATTTTCTGTGTAAGTCTCATTCCAGTCTGGTAAAATACAGTCTAAATTGGTTATTTCTTTATATTATGTGCTCGATATTTCGCCAATATCTGTTTTAAAGCGAGATGATTTTTTTCTCATCCTGAAGCGAAATAAGTGTCTTTTTGTATCGTCCGCGACTGGAGCGGCGTAGGCTTACAGCTGAAGAGATCGCGGAAAGCAGCCTAATTTGCGAAGAAACTGTTCTCGCAGGGCGCCCCGCCCGGGCGCGCCGTCTGGTGCCGCGGCGCGCTTAATGGGATAAGGAGATTTAGTCCGTGCGAGCAAACGTCACTTATGGTAATTGTGTGTTAAGATCCATGGAGAAGTGCCAATGTTCATCTGTTAGGGAAATATCGTCTGCTTTCCCTAGAACTAAGTACATTTTTCTCAAATGACTGTCGTCTTTAGCAATGTGCTCTACACTTAAATACTTTTCTAAGGTTTGATTTCACCATCCTGGTTATTATACGCCGTTTTCGGCAGGATATGCTGAACTGACTAACTTTAGTGTACCATATTTGAAGAAATAAATTTATTCTATTCTATGTAATTTTGAGACTTAATTTCTGTAGTAGTAGTGTAGTGTAGTAAGTTTTATTCCAATAAGGTCAAATCCAGCCTAAATTTTACACTCGATATATCGCCACTATTTGTGTGATGTTCTCTATTTTAGAAAAAATAGTGTTTTGATTTTTTCCTTATCCTCAAATGAAGTGGGTGTCGTATATGAAGATATAAGATGTCTGGGACCGGCGCGCCACAGGCTTACAGCTGAAGAGATCAGGGGAGTGAAGTAGCCTAATTTGTGTGTAAATTGTTCTCGCAGGGCGCCCGCGCGTGCTGACTGGTGCCGCGGCGCGCTTAGGGGATAAGGAGATTAGTCCACGCGAGCAAACGTCACCTGATTATGTGTTATGGTCTTTAAGTGAGTTGCGAATGTTTGTCGTAATATTAATGTAGCTAACAAACTGTCTCTGTTAAAATTAGGCAAAAATACTTTCATAATTATGTCTAGATGTGCAAATGTCGGGCTGTTCGGACAAGTCGCATTTATCAATCAGTTCTCTTGAGCAGGCATCAATCATCGGGGCAATAATGTGGATTATACCAAAGAAGTATTGTTCTATGTTTTTTAATAACAACTTATTATGTTTGGAATACCTGGTCCACATCTTAAAACCTTACCAGCAGCGGAACGATGGTTCACCAATCGTATTTTCTCATCTGCTGTGATTCCTCGAGTCCTAGCGCCCCATCTCTGAAAGACGTGGCAGCCTGGGCCGTTAATACTGCTACTTATTCCACATTCCTTGTTCGAGTAATATCGAACACGAAAGAAGAATAAGTCCCATGGTATCCATGGACCCTGAGGTAAGCGAAATTAAATTTTCTTTTCTGTTGATATTTATATCTTCAATATGAAGATCATAATTCATCATAAATTAAAGAATCAAACTTGTCGGTGTAGCTGATGTAGTAGGTATGTAGCTGTCTCCATCTATCCCTATCCATAGCCAACTCCTTAATTTCCCTATACGACATGACGTTTACCTTCTATTTTATTTATTTTTATGTCAGCTGCTTCGCTTTGCTTCGATGATGTTGCTTATAAAAGCGTCATGTCATATAACGTGACCAAATATCTTCCCTATCCATTTTATCTTAACACATATTACATATTGTCTCAAAAATACCCCGAAACATAATTAACGAACGAAATACCCTGACAAATAATTTGCTACGCGAGCGAAGCCGCAGGTTAATCTAATACCAAATATATCTCGTTTCTTGTTTAGCATAACCTTTCCATATTTATTCATGAGTACAATTGGGGCCTCATAATTAATGGAAGGTTTTGTACATTTCAAGGAACATTAATAAGAAAGATAAAAGCAAAGGGTACGGAAGCGAGACGACGGATCGCAATAAGAAGAAATGAGGCTAAAAATTACAGGAATTTTGTGCGCAATAAATTCAAGGTCGGGGTTCCTAAGAGTCAAGCGGTAATATATTGGCACAGTCTAAGAAACAATACAGTCGGTCGACGAAGGCGTCTAGACAGGGCAATCGTGCGGGGTGACAGAGGCGGCGGCGGGAGGGGCGTTCCCCATGTGTCATACGACGAAATTGTTAGTAATGAGGGAACTAACTTTGAGGGCTGACGCGTCTTGCAACTTCCAATTTTATTGAAATGGTGCATACGACATGTGCTGTGCGACAATGCATGTCGACGTCTTATAAAAATAAAGAACTACGATTCCATAGATTTCCTCGGTCAATAGAAAGGTAAATATTATATTTTTAATATTATTTTATAGTGTAAGTAATAAATTTACTCATGTCATGCTAACGTAAACAAAATGGCGGATGTAAAAGCGTTACGCCTGCCAGTAAAAATTGAAATACCGCAGTAATATCGCTAATTGTTTGTTTCTGTGTACCTAAACAAAAATATATAATGATATGATATGTCACATGAATTTTTAAATTCAAAATGTCGGACATGATTTATAGGTTATCTTAAGTAATTACGAGTTTGACCTTTACTCCCCCACTGCCGTCGTCATCCATTTTTGTATATTTTCAATATTTTATTTTACTTCAACAAATTTTTATTACATTAAAAAAAAGTAATTACGAGTTACGTAAGGTTTAAGACTTTATTTAAAAAGTAAGAAATTGTTTGTTTATGAATCATCTGATTTTTAAATAAATTTGAGGGTCCGCGGGGTACCGATTACGAAAATGAAGTCCATTTTGATATCCAAGATGGCGGACATTATTTTTTCTTAAAAATCGATATGGGTGTCATCTCCGAGGTTCCTGGGGGTTCCAATTACGAAAATGACGTCCATTTTGAAATCCAAGATGGCGGACATTATTTTTTCTTAAAAATCGATATGGGTGTCTTCTCCGAGGTACCTCGGGGTGCCGATTACGAAAATGACGTCCATTTTGATATCCAAGATGGCGGACGTCACTTTTTGAAATGGGTGTTGATGTCTGTAGCAGTGATATCAACCATCCCAAAATGGATTCCATTTTTGAAATCTACACCCCCAAAAACCTAGAAAACGACACCCATGTCGATTTTTTCAAAAAAGTGACGTCCGCCATCTTTATTTCCAAAATGGACGCCATATGTAAAATTAGTACACATACATGAAACCTAAAAACATTACCCTCCTTTTTTGGGCAGTTGTGTAAGTCTGTGACAACCCTAGGTAAGTACGGTAACCTTGAGCGGTGTCGGCATTTACGCAAACATCAAAGGCGTCGGCCCACTGTTA
The DNA here is from genome assembly GCA_932273695.1 of Apotomis betuletana. NCBI lineage: Eukaryota > Metazoa > Arthropoda > Insecta > Lepidoptera > Tortricidae > Apotomis > Apotomis betuletana. The sequence goes on from OW026321.1 coordinate 15,602,486, forward strand.
CTTTTTACATTGTGATATTGGTTTAAAATTACATCATTTCATTTTCAAACAATATCATCTGACCCAGCAAAAGTAACCGACTCCCTTCGAGACTACAGACGTAACACCATGTTTAAAATTTTGAGATAATTTAATATGTCATGTTAATACTACTTACTTTGCTGTTGAGTTAAATACCTATGAGTTAAACGTAAAAGATATTAGAAATAATTCATGCGTATTGCGTTTTCAAACGGACAAGATTCGCCCCCTTATTATTCTGTTCTAGATACTTACTCAATCCTGTTAAGTCGAATGAACTGAGCATATAACTAAATAGCTCCCAATTTTGAGTGTCCCATGAGAAGATATTGCGTGAGCCCGGGACTTCGGGACACACATTTTTGAGTATTACGTCGACTGGATCAGAAGCAGCGACGCGGAAACCGTCCCTCCTCCCCCTCGCCCCTCACGCACTCCTCGGGATTAATTTTATTAAAGCACGGCTTAATAAGGAAAATCTACTCTAATACCAACGGCCCAGAGCGTCCCGTTCAGAGCCCTCGGATTATTGAAATTTATCGAATAAAGTCAAGTGGAATAATGAAACGAAAACTCTTTTTATATTTTATATCGTTTATTTATCCGGTATACGAGTTTCCATAAACACATGGCGATGAATATATGGATTCTGTACATTCAATATCAAAGTAAACAATAAAATGTATATTAGTAAATAATGTAAATATATATTATGATCTATTTAAATTATGTTGGCACCGATACGCAACACGTATATCGAATGGACGATAAGTACGGAACTAACGAGTAACTGAGACTATGGCAGTCGCCTCGACCTGACGCGTTTGTTAGTCCGAACGGTATCTGGCTAAACTAGTAGAGACCTACCTTATAAACTAAGGCGGCCTTAATCGCATTTATACGCAAAAGCTGACATTGTGGGATAGCAAACATAGAAAAAGTAGACTTTATGAAAACGTATCTTTACGATTAGGTGATGTTTCTGAGACTACACTCCTTTTCAATAGAAGAACAATTAAATTCGCGGCCAGTGTCAGTGTTAGCTTTTGACAATTGTAGGCCGGTCAAATGTAGGCCGATTTTTGTCAAATTTATACTAGTATACATATAAAAACGCATTAATAAAACTAGAGAACACTGAAACAAAAGTTTTATTATGATCCATAATTAACGGCTAAATGAACAGAAGTGAGCTAAAGTACTCAAAAGTGGATGTTAATAATGTTTGTCTTTTTCGCTACAATGTGAGCTTCACATCTCTTAAGATTTTAGATGGAGAAAATGTTTGTTTTTTTTTCTCACTTTTTGTGCTTTGAATTTTTTTTTCAGTGTTCTACTTACATTCATAAACAACATTAAACACCCAGAGACTTACAGTTAACACAACACCGTCGTATACTGATATGAGAGCCATTGCTTTTATCTATGTCCGTAATCCGTAAAAGAGTTAACAAAGACCGTCGGAAAGTTTCCCGTGGAGGGAAGTTGTACAGATCGATGGAGTCAGGGCGAAGCGAACACGAGGACACGTCGGGGGGCGGCGCGGCGGCGGCTGACTGCTGATGGATGACCTGGCACCCAACTAAGTTTCGCTAAGTACGGACAACTGATTTTATGCTTAAGCTGGTTCAATATTTGTAATCGGAGGAGCATTTTGTTTAGGTCTAGCTCATTTCATTATAAATAGCAACTATTTTGAAATAGCATTATGAATACACACGGTAGAGGTTAATAGTATACAGATTATAAGCCATTAATAAATGTATACGAATACGATCAATAAACTAGTAATAATTCTTGAAAATGTTCAACCGTTAGGTAACAATCTTCTTCATATTACGTCATGTAAAATTGCATTCAATTGTAAATTGTATAATATTTAGTCTTGACGAATATATTTGCTTATATCGTCACAAACATGGAAAATTAGTTTCGATGATACAGCTGCAAGAGGCAAATCTTGTTTGACTAATGGAAATTACAGACGCAATAGACGTTTTCGATCCCGGTGAGAAGTTATTACCACACAAATTTACTTAGGTACTTGGGGAAACTTAGTCGTCCAGATGTCCGACTACACAGGAGACTACTCGGAAGGGCGCAGCGCGCAGGAAGGCCTAGCTCTTAATCTACTTCGAATCCGATGGACGGAACATTGCGGTTTCCACTCAGGTACGTAACGAAACGTTGTACATCATTTTATAATACAATTTGAAATCATCGTACAATTGACGGCGAATCGCTTAATGGTACAAAAATACATCTCACTACCGCCTACAACTAAACTAACATGGACGCGACCGGTCGCAGCCGACCGCGACCGGTCGCAGCCGACCGCGACCGGTCGCAACCGGCCGCGACTGGTCGCAACCGGCCGCGACTGACGCGGCGGCGCCGCCCCGCCGGCTACAGCCGAAACTAACGACATCAACATCAACACCAAACATTCGATAAAAATTTAACTCCGTTCACAGTTACACTAGTGTACTAGTTGCAAAAATTGTGGTAGCAAACGTTTGTCCATACAAAACTGCCCGGGCTACGAGCGCTAAAATTGACATCGAAATTTACATGATTTAGATTCAGCTATGATACATAATGTTTTAAACGTTAATTTTACGAATTTGACATCTATATAAAATATATAGCGGTGTGCTAGCTAGTTGCGTTGAACGCTCAGGATCCGCTTGAGATCTGCCATTGCTCAAAGAGGCCGGACGAGGCCTCGAGCGGACTCGTGAGGCCACTTGGCGCCCGCCAGCACAACGCTCGCTCCAACTTACAATAAATTCTAATTTTCATTCGATTGGTGTTACAATACATTAACTTCACCGTTGTTACAAATTACCACTAAATTAACTTCCACATTCATCAATTATAAGAAAAATCTATTTTAAAATATCAACAATTTGGCACATTATCTTCCTGTTTTTCTCAAAATACCCAATTATAAAGAAAGCTTAAAGATTAATTAGAAAAGATTCCGTTACGGAGGATAGGGAAGGGATGCCTTAATAACGAAACGTACCGGCGTATAGAGATAGCTAAGTATAACGAAGTTATTACATATAGATCCTACGAAGACTAAGTAAAGGGACGAGTCCCGTACGATAGTGGGCGATGCCCTAGATACGAACAGCTACGATACGGATAGAGAGCCAGAGCGCGGCACGGTGAAGCTGCCTCCAACGGCCTCCTTGTAATCATAGACCTTCTTGGGGAAATTGGTCTGTTCGGGGTTTAGGCCTCGCCGGAGGCATCAGCCCCGCGCGGAGAAGAGCAAGCGACGGGAGGACGTATCTACAGCCGCAGCGGACAGCCCGCTGAGGACCACAATAAACTTTTCAAGTCTACAACAATTTCCGCAATACTTGCGCAGTCTTATCCACTAGGTCATTCTTAGTTTCCATCTGAGTATTTTGTATTGCTTTGGTTCGGAACTTATTGAGTCGCTTTAATGCTTCAATCGGCAGTTTCATTTCAGTCTGTTATCTTTCTATTTGTTCCTTTCAAACCGTTGGCACAACTTTAAAATCGCTTCGCGGATCGCAATCAGTAACTAGGTTACCGGAAAAAGTTTTGCGATCTTTGCGCTTCCAACTTTGTTTAAGTATTCAGATACTTAGTGTTCTTTTCGGACTTCAAAACTATACCACTGGATTTATCCACGGCTACACTCTTCTAGCACTCTACACGTCACTATTTACACTTTTCAGTTCTTGTCTGGACACAATTCTGCACTGCAGGTTAACTGACCTGACCGTCTCTTTAGACTTCTTTAGTTCAATAGCGCAGAAGGCAGGCGAGAGCTAGCACTAGCACAGCCCAGGAGGCATGGCATGAGGAGGAGGCTCCGTGCAAGGCGCGGACTGAGTGTCTAGCGGGGGCAGGGGTGCGGGGAGGGAACACCGCCACGGCACCGCCGCCCGCGCCTCCGGCGATACACCACACCTGAAAACAAATATCATGTCAAACGATTCCTCTTAAACTTCCCAAACATTGAAATGTAGACCTGCGTTTTCCTCCATTCTCTTTCTCGACAGATTTCTTAATATCTAATAGCCTATTTTGTTGCTGAAATCTAGCTCTCGAGCTGATTTTCGACCTAATGAGATACATGAGAATTGAAAAAACCTCAATTGAATCAGAATTAGACATGACATGTGTTTACAAAGTTTCGTCTTATCACTTATCGTATTTACAATTTCTAAAGTTCCGTTAGAGTGAGACGTTAAATTAAGCCTATTTGCCAAATAACGTCTTCTTTTAAACAATTACTTTGTCAGGATGACGACTCAGTCTTTCTGATGCCGTAGCAGCATATTTTTGACCAAATATAGCACATATGAACACCAATGAACCTCACCTCGTCCGGGTCGGTGACGTGCAGCACAGTCCGCCAGCAGTGCTGCGGCAGATCAGGCGTGAGCGCGGCGGGCACGGCGCGCCCGCGCACGAGCCACAGAACCCTCAGTGCGCGACCACACGCACCGCACTCTAGCCTCCAACCACCGCCGGGGACCGCCGTCGCGCTCACTGCTCGGGCCGTTGCACCACCTGACACAACAGTTTATCATGATTATATTCGTTCTCTTCATTATTATTGAAGAGGTCGTATTATGACATTGACTTCGGATACGTAGGTATAATATTTTTTTCTGCAAGCCTCTAGCATTGGACACTAATATTGGTAGTTTGGCTACATTTGCAATACCAGTTACGCGTAGTGTGACGCGTTTCAGCTCGCGCAGGCGCGCTAGATCAGCGCCTCGTGCGCCCACGCAGCGGTACTCGCCGCCCTCCTGGTACAGAGCTTCCTTGATCCCTGTTGACAATCACATTTTTAAGGCACTATCATGGGTAAATATCTATGTAAGCCACTTTAAGGTTTGTAGTGTTTACTTACTTTATTGCAAATAAAACCATTATAACAAAAAAATTCAAACAATAGATGTGTTAAGGCCAACTCTAAGTCGATTTCTCGCTAACACAGAAGATAAGCATCATAATATTTTTGATACCCAAACGTCAACTTTAAAGGTTTGTGCAAGCTCCAACAGGTTTCTGTAACGCGTATTAATTTGTAAATTATGTTATATAGACTGACCAAGAACACCGTGCGCGTGGTGCGAGCCTGCAGGCGCCCAGCCCGCCCCCTCCGACGCATTCCCGAGCACGCGGCGCCACCAGCAGCCCACGCTCCCTGCAAATATACTTTATTACCCACACAACACAACTACCGTAGGCTCAAGGGTCCCAAAAAGAACCTTCAATTGACAAAATAAGCCCACCCTCCCTGCGATTATATTCGAAGACAATGATGCGTTTTAGGTCACTCGATGGTAAATAGTTAAAAACCAAAACAGTTTCGGGGTTTACTAATTCCTACCCTTAGGGCAATGCAGTTGCACGTTTCCACCGAGCGGCACGTCCACCTTCTGGTGATCCACCTCCTCTTCTTCCTCCTCCTCGCCTCCCTCGTTCGCTGTATCTGAGGCACCCGACGACACTGACGAGGTCTCATCTGGAGCTGGACACAAATATTTTTTATAAGTTTGGGAGTTCATTAAAGCCTGGCAGAGATTAAGAACTGTACAGTAGGAAAGAGGTTAGAAGGAAGGAGCTGTAATCTGTCTCACGGTGCAAAATTGATTGGTAATCCTGTGCGGCACCTTTGGTGTAGATTTTTCTAGTGAGATCTTTAAAAAAACGAGGAATGACAACATTAATGGCAGTGCAATGAATTCTGTTAGCTATGAGTTTTTTTTTCTGTCTAGTGATGGTATATTTAGGTAGTATAAGTAAAAAGAAAAAAGAGAACTTACAGAGCACGTTGAGATAGTATCCGATGGAGGAATACTCCTGGTCGAGCCAGGAAGCCCGGCAGCGGTACCAGCCGCCATGCTGCGCCGCCAGCGCCGGCCAGCGGAGGGAGGCCGACGAACCGCGCTCGGCGCCCTCTTTTGGAGGGGTACTGCAAGACATAGGCGCTTAGTACACCACTGAATGATAAAGAAGAGACTGTTCCTGTTCAATTAATAATGCTACGGCTGTCTTTGGAGCTAAAGTTTTTAAACTTAGGTTGTTTAGAGTAGAATCTTACCTCAGTTCGTTTTTTGTATGGAGTCAATAAACGTCACGATGAGTAGATGAGTATCACACAGGTAAATTACAGACTCCCAAACCAAATCAAGCCATCTTAAGGGTTCGTTTTGGTACTGATACTTCTGATCGGTATTCTCATTCAATCTGTGTATGTTTTGTCAAGACGTGCGTTGGTCTTGTTGGGATACCCACCAGTTGGTATTTACTGACCTGTCGGGAGGAGCGTCGTCTCGTCTCCACCAGGCCCTCGCGGGAGGGTTGGCGTCGACATCACAGCGCAACGCGGCGGCTCCGCCCGCCCAGAGCGCCACGCCGAAGCCGGGCCAGCGGGAGATCACGAACGACGGCGGATCTGAACAACAACTTCGGTTGAGCCTCCAAGCTTTTTTTAACCAATATTGCAGTGCAGGTTAAAATTTACCACTAATGATGCAAGTCTATGGTAGTCACGCATACACGTACCAGTACGTGTCGAAAAGTCACTAATCCTTCGTTATTCATTTAGAGCGCCAATTTTTTATAATTGTGATTGTGACGATTGAACCTCGAGGCAATTTGCTGCCTGATAGCGGAAATTGTTAGTAGTAAGTGTAATAATTACCGAGAAAACATGAGGTGTTTACTTTTTCTAAGCAAATTCTTCCAAATTTTCTCTATACTTATAAGAGCCTCGAACTTTAAGAAATACTAAAAATATATCTGAATTGATCAAGTTTTTCTTGAGTTTTGTGCTTAGCACCACGTTTAGCTTTAGGTATTTTAAGTTTTTTTTTATTTATATAGTTAGGTAGATACGACATGCGTGACTGTATTTTGTATGTGACTGCTAACTGATTTATTTTTGATTGGACTTCAGTTGTTTTTTTTATTTATTATTTTTATAACTGCTTATGATATAAGGATTATTTATACTCACTGAATATTTATGTACAATGAAAATTGATATGTAAATTGACTTTACGAATAAATTGATTATGATCATTATGATTATGACATCAAACTTATAGCGTAACTAAGGCTATATACTTTAACACAAGGCTTGTGTTTGTACTCACAAGTGACGTGTATCTCCAGCTTGGTAGAGTGCACGGCCGGCGGGGTCTCGCCCGCAGGCTCGTCTGCGGCGGGGGCTGTGGGTGGGGGAGGCGGGGGCCGGCGCTGCTTAGCTTCGCATTGGAGGCTCGCGTTGTGAAGCTCTCTTGCTGCCGTCACAGAGGCCAGGGACCATGTCACACCCTCTGCCGTAAACATTGTATAAGGTTAGATATGCTGTTAGAGTAAGCAATGTTCCAGTGTAGCATAATCAATGTAATCATATAAGTAAATATTTTTTGTAGTTGTACCGGATCATGAGCTGTCAAACAACATTGGTTACCTCGTGAATAGTTGGCAGGCTTTACTCGCAAATATGGCCGGTGATCTAGCGCCGGTTCCAACGCCATTAATCGCCATGACAACTCCGGTGCCGGCACGCCTCCTAATAAACAAACATAAGATTAAGACATACTCGAAAATAAATTAGTTAGCACAGAAAGTATTACCAGTCGCATTTATTAGCACACCCTGGGCTTATTAAATCTACAACAGGGTGGCTTATCCTGTCGACCCACTTCGGTCTTTAAGAAACCAGGTTATTATTATTCAGAATCACTGACACTACCTATAGTAAAGAATTTGATACAGTAGGTAGTATCGTGGATTGTAGGTAATAGAAATAAAAGAATGAGCAAACATTTTGGGGACAGTAATTGACAAACCTTCGGCGACGCAGCGCACCTCCAGCACCATCTTGTCTCGCACGGGCACCCAGGTGTTGCCCGCGTCGAGTCGCCGCCCATCCACCGCCAGGTACAGCGACCGCACTGGCTCTGTATCACAGATAGAACAATACAGGGCGTAATTTATTTTGTGACTCGGGCAGCAGCTTTACCTTTAAAAGACTTCCTGTTTATCTTTGACCATTGATACAAAAAATGATAATTTCAGTTATATTTTATATAATGGCAAGAGTTTTGTTAGTTACCGCAATCCGGAGACCTTCATACAGCTGCGTCGATCGAAGATAATATCCATGGCAAGATCTTGCCGCAGACGAGAGGCCTCTGCTTACCGTTGGCATCCTATCAGTGCCTTGCGGTAGCAATAAATGAAGAAGAAGGAATATAACAGTGGTCCGTCAAACCGGATCTTACCGTATACGAGCAGTTGTGTGGGCTTCCCAGACACCTGGTTGCCGTTGGCGTCCCGGCCCGCACAACGCCATAGGGCGGCATCCCCTCGAGTGGCGCGCGCGATCACCGCGCCACCTGGCTCCGCCCACATCGCCTCACCACCACGCGCTGATGTTGGCAGGTTAACCAACTAATTTACAAAAGGTCACGTTAAAACTTCAATGCCTCAACAATGAATACCTCAACCTCAATTTAGAGCCACAGTACGCAGGATGACTAGCAAGATCTGAATGAGGTTGGCTACGAATCGTACGCAGTGTTGTAAACTCGGAGGTGGACTAAGATAGTCTGTAATGATGATATTCATTTACGTTAATGGAAAAATTCTAGGATCCGACCAACAAAAGCTTCCATAGAGACGTCTAATGAAATTTTACTATAGTTACACTCAACTGTTACGATAGTAATATACGACGAACATATTGTGTTCTATGCGTACCTCACTGTCCCGATACCAGCGCAGGTTGGTGACGTTGGCCAGCTCGCACGGGATTCGCGCGCGAGAGTGCGGCTCCACCAGCAACTCGCGGTGCTTTGTCTGAATGAAACATAGATACCTACATAGTTAAAAGTACTCAGGATATAATATATAATTTGAACTCCGTATCTGACCGGCCCGGCCATTTCAATATTGTTTGACAGGTGACATCGATAAATGGCACTGTACAAATGTCGAATTTCTAACTTAGCATAGGAGTAGCTTTCAACATAGGTATACTTAAAATATTTAGGCCCCTAGGACTTTACCCAATACGTAATTGATAAACCGATGAAGTAGGAGAAACAGAACAAGGAGGTTTTTTGATTTTGATTTTGATTTTTTTTGATCTTGCCTCGCCTGCGGCGGCAGTGGCTGCGTATAACGAAGGCATCCACGCGTGAAGTCTGCGGTCCCGGCGCCGCCACAAGCGCGTTTCGAAGAGCTCTGCGGATGTTCAGGTGTCTGCCGTTTGCACGCATCGGTCGCTCGCTCCCTAATTACCAACACATAAGGTAGTGTACCTGGCTAGTAGAAGGCTGCGTCTTCGGCACATCTTGCCTCGCCTGCGGCGGCAGCGGCGGCGCGGGCGCTGCGGGCCGGATGACGAACGCATCAACTCGTGAAGACGCCCGGGGGCCTGGCGCCGCGCCTGCGTCGCCGATCGCGTCCCGTAGGGCTCCGCGGATGTTCAGGATTGTGTCTGCCGTCTGAACGCGACGGCCGCCCGCTCCCTGATTTACCATCATACATTTTAGATCCCGGTCTGTGTACCTCGTAAAGGTTTACAAGACAATCTTGAAGCTTGTAGTTGTTGTTAGCCAAGAATTTTGAATAACGTAAATTGTTTTTAATAATTGAAAAATGCAGTTGAATATATTTTACATACCTTCGTGCCTTTCTCCCAGTCAGCTCCGCTACTCCTTTTTTTCCTCTCTCCCTCGTCGTCTTCGGTGGTCTCATTGCTGACTTCGTTGCTATCGCTAATGTCGGCAATGTCGCCGATCTCGCCAACGTCGTTGTTGTCGCTAACTTCGCCAGTTTTGTCGTCAGACAGCTCAGGCGTGACAAGGAGGCTGCTGTCTTCGATGCTGGTTTCAGGGTCTTCGGGGATTTCATAGTCGGGAGAAGCATGCTACATGAAAAATTACATTAATATGGTTTGGTAATATCTAATTAAATTGCTAAGTTAATTAAACTGCTTTGCAATAATGCGTTTTATTTTGTATTTAAACACGAGGTCACACAGCCGCAGGTGCACTTACGACTTTTTTTCTCCTTATGGTTGTTGATGTTTAGTCTTTTAGTTGATTCTAGAGAATGCTATTTTTGATCAAAACCATTATTTATAAATACTTGTGTACAAGGATGGTTGTCGTACCTGTAGCGGGGGGTAGAGAGGCGCGTCACGGACCAGCTCCGCAGCGTCGAGCGGTGCGGGCGGCGCGCGGGGGGAGGGCGCGCGCTCCGAGCTAGACGAAGCGTGCGCAGGAAGGGGAGCTGTGGAAGAACGGACTTGTTACTACCTATCAAAAGTAATACAATACCTAAACTAAAGACAGTATCACAGTACAATAGACTCGAAAGATCAATGTAAGCATAAGTACAAAGAGAGACATGCACTGTGCCACACAAACGTGTGTGGAGGGTGGCTTCTTTTGCTTTCCAACAGACTATCCATTCCTCGACTACGGATCTTTCTTTTTTTGTTAAATATATTCTAGGTATCTCTTACCCATTGTATTACATGTATTGCTAAATTGCTATTGCTTGGATTTGAACTAGGTCGATTTTTATAAAGTTATCCTCTGAAATATTAAAAATGTTACACATTTGTTCAAAAATTAAAGTACCAATTGACTTTATCATGACAGTGCTGCCCCCTAAAGTTTGTGCACATTCCCCACGTATAGTAACTTCCCTCTGGAGTGTTGTGAGCTGTTACATGAACGATATATTTAGACAAGTTGTCTGGTTCAGAAAGCCTATCGCTAAAGTACATATATGGTATTTCGGGCAGATCTCATAAGAAACGCATCTATTTAACCCGTTATGAAATGGGATCTACAAATTGTTACCCAACTATGTACTTAGTTATTTGAAGTGTAGTTAGTGTAATTGTTTGAACAAGATATGTATATCTACGACGACGTATGTGCCTAACAAACTTGATTTCTTAAAAAATAGCCATATTGCGCTTAAGTTTTTTTTCAGACAAATTAAATTTTCAGATAAATTACGTTGTTATGAAAGCAAACTCTAAGTCGTTAAAAATATACTCACGTTCAACCTAGGCCATCTCACCGAATATTAATTATCTCCAAACCTAAATTTAACATTTCTATAATCAAGTTCCAAAGTTCAATATTTGAAATAAGAGCTGACAAAACGACAAAGTTATTTAACTTGGAAACTGTAAATGTTTCAAGCTGACTTTTTGTTTCTAAACTAAACAAGGCAGAAACTCCTTTCATCAGCATTCGGAATTAAATTTATTAGCCCGCATTGAAACAGGGAAGTTTATCAAAGTGCCGTCTTTCAATCAATTACGGGGTATTTAGAGCCGCGAGTCACAAGTACAAGATAGGTAACAGTCCGCCGATCATAAGCCGCTGGAAAAGCTCCCAAAGAGTTCCACTGTACATTCTATGTTGAGTTTTAAGTCTTGGTAAAGATGCACGTTATTTTATGGCAAGTAAATGGGAAGCATACGCAGGGAAGGACAAACTATGAGATGGCCTAACTTAATGAAACATGGCGGCAGCAGATATACCGCGGTCTATAGAACCGTGTCTATTGAAGACAAAATCATAGTACCTACAATTCGTGGTTATGATCATCACCAGTGGAAGAACTAGGAAGAATAATTGTATACAATATATCGATATGGTATGTTTATCGACGTTTACAACTAGGTACGCACTTACGCAGGCATAATTGGAGCTTTTGTTAAATGTTCACTTTATGACTACCATTTTAATTATGAAAACTGTTTGAAATGCTACAAAGATATTTTCTGCGACAGAAATATGTTTAGGTAGACCAAGTCCCTATTTTTCAAGGAATTATGCTAGCTAAAATAGTGTTATTATAAGAAGTCTGCGCTTGACTTTCATTTTTAAACTTTGCAGAACATCCTAGAATAAATTAGTATCTCAAAAAACTTAACAAAAACGTTTCCAGTCCGATCGCCGATCGCAGTAACTCCAAGAAAGTTCGAGAAAATTCAATAACGCGGTGCGAAGTACAAGCAGTTAGTGTCGGGTCGGGAGCCGAGAGTCGGGCGCTCGTAAATACAGCCGAGCGATACAACAGTACAACCCGTCATTATTGCCCAACTTCGCGAATGGATGATGGAAGTATCGCGAAGGTGATACACGAATGGATATTGAGCTCAAGTTCGCAAATGGATACTGGCAGTATTGGGAAGGTGATACACGAATAGGATATTGAGCTCAATTTCGCAAATGGATATTAGAAGTATTTGCTAAGGTGATACATGAATGGATAACGGAAGTATCGCGAAGGTGATACACGAATGGATATTGAGCTCAAGCTCGCGAATGGATACTGGCAGTATTGAGAAGGTGATACACGGATGAATATTGAGCTCAAGTACGCAAATGGATACTGGCAGTATTGGGAAGGTGATACACGAATGGATATTAAGCTCAAGTTCGCAAATGGATACTGGCAGTATAGAGAAGGTGATACACGAACGGATATTGAGCTCAAGTTCGCAAATGGATGCCGGCAGTATTGGGAAGGTGATACGCCAATGGATATTGAGCCCAAGTTTGCAAATGGATACTGGCAGTATTGGGATACACGAATGGATATTGAGCCCAACTTCGCGAATGGATAATGGAAGTATCGCGTAGGTGATACACGAATCGATATTGAGCTCAATTTCGCGAATGAATATTGGAAGTATCGAGAAGGTGATAAAATGGATATTGAGCTCAAGTTTGCGAATGGATACTAGCAGTATTGGGAAGGTGATACACGAATGGATATAGAGCTCAACTTCGCAAATAGATAATGGAAGTATTGCTAAGGTGTTTAATTAAAAACATTAAGGGATCAATGAAGTGTGTTCGTTTCTTTATGATGAGCACACAAATACATAATTAGAAAAATAAATAAGAATATATTAATTTTCGATTAAGTAACATGTAAATACCCTATTTCACTTTTTTTTCAATACAATTTATTTTTTTACAATGTTATAACAGTAAATATAAGCACTTAAATAGTAATAAAACATTTCTCGTAGATCATCATTTTTCAAAACCTCCAAATTACTTTCTCAATTTCAAAGTCATTATTTCAAATTTCATTTTATTAATTTATCATTCAACACAAAGTTATGAAGTGAAAGGGGGAAAAATACAGACACTGTCGCTAATTAAACAGTGTAATTACGTAATTACTCTCAGAACGACTCGTCAATGGCGGACGAAGGCCATAATTCATATTTCCTGGAATTGGCAACGTCTGGAGAGTTGTGAACTCGTACTTCGCTCGCAAAATTATTTTACAAGTATTTGAAGTAAGCAATGAAAGATCTGTTCACAGAATTAATTTCTGTAGGTGATGCTACAAATGATTTGGATGTAAATAAAGCCATGGCGCTAATTCATCACTGATTATTACAAAAAAATTGGGCAAGTGCGAGTCCGACTCGCGCATGAAGGGTTCCGTACCATAATCTATAACAATTTTGTTGTATGGGAGCCCTCCTTAAATATTGATTTTATTTTATTTTTTGTATTTGTTGTTGTAGCGGCAATAGAAATACATCATCTGTGAAAATTTCAACTGTCTAGCTATCACTGTTCTTGAGATACAGCCTGGTGACAGACGGACGGATGGACGGACGGACAGCGAAGTCTCAGTAATAGGGTCCCGTTTTTAGGGTGCGTCTTTGACATTTATATCTGTTTGTTTAAAATTTTGACATGTAATTATTTTATCTGTTTTATTATTAATTCTGCTGTTTTTACTATCAATTTCATCACATTTTATCTGTTAATATTAATATAATATATATGACGATCATAGTATAAGTGCATGTAAATTGACTTAGTGTAATTTATATTGACATTTTATATAATGAAATAAATAAATCTAATCTAAATCTAATCTACCCTTTGGGTACGGAACCCTAAAAACGAGAATTAATCGCGTTCAAAAGTGTGTTTATTAAATTATTTCGACATTTCGGACGTGATGTTATGTCCATGGTCTCGAAGGGACCGTTTCCAGAGCTACTGTACAATATTTTGTCAATCTTAGTTTTCCCACGGTATTATTCGGGCTGCATAGAGTGAAATGGTCATTTAAAACAAGACCTGGTAAAATTTACATTTTGCCCGCTACTATCATGACCGACATCAAAAAATGGAGCAGATTCTCAATTCGTCGGTCGATTTGTGTTTTTTGTATTTTCCCCGATTCTACAAATACGATTGGATCGATTTGGAGCTGCCGTCAAAAACACCGTCTCGAGCGGCAGCGGTGAGGGACCGACTAAGAAGAAGAAGAAGAACCTGTTAATTCTAGAGCGTTACTTTTCATACTTCTTCTTGGACGAAGACGCTGGAAAAAGCTAGTCTTTAGACTGCTATTTATTATGAACACCAGTTCTAATTATTTGAAAACAAAAGTGACGTTCAATGTCCGTTTATTTTCCCGCATTAAAAGCGTAAAACATTAGTGTTTTCCTCGTTATAATAATACCTACGTGTTATTGTTCACAAGGATCAAACGGAATAACAAATCATTTACGTACAACAAAGGAGCTGTAAAGCGAAGTGAACTTAGCCTGGGTTCCGACAAGCCGTCTAAGTTCTTGTATTGATTGCGATTATTTTGTAGGTAAATAAATATTAATTGGTAACAGAATAACCGAGATATGAAGGTATAAAATTGTTAAAATTTTGTCCAACTCAATGGAAATACTTCAGATATAATATGCAATGAAAAGGACTACCTTTTTTGAGTATATGTTATTAGTAACATTGTCTGTACGATTATTAAGTTCCCTTACTTGGAAAATTACGTATTCGCCTTTGAACATTGAAAGTCTATTCTATTCATAGACAAATCTTCAACAGCTAAAGATATCCCGCAACTCGTCTTACTCTAAGAGCCCCTTTGCATTACTAATGAAATGTTTCGGTTAAACTCTGACGCCGCGTCCTCGGCGCCTGCCCTGCGAAGAATCCTCATTATTTGTAAATAAACCCGAAAAATACATTATTCATACACTGGCAACACCCTAGTCAATGTGGACTTTGTTTACTTGCGATAAGAGTCACTTGGCTCGTCTCTGACGCCTCAGTCTGCCGGAGCTGCGTCTTCAAATAGCACTTAATATTTAATTCAGAACATTTGCGGCCTATTACTGAAGCTGAGGGTTTAGTCTGAGGAAGGACTAGGTTTTACAATCTCGTCCCATCAATATTACGAAACAGCTTACTCACGCTTTAGGTAAAAGCAAATTCGCTTTTCTTGGATAATCTTTGTTACCTATATCTGTCTAATAAAGTATTTTTGTGCTTCATATGTACATCTGTGTCAATAAGACCGCAACAACCGGCTGTTTCCACCGCGAGGGAGACGAATAGCTAATTGTTAAAAGCGGAGCATTTTTCTTGCTTCCTATTTGCCGCCATCTAGATTTAGTTATAGACTACTTATATGCCAGACTAAGCTAAAGCCAACACGAGGGTGATGTTTTTTCCTGCTCGGAAAGTTAACCAACTTTCCTAATATTACTTTACATCCGGCCTGATCAAAAAGTGAGTTTTCTGTAAGAACGAGACTGTAATTTATTCTGCGACTCAGTGACACACATGCTGTGATAACCAGGGCTGTATGTTTGTTCGCCAACACGCCGTGTTTGTCTCCAACACAAACAGCGACGCCGGCACGAGGCTGTCCAGAGTGATCTACTGTCAGTTCCGAATGTGGCATAATTTCTCATTTATTGCATGAGTCAGTGAGACATACGCTGCGATAGCTGGCGTGTATGTTAGTATCGCACCTCATGTTTGCCCCCAACACAAATAACGCGGCATCAGCGGCTGGTGATTTACTGTCAGTTGCGTGTAATTTCGCATTTCGTGTGTATTCGTCCGAACATGCAGTCTGATTATCGTGACAATGCCTTTTAGTGTTTTACCGGCTATATGAATAGTGTCATAAAAATACAGACGACCTCAATTCTACGTTATGGCCAGTGTTCGTTAAATGCGAGCAGAATTCATTGAAGTCCATTTTACGATCCCTGGTTATGGACACTACTTGACATTTATCTTATAGTTATCTCGCCACTATATTTTTATTGTAGCGATTGGCGCTACCATAATTATTATTTATTTCTCAGTTTTGTCAGTTATATCGCTAATGTACAATTACTTATATATTTAAGTAGTAACATCATTCCGAGGTCTCGGACAAGCAAGCGCAGCGCAGGACGTCCACCTACAAGATGGACAGATGACCTTATAAAGGTCGCCGGAAAGCGCTGGATGCAGGTCGCTTCCAACCGGTATATATGGAAGTCCAAAGGGGAGGCCTATGTTCAGCAGTGGACGTCCTATGGCTGAGATGATGATGATGAACATCATTCATATTTACTTCAAAAAACGCGTACTACGTCAACTGCTAACTTGACAAGTGACGTTCAAAATGAGGAGGTTCTTTTGTCACCTCAGATTTTATCATTTATTAACGGATTTGTATTTTTTTTTAAAGAGCAGACACCATCCCCAAGTTAATTTTTCCCATAAAACTTTGATAAACATCTGAGCTGATGACGAGTTCCATGAGGAATCGAAAGAACTCCTCATATATTATAGGCTCATATATGGTGATCCGATCTTTTTAGGGTTCCGTACCCAAAGGGTAAAAACGGGACCCTATTACTGAGACTTCGCTGCCCGTCCGTCCGTCCGTCCGTCCGTCCGACTGTCACCAGGCTGCATCTCGAGAACGGTGATAGCTAGACAGTTGAAATTTTCACAGATGACGTATTTCTATTGCCGTTATAACAACAAATACTAAAAATAAAATAAAATAAATATTTAAGGGGGCTCCCATACAACAAACTTGTTATAGATTATGGTACGGAACCCTTCATGCGCGAGTCGGACTCGCACTTGCTCAATTTTTTACTGTAACTGACATAATTAAGACGAGAGTAATGTGCAAATGTGTAGTCTTTAAAGTCAGCCCGATCATACACACGTTGTCAGCCCTGGACCTTCACAGCTGTCGCCCGCCCAGCAATGTTGTTTTTATTCTCCGCATAAACCGTAAGCGTAGGGTTGTCAAGCTTTAGCTGGCCATGTCGCGCTGGTCAGCTTCTCGCAGACTAGTCTGGACAAGTTTTCTCTGGACTTCACTGACGTCACCAGTCTAGCAATTTTGTTTTTATTCTCCGCATAGAACGTAACCAGACTCAGAGATGCTTGTCTTGTCACAGGCAAGTTCGGACAAGTGTTGAAGTGTTTTGCTTTTATCACGCAGTGCGTGGGCCGATATACGGCGGTTTTTAGACTCATGCATTTGCAGTCCTTTTAAATTATTGCTCCAATAATCATAGTATGTATACCAAATTGTCGTCGTCACGTAATAATCTCTTGAAAATTGTTAAGATTATGAAATAGGCGCCTAGCGCCTGGCAGCCCTGGGGCCCGGAAGAGAAGACCCGCAAATGGCGACGTACTTAAATAATGTCGACAATTCGCGCTCATCTCCGTGAATGTTCCAGATTATTTTATGGAGATTAAGCGCGGGTTCCAAGGCGTGGACTCTGGACTCTTTTAGAGTAATTCATGTTTGAAATCGTTTCTGATAAAAGGACATATTTTCACTAAGTTTCTCCACTGGAGGGGCTACTATCGCAAGCCGCAAATAACAAAAGTTTGACATTTAATATGTAGTGGAGAATTTTCAGTATCCTATTCACCCTTTAATAACATAACATTGTACTTTAAATACTACTTCGCATTACCTACTACATACATTCTTACATGATTTTTTAGCGTAAGTATTCTGAAATATGCATAGTGCGATTGGTAATCTGTGATTGGAACTCAAAATTCGTTCCTCTCAAGGCTGGCTGCCTTAAGGTTTATACGGTCACAATTCATTAGCGAAGAAAGGCAAGGTTTCGTGGCAGAATATTTTTAGTTTTTTTTTTGTGTGGCTTTCACTTCTTGTTGAGTTAGCAAGATGTATTTCGCCAATGTCGACGTGAAGGCATATCACGCGATAGGAGAATGGTCGGTATTTGTAATTTCGAGTTTTTGTGAGGGAATAGGAGTGGAACCTAAAACAAACAACATTTATTTGCTAATCATTAGGCCAGGTGACAACCCTTCAAAACCTCGCATTTAGTTATTAGATTGTTACCGAGATGCGAGCTTTAATTTTAAGTAGGTATTTGTTACGTAGTGAGTTCTGGTTGTCAACTGACAATTTATCTATGAATAGAATGCCCTTTCAATGTTAAACGACGAATATAGAACTTTACTTGAGCTTTTAAGGAACAAACAATTTGATCTCTAATGGACTTCATCAAGAAGTTCGGAAGCTTTTATTTGTTGATTTTCATAATTCCGATAGCGCCGAAAGATTTGCCGCCAAACGTCTGTTTCTACTGTAAGATATTTACACAATAAGTCTAATGAGATTGTTTAACAACGTGGTTAGCGCAGTTTGTAAGCACCTGCCGACTGAGCCGGCGGTCCCGGGTTCGAATCCCGGCCAGGGCAAATATTTGTGTGATGAACTCGAATACTTGTGCTTGGATCATGGTCGCTCTATGTATTTAACTATAGATATAAGTATGTATATCGTCTAGTACCCATAAGACAAGCTTTGTAGAGCTTAATTTGGGACTAAATCGATTTGTGTGAGGTTGTCTGATATTTATTCTGACCAATGATTATGATTTTACTTTTGTTTTATAATATCACAAGAGATGATGTCAAACCCCTCAACTGAACATACCTAATGGCCATTCGGTGAAAAATAAAATATTCCCAAACAGCCCCTAACAAAGCCATGCTAATAAGTACTAATGAGCCCGTCTCTCTCGCACCTCCCCGTCGGGCGGTGGGGGGACAGAGACGAGGGGTAACTTGGTGGGGACACTGATGATGAAATGTATGTACATTACATATGTAAATACTTAATATGGGTTGAAAATGTAAATAATGGGTTGTAAAAGTAAATTTTACTTAATGCAGCTCAAATTCCAATATGCTGCTGAATTGGGAATATCACAAAGGATTTCAATTCGACATTTACATACCTCTAGACTTCACCTGTGATAGGCAAACTGTCTCATCTACACGTATGTAGATAGATGTGTAAAACAAGATAAAGTGCCTATCTATCCGATAAGGGATTTCCTCTCCTAACACGTAAAGCACGTAGAATATAAATATATATAGATAGAATTAAGATATAGCTGAGGTTAGACGGTAGTCTAGAGTATAGAGAGTTGTTGGTTAAAACGATATATATAAAAGATGTAAAGTATCACCGAGTTTTCCGTACCTACCTACCACCCCGACGCTACGCATACTACATGGCGACCGTGACAAGTGAAGACAAGTTACTGCAGGGAGATTTAGAGGACGAGTCTACTACATGGCCGTGACAGTTTTGATCGTGACGTGGGTGACGAAGTAAACGATGAAGATTCTGCGTGATGAAGTGAAGATTCTGCGTTAAGAAGACTGGGAGGACAAGCTGTCTTCGGGGAAAAAATGGAGCAGCTACAAGAATCGGGACGTATCGTCGGCGATATGGATCCTCGGAAGCAGAGATGCCGCACAACAAGGAGTGTCTGGAGCAGGCAATGCGGCGATATGGATCCTCGGGAGCAGAGATGCCGCACAACAAGGAGTGTCTGGAGCAGGCAATGCGGCGATGGAGCGTCTGGAGCAGGCGATGCCGCGTATGGACCGTCTGGAGCAGGAGATGCCGATTTCATGGAGCGTCGGAAGCAGGCGATCCCGCATCTCACGGAGGTGAATCTATTTAAATATGTATAAGGTTTTTTTTTACAATTTATTGGTATTTTGGTTGTTGTTTTGTGTGTTAAATTGTATAGTGTTATGACTAGTTAGTTTTATAAATTAGCCCATTGCTGATGAATTTAAATTCAATTTTCAAACAGGTAGTGTTTATTACGTATAGTATTTAACAGTTCCATGTAAAAGTAGCAGTAGTAAATATAATTCTGCACACTCAAGCTATAATCGCAATGCGAGTCAGCAAGGTCAGGGACAGTATTTTTATAGCAAGCAGAAATCAAACAATTTCGCTAGGTCAAACGGACAGCGTACACGTAATGTTAATGTTGTCGAGTAGGCGGGTGCAGAGCGTGACTCAGATAATCAGCGTAGCGAGTTAGAATTTTTTCGTGTCTGAAAGAGATTATGTAGATATCTTAACTTACAATAGTAGTAATCACGTAGTTATAGGTTGGTTAGATAGGAAATTATCGTTATTGGTTGATACTGGAGCTAATGTGTCGATTATAAAATATAACTGGATTAAGGGGTTAGATTTACGAATAGTGCCGGATAGATTAAAAATACGAGGAGTATGTGGAAATTTGGAGTCGATAGGCTATGTCGAGCTAGGATTATGTATGGAAGGTTATAGGTTTTACCACAAGTTTTACGTGTTTAATGGTCTTACGTGTATGAGTGATGGTATTTTAGGAGAAGATTTCCTTTTAAAATATAAGTGTAATATTAATTATGAGGAAGGTAATTTAAGTTTGCAGCATAGTACGGGCGATAGATTATTGTTAAAATAAGGTTTAGGAGCAGCTCGTTCGATAGTTGTGCCTAGTAGGTGTGAGGTGGTTAAGTATGTTTTGACGGATATGCAGGGTGAGTGTGCTATTGTTCCACACGAGGTTACCCCAGGCGTTTTCGTAGCGGGCACAGTTGTAACTTTGCAGGATGGGAGAATTCAGGTACGATTTTTGAATACTCAAGAAAACGAAGTGAAATTGAGTAATTATTGTCCGAGGGTTAATAGGTTATAGGATTACTTTGTTTGTTCTTTTGACTCTCAAGAAGGAAAGTCTGTTGATAGGGTGAAAAAACTTTTTGGGGTTATTAAAACTCAGTTCTTATCTCGACGACGAAGGAAGTCGTTCTATTGAGAGTATTTGTGCGAAATGTGCAGGTATTTTTTTTTTCACGGGTTAAAATGTGATAGAGTAGAAAATCAACATACAGAACGATCTTCTCTCCTGTATGCTAAGTATTACAAAATCCTAGTTTCATGGGAAAAGAGTTGAGCAAAACGAGGGAAAATTAATAAAGATTGTCTGAAACAGAATTTTAACAGTAGACAAACGCGAGGTAAAATGGATATAATGTGTGTCAAAATATCGTATTAGATATGTACGTACCAAAATATTACTACTAAAAGTAGGAAATAATTACTCAGAAAATTAAGGACATAATTTTTTTTTTTTAATCAATTTGCAACGGAACAGTTTTTTATAAAGGAGATGTTGAATTTGGAAAATTGAAGTTTTAGCTTTGAGGAATGAGAAAGAGGTTCGCGTTGGAATATACAGTTTGTAATGAAGTGGGAGATAATTCGATTTGGATGATGCTTTAAGCGTGTTGATTGGGAAAGCAGAAGTAAAAGTAAGTTTTTCGACGAGCAGTTAGTTTGATCACCTAAGTGTAGTTGAAATTCTTATATACTGAAGTTTTTCTAAAATCTTGAGAGGTACGGAATTTTGGAAGACGAATGAATGGGTTAAAAAGAGAAGTTTCATGGAAATGACGACATACCTTTCATATTGGTCAGCGGTGACTCAAAGGGCGCCGTTGAACAGATAGGTATGGTTTAGCGAGGTACACCAGGGTACAAGACAGGCAGCGATATCCTTGAGATCTGAGCATGATTGATCGTGATCGTGACGATCCTTGGACACAGGGTGAGTATTAATGGAAGGACGTGTTAAAAGAACTGCCTGAATGAAAGTATAATGTTTGTGCGCGTACGTAATTAATATGGGATGTAAGGGGGCGCACTCACCAACTAAGCGCTCCAAGCCAACCTCTCCTGCCCGTGGTGCATCCTGCTGAACAACGAACGAGGCTCTGACGACCGATAAATGGCGGTATAACCATTAAATTGCGTAGCTATAAGTACGACAGGCTGGTGACGGGCAGCAGCGTCACGAGTGCGAATAGCCACGCACTGCGATCGCCAACCCGCATGCCCAGCGTGGCGATTATGGGCAAAACCAAACATGGCAAGTCATAATAAACCACGGCCCCCAGTTCCCGGCCACCCCGTTATTCCTGACCAAGGCGGCGGTCACGGTTACGGCGGGGTAGGGGGTGCTAAGAATCCCCGGGCTACGGTAGGCCGCCAACCTAAAAAACAGCAACTGACCCTGGCTACGTTTAACGGACGCACGCTACGACTCGACGAACATCTTGTGCAGCTGGAAGAGGAACTAAAACACATAAGATGGGGCGTTCTGGGCTTAAGTGAAGTCCGAAGAGAGGGAGAGGACACCTTAACACTAGAATCGGGCCATCTTTTGTATTTTAGAGAGGGAGACCAACTTTCCCAGGGTGGCGTCGGGTTTCTGGTTCATCGAAACTTCGCTGACAACGTTGTAGAAGTGTCTAGTGTGTCGACAAGGGTTGCATACCTTATTATCAAACTGACCGACAGGTACAGCCTTAAGGTTGTGCAAGCGTATGCACCGACTTCGACGCACTCAGACGAATACGTGGAGACATTCTACGAAGATATCTCCAAGGCCCTACACAACACCTCTAGGGCCCACTACAACGTTGTCATGGGAGATTTCAACGCTAAAGTAGGAGTACAGACCAGCAGCGAATGCTCAATAGGACCACACGGTTATGGGGCTAGAAACCATAGGGGGCAAATGGCTGTCAACTTCCTCGAAAGAGAGGGGCTGTTTATGATGAACTCATTCTTCAAAAAACAGCCCCAAAGGAAGTGGACGTGGCAAAGTCCCGATGGTGTCACAAAAAATGAGATCGACTTCATCATGACGGACAAAAGGCGCATTTTCAAAGATGTCTCAGTGATCGCCAGGGTGAAAACCGGAAGTGATCACCGACTTGTCCGAGGCACTCTGAATATTGATTTCAAACGCGAAAGAGTCCGTCTGATGAAGTCCAGGCTCCGACCAAATCAGCTCCAAACCGCTGTGGGATCCGAAATTTTTCAGATAAAACTGGAAAACCGATTCGCTGCCTTGGAAACTACAACTGACGTCGACCAGAAACTCGACCAAGTAGTGGGCATCCTGAGGGAAGAGGGCGAAAAATTTTGCGAAACGAGGCGCACAGGCAAGAAGTCTAAACTTGCGAGGGAGACTCTGGAACTTATGAGTGAGCGCCGCGAAAACCCCCCGTCAACTTCAGCTGAACACCGGGCACTAAACAAAAAGATAACGAAACTGGTACGACGCGACCTCCGAGCTTCCAACACGCTCTTGATTGAAAAAGCAATTGAGCAGAACCGGGGGTCGAAAGTATTCGTCCAGTCACTCGGAAGAAGCCACCTGACGAAGTTGACCACACGCACGGGGACAGTGGTCACCTCAGGGCCGGAGATTCTCTCGCAAGTTAAGGATTTCTACAGCCAGCTCTATGCCTCACACGCACCCCGATCTGACCCACAGGATGATGATCCCAGAGCCACCCTCATACGCCACTTTACAGAAGACCTGCCTGAGATCAGCCTAGACGAGGTCGTATTGGCCCTAAAACAGCTTAAAAATGGAAAAGCCCCTGGAGAGGATGGTATCACGACAGAGCTCCTGAAGGCAGGGGGTACCCCCATACTAAGGGAGCTCCAGGAGTTGTTTAATACTGTCCTCTTCAATGGGAGAACTCCGCAAGCGTGGAACAGAAGCGTGGTTGTCCTGTTTTTCAAGAAAGGCGATACCACCCTGTTGAAAAACTATCGGCCCATATCGCTTCTGAGCCACGTATATAAGCTGTTTTCAAGGGTTATTACGAACCGCCTTGCCCGAAGACTCGACGAGTTCCAACCCCCGGAACAGGCCGGCTTTCGAAGTGGGTTCGGCACCATAGACCACATTCACACAGTGCGGCAGATTATACAGAAGACCGAAGAGTATAATCGGCCTCTGTGTCTGGCCTTTGTGGACTATGAAAAGGCCTTTGACTCAATCGAAACTTGGTCTGTTCTGGAGTCCTTGCAGCGATGTCAAGCCGACTGGCGATACATCGAGGTGATGAGATGTTTATATTCAGCCGCCACGATGACTGTGCAAGTACAGAACCAGCAGACAGAACATATCCACCTGCGTCGAGGAGTGCGACAAGGTGACGTTATATCACCGAAACTGTTCACTAACGCACTGGAGGATATGTTCAAGACATTGGACTGGAAAAATCGTGGCATTAATATAAATGGTCAACACATCTCTCATCTACGATTCGCAGACGACATCGTTATCATGGCCGAGACGTTGCAGGACCTGAAACACATGCTAGACAGCCTGGCAAATTCGTCTCAGCGTATCGGTCTTCGGATGAATTTGGATAAAACCAAAGTTATGTTCAATGAACATATCGATCCGGGACCGGTCGCCGTAAATGGAGTCTCCATCGAAGTTGTTTCCGAATATGTATACCTAGGGCAAATGCTCCAACTAGGTAGAGGCAACTTCGACAAGGAGGCAAAGAGGCGAATACAACTGGGCTGGGCAGCGTTCGGGAAACTGCGTCGAGTCTTCACGTCGCCCATACCTCAAAGTCTAAAAACGAAAGTTTTTAATCAGTGCGTCTTACCTGTTATGACCTACGGAGCCGAGACGTGGCCACTCACCATACGACTAGTCCACCAATTCAAAGTCGCTCAGCGAGCCATGGAAAGAGCTATGCTTGGTGTGTCTCTTAGGGATCAGATCCGAAACGAAGTAATTCGACAGAGAACCAAAGTTACCGACATAGCACAGCGGATAAGCAAGCTGAAGTGGCAGTGGGCTGGTCATATCTGCCGTAGAGCCGATGACCACTGGGGCAAACGAGTCCTGGAGTGGAGGCCACGAATCGGTAAACGTAGTGTAGGGCGCCCTGTAACAAGGTGGAGCGACGACATTCGTAGGACAGCGGGTAGTAACTGGAGAACGAGAGCTGAAAATCGAGCTCAGTGGCGTGCCATGGGAGAGGCCTATGTCCAGCAGTGGACTGAAACAGGCTGATGATGATGATGTAATTAATATCTTGTACTCTGAACTGTTATTAAATATTTAAAAAGGTTGGCCGACCAATTATAAAAAGTGTTGTGTACCTAGCGAGTAAAGTGATGCTAAAGGCACACTAAACTCTACGATTTGCATAAATCAAGATTCTTTATGACGAAGGCACGCTTAGACGTAGCGTTACGAGACTTGATTGTTTAAGCAAAATTTTAAATAAAGTAGAGTAATAAAAAATAAAAATAAATAAATGAGCTCAAGAATCAAATAAGACGTATGGACTAATAATCAAACAAGGATACGACGATACTTGCAAGTAAAAGACGAATACGATAAATAAAAAGTAACAAGGATGATAGAGGAAGATAGGTATTTACATAGTACCTAGTAGGAGCTAACTCGATTGTGACAGACTTATAAAATAAATGCCAAATATTTTAAATAATGTGAATATTTTTCGATATATGTAATTCAGGAAATGAACTGTAAGTTTCTAGGTTAGAATGTTTTAATTATAAGGGACTCACTTTCTGCACCACGATACCAATTAAGCTAAGTAGGTACTTATAATAACAAGTTTAATTAAGAGAATTGTTTAATATTAAGTAGAATATCACCAATATTTATTATCGAATGTTTTCCAGTTTCAATTAAAGGACCTAGATTTTTTATAAATAATATATAGATTTTCTTGCTATAGGTAATTATAATTTTGCTAGTTAGGTTTTGTCATGTGATATTAAGATGTTTATGGGTTTTGTTTAACATGTGAATTGAAGATTATTTAGATCATAAGAAAATAAAATATATTGCGAGGAGTGTTCTTTTCAGGGGAGGGAACCCCCTACCTTTTCAGGGGAGGTGTGATAGGCAAACTGTCTCATCTACACGTATGTAGATAGATGTGTAAAACAAGATAAAGTGCCTATCTATCCGATAAGGGATTTCCTCTCCTAACACGTAAAGCACGTAGAATATAAATATATATAGATAGAATTAAGATATAGCTGAGGTTAGACGGTAGTCTAGAGTATAGAGAGTTGTTGGTTAAAACGATATATATAAAAGATGTAAAGTATCACCGAGTTTTCCGTACCTACCTACCACCCCGACGCTACGCATACTACAACCAGTATACCTACTTTTACATTAGCATTAACACATATGTATTATTTGACCGATACCACTATCCTATCTATCTATCAACCACAGACGTCCACTGCTGAACATAGGTTTCCCCATAGCTCGCCCCAAGTGCGATCCCGTGCAGACCATAACCATTGATTCCCCGCTACCCTAACGAGGTCATCCGTCCATCTAACCTGGGGCCATCCTACGCTGCGCTTTCCTATACGTGCCACTCTAGAACTTTGCTGCTCCAACGGCCATCCGTTCTCCGGGCTACATGGCCTCCCCTTTGCCACTTTAGCCGTGCAATCCTGTTAGCTATGTCGCTTGCCTTCGTTTTTCGGCGGATCTCGTCATTTCTGATTCTACATATTACGTAAAGAAACTCCGAGCATAGCTCTTTCCATTGCACGTTGCGTGACTTTAAGCCTTCTTATGAGTCCCATTGTGAACGACCATGTCTCAGTTTAGTAAGTCATCCCTGGCAACACGCACTGTTTAAAGACTTAAAGACTTTTGTCTTCAGGTACTGAGGAAAGATATGACGCAATTCGAATAACCGTTACCACAATGACATTTAATTTCTCATTGAGAAGGCTTTATTTCGATAAACGTAAATTATAGGCCCAAGCAACTTTCTTTTAATTCTTGTCGATGTCACTTGATGCAAATCAAATATTTAGCAATAAAATCACCACGTGTTCTAATATGTTTAAACTAGTAATAACGCAAAGGTCCTTGCAACTCTTTGCGTCCTCAGTGAATTATTGCGCATGAAAGTATCTCAGGCTCAGTACCCTAAAATTAGGTAAGTATTTACATAATTGACTACCTGAAAATCTAACCCCACATCCAATAGAACGGTCAGCAAATTAATTCTGCCTTGTTAATTGTTGCCAACTTTTAATTCATAATGGAATTACCCCCTCCCCCTTACCCCCTACCGAGACGTGCGCTGCCTTCTCAATTCTCATGCGCCATCGGACCCGAAAGGATAGTTATTAAATTAATAATTCATAAGGCATTCTATGAAAAGGTCACCGATTTACCTAAAATAACGCCGAACGGCTTTTTGATCGGAAACGGAGGCTAGCTTTTATTATTTTGCAATTACGTTGGTAATGGATTTGGGAACAGGATGTAAAATTATATTTAAAAGGTTCGGGTATTATGCATCCCACTAATCGTAACTGGCCGTACACTGACGAACATGACAACAAGGCCCTCATCCGACGGGTGTCCTCACCAAAGTGTGTGTGTGTGTGTGTGTGTGTGTGTGTACGTATATTTATACCCTAACTTAACACAAAGGCTTCTTCTATGTACCTATACCGAAAATAAGCAAGTATACCTACGTGATCTCGATATCAATGTAATTATGTGTTAATTCTACCTAATGTAATTAATTGAAAATGATGAACTAGAAATATACTATTTACTAACGTTGAATAAGTAGCATTCCTTTTTACTAACAAAGCAAAGATAAGTTGATAGCTTTAATTCTTATTTAATAGCAAAGTAAAGATTGACTGAATATAAAAGTTTTTATTGTACTTATTCTAATTTGTTACAATTGCTGGCTGAATTTACGCCTGTAAATGCTATAACGGTTGCTTAAAATAGAACATGTCCCTAAAGTAAATATACATTAGCGAGATATCGGACATAGGTATCGCATTAGAAACGTCGAATTCAGCCTCGGACCGGTTTGATGAAGTTGATTGTAGATTTCCTGAAAACAACTCAACCGCGCCCTGTAAATCAAGCTCCCAAATATTGATGGAGCAGATTCGTTGACACTTGCAACAAACGTAAACAGAAACCGAATTGATTTCGCCATTTTTCCAAGTCATATTGGAATTTTGATCCTCAGCGGAGATTGTAATCAAACCTTACTTATTGAAGGATCTCTTTGTTGTATTATTGTTATTTTCAGATATTTTCAGAAGACGAATTTAAAAATACAAACATTCGACGCTTGCAGCCGCACACGTAGACAGCATTTGAACTGCTGCAACTGCAAAATGGCAGTGCGAGGGCAGTTCTGATGCAGTAGGCGTCACAACATTCAAATTGTAAACCTACTGCGTAATCCGCTTGCAGTTGTCGGGCAGTTCGGTCGACCGGTTGACAGAAATGCGATTTTGCAGCTGGTCGCAGTTCAAATGCTGTCCATTAGTATCGGTCCTAATGTCTACCATCGCATTGTTTCACGATTTTACGGCTACGAGTCTACGACGCGTAGCGAACTGCTACGAGCGGGTGTTACGGCGTAGCAGATATGTCCCGAGTTGAGGTAGGCATGGGGCATAGTTTGTAATGACGTTTACCGTATCCTAAAGGCAAAAATACACTGTTAGCTTATTTAGTATTATATAATTTTCGTTATATTATTAGCATCATGTGTATACATCGATCTGCTATTTCTCGATAAACCAGAAAGTCATGATTACAGTTGTTCGAATCCTAACACTTAAGCGCCTCCTACGGTAGTTGCGCTGATTATCGAGGTATGGCGGGTAGATTACGCTGGTCAGTGGCGTTATCGTCGTAGCAACTAAACAGCGCAGACATCAGTACAAAAATACTTCTGGTGTTTTTCTGTTAAAATAATATTCTGTGAATAAAAGTTGGTGTTAATATAAAACTACAGTTTCACTCTGGAGCTCATCATTGTATAAAACAATGTGACGTTTTAAATTATTATACATATCTGTGCAACAATACACGCTCGCTCCAAAATGCTACATGAAATATATGCTGTCTGAACTTCGCCTCACAACTTTGTCAGTTCCGTATCAAAGAGACGCCCGCGCCGAACGCAATAAAAAGCGCCCTATAAATCCCCCGACCGTCAAATTTAATTAAAATGGGGGACATTTCAACATCACGGCGACGGCAACAACACGTGCTCCTCGCAAATGACCTGCTTTTGGGATATCTCTCGCGTAACACTTCAGTATGCCGTTAGAAAGGTAGACGAGCAGTGATTGCGCTGTTGCTGTTATCTTAAGGCCGTGTGGTCTCAAATATGTTTACAATTATACATGACAAGGGACCTTGTTGGTATTAACATGTAAAACATATTCGTCCAAGATGAAGTTCATATTGAACTTTAATTTAATCTCCATTTCTCACGTTTGCGTAACGAGTTTTTTGTACAATGGGTACGAGTATTACTAGCAGGTGCCCGCGACTTCACCCACGTGAAACTATTTTCTTTACCGTATTATTAAATAAAAAAAATACCACACTCGGGTAAAAAGTATTCAAGATTTAAAAAACAAAGTATCCCATAACATAACATCCCTGTGTGTGTAATGTCTATATAAAGGCGTCTCTACACAGCATCGACCAAGTATTCAGCGCACAGCGAACATTATAATATCGTTAACCACGTTATGTGTACGTCTTTATCATTTTTATGAACGTACTATATCTTCAGCGGCTCACCCAGCGTGCAGCTTGGCAAACGAATAGGTACCTATATGTAGAAAAAAAAGTTATTTATGACAAAAAAATAAATATAATAAATGGGCCATTTTTTTTGAAGTTGTACAAAAAAAATGGGGTGTACAACTTTAGAAAAAATGGCCCAAATAATCAATACGCCCGCATCGGTTTTTCTCAGAAAGAAAGACATACAAACACAGTTTCAATTTTGCAACTATGGTTGAGTTAGAACAGACTTTTTAATGAAATCCAAGATGTTATATCTACATAAATATTACACAGCTATTCAATTCGCGCTTAAATGTTTATTAGAATTTACATGATGCAGTTAATTCGCGCATACATGTATTGAAAATCAGTTTCAATCATGATCCTCCTTTATTTTGTATAGCACCATTTATTGGTCATAACTCTTTTGGACCAATTTTAACCACAGACAGTTGGACATCCCAAAATGTTTATAGGATACTTTTTACCCGACTACGGTAAAGGAAAAAAAACGCGGACGGAGTAGCTAGCACCTAGTTATTTTACGTTCCTACAATTTTTTCAAGGCCGTCCTTGATAAGATAACCTTAGATTGAAAGTGGTCGGTTGCATTATGATTCTAGCCATTGTATTATACCCAAAATATAACAGTAGTATCACTCGGTAAAGAGTCAAGCCCTACGACCCGCAATGGTCGCAGGAAGCGTAACATAATGAAATCGTAAAAGCGCCGTCAACCTGACCGCTTTAATGTTAATCCTGCCTCATGAATACATTACAGATGTTAACAATCACCCCCTCCCCTCAAGGTGAGGAGGGGGGGGCACTTCCCTAATGACGACGTTCTTTCAACTTTTCGCGCCGCGGGACTCACGCAAATTTGCGTAAATGCCAACGAGCGATCCGTGTGGATGCGAAGTGACCGTGCTGTTTTGATTTATTTATTCAAACTTTATTGGACAAAACAAAAGTTAGTACAAATGACGAACTTAATGCCCAATGCCATTATCTACCAGTCAGCCATATGGCCAAAGATGCTCATTATACAATATAGGTAATATTTTAATTACGGATGAATAAAGATCCATGGCCCAGGACGAAATTAGAACACAAATTCAGAGAAAAAACACGAATAATGGGTGAACAGTATTAAAATTATTCTGTTTTCAATTGGAAGTTGGCGGCAAGAAACCGGGCTTCATGGACAACTTTGGTGAAAGCCTAAGTCCAAAAGCGAGCGACGTAAAGGCTAGTGATGACTATGATTAATTTTCTAAAACTTTGTAATGGCAAATACATCACAGTAATATTATAAAGTCGAAAGTTTGTGAGTGTATTTATGTGTATTTTTGTTTCTTGTTCACGCTCAAACGGCTGAACGAATTTTGATAATCATGTGAAGAGAAAATAAGATTAAAGACCTTTAAATTGTGTCGCCAATGGCCATAGAGTTATTGATTGTGAAAATTAAACACACAAGAAATACATTTCAAAAGAATAAGTGCCCAAAACTGAAAATGTATAATGAATCCCCTAATTTTATTGTTTTCAACAGCCTTCCACACTACGGTTACTCATTCGCAATCTCCTCTCGGGAACATGTTTACGAAAATAAACACATCATTATTATTGTGGTGCAACATTAATATATTTCTGCGGCCAATCTTCCACAGCGGGGGCAACTGTACAGCTCGATTACATTCACTTCCCTTCAGTTTCCCTTACAAAAGGGAAATAAAAAATATCCCTCCAAGACTCCAGTCTAAAGCTTTATTAGAGCGGTTATTTTTACTCTTTTCTTTTCAAGGAGTGCATTAGCGGCGGGTAATTTATATGAAGGGTTCAACAAACTGCAGACACTGTAGCACAACGGCATAGCGTCGCCCGTCACTCTCTTACAGTACAGCGATGAAGAGATAGGTAATATATTTCGCGCGATAAAGAGTCACAGTTGTGCTAGCGAGCGGTGCATGAGTTCGAGTCTGCACAGATATCGAAAGGTGAAGGGTAGTTACCGTACGCCGTCATTTGGCCGTGACTCCGACCGTTACCGGGAATCAGGTAATCCATGCTCTGATTTCTCTGTGTGACAAGTTTCATTTCTCAACCGGCTTCAAAAAAAGAGGTCCTCAATTCGACTGTTAGTGTGTTTTGTTTATTTTTGTATGTGTGTATGATTATTTTTCGTTTGGGAGATCATACTTTAGTGGTCCCATATAAATTTTATCGAAATGATCTAGTACTTTTTGAGAAAATCAACAAAGGTCACAATATGTACCCATTTCGCTTATTGAAGTCGATTGTTTTTTGTGAATGTGATAGTTTATTCGACTGTTTACCCGTTATTGAATAAATTCACTATTACAATTATTATTAATTAACAGAATTGTACAATTGACGTTCAAAAAAATCACAAAGTTTATTTGTATTTCTTCTTGAATTAAAAACAGTGAACTAACAAAATAATACATAATTATAACTTTCTGGAAGCAATAGCCTATGAATGAATGATTGATTATCAATAAAATTAACATTTACTGAATAATAATCTTTATATAATTATTGTATTAAGCGGTTTAATAGTTAGTGGGTTAATCTTTATATACGTAATAGGTCCCGTTTTGTTGCGATCGTGCACCAAATCGCATAAGATTCAATACATTTACAATTAGCTTTCCGTAGTGTGGTGGCCGGCTCGCCACACACCCACTAGCCGACGATCGCTGACGCGGCGCGAGAAGTGCTGAGCGCCGGTTTAGGGAGCTCGTTAGTACGCTCTCGATCGAACACCCTGTATATACAGGGTGGCTTGCTACTTAGGAATAGCACCTCGAACTCGGGCATAAAAATTAGCAATAAATGAGTTTGATGGATGTTATCTATATATGTATGACATTGTATCTCGTCGTTTAGTGCCTAGAGCCTTTGCTTAATTTGGGACTAGGTGGATTTGTGTAAGATTTTCCCTTAATATTTATTTATTTATCAAAGAAGCTTGGTCTACGGACTTAACTACTCTTAAGTTAGAAATTGATCATGAAACCTTGGCCTATGCTTCTAGAACGTTTTTTTCACTCATTTCCCATCTTTAGGAACATAGACTTCCCGCAGGTTAAACAAAATATCATGTGCCACGTGCACGAAGCCACTGAAAGACCCAACTCCAGGATTTTGATTGCTTCTCGGAGAAAATTGTGTCACGTGGACGAAGCGCGACATACCCAAGTTCCAGAAAATTCTCTGAATAGCTATTTGAATTTTCAAATAGCTTATTCATAGTTTTTTTTGAAATCAAAACGTTTTAAAGGGAATTTCTGGAACTTTATCTGTTTTTTTTGTTAAATATGTATTTTTTACGTTTTTAACCCGCACTAAAAAAAACGAAGAAAATATCGACAAAATACCTACTCAATGTTATAATTGACAACATTTCATATTTATAACAGGTGGAAATTAATATAGAGATCGACAGGGTTTTATGTCGTGTACCTTAAAAAAAAATCTTTGAATTTATTCTTCTGTATTTAAAGAAATATAAGAAAATACATCAAATAAGCGCAATCTAAGACAATACGGGCTGAATAGGGTTGTTGTCTAAACCAAAGAGCGAAAAAAATTATATTTTTTTTATTTGACGTTGACAGATGACAGATGCATACAGAGTTTTATTAAGTTTTTTTTTAATAAGAAAACCGACTAAA
This sequence comes from Apotomis betuletana, assembly GCA_932273695.1. Classification (NCBI taxonomy): domain Eukaryota; kingdom Metazoa; phylum Arthropoda; class Insecta; order Lepidoptera; family Tortricidae; genus Apotomis; species Apotomis betuletana. Next base: position 15,635,873 of record OW026321.1, read on the forward strand.
GTAACCGTTCCATTAAGTTCTGGTTTTGGTGTTGCCACATTTTAAAATGAGTATGTTTTTATAAATTAATAATTAAATAAATAATCATCTCAGAAAATAAATAAAAACAGAGATTACTTCATCTTTTTAAGCGTAATTCAGAAAAGTAATAAAATAATAGTCTTAAAAATATGAAATACTGTCAATTATGGAACCTGCTTACAAATTTCACGAGAATCGGGTGAAAAATGCGACCTATAAGCGAGAACAGTCGGACATACAAAAGAGTTTTTGGTCAAGCTGAAAAGGAGACGCTAGACTCGCCCGGTCTCGATTAATCGTTCGTAGGACCGGTTTATTTTTGGCAACACCATGTGTAACGGAACACGCGTACAACGTCCGCGAGTGAGTTATCGGCGGTAATCGCAGTAAATCTGCCGCAACAGGAAAAGAACCCGCGACCTGCAGCTAACGAAGCACTCTTAATCACCCAATCAGCACAAAATCGAAAAGCTGGAGATTCAGCTTTCTACGTTTTCCTTAGGCATTTTGAAGGAAACTGTTCATGGCCACTGTCTTCTCCCATGTCCGATTTTTGAGTATTTAATTACGTAAAGTATGTAAGTACTTAATCAGATAATGTGTGGCAAACCGGTATCGTGAGCCCAAATGAAAAAGTTTCAGATTAAAAACATATTTAACCAGTCTATGTCCATGTCATATTATGATTACGTTACACCGATTACTGACGCAAAAACTCGCGTTAAATAATAAATAATCCGTTTTAATCAAACGTTCAGAATTGTATGGAAAAGTCGCGTCTTATATCTATAGATGAAGAGTTTACGATCCAAACAAAGTCAAAACGAAGACGATAAACAACAGGATAATTTCGGAAAGAGTAAATTTGTTGCGTAAATTATTCCCTAAGTTATTACGACAAACTTCTCGACTCGACGAACGGCGAAACTCGAACGAACTGCGGCACTGTTGCCAAGCACTAAAAGCTTAATATAGCACTTTTTCTGGATCTAAAATCTGTACAAAAACTCGAGTTTTAACATTTAAATCTTCTAGAGGTTTTTGCATACATTTAATTCCATTATTAACCGTAATGCAGACAGTGAAAATCAATAATTGACTGCTCGTGAGAGTTACCGATATTGAAGTCAGTTTTGATAAATAGGTTTCGTTTAATTAATTATTGTTCTGGCACTTTTTAACCAGCACTTACTGAAATTATGGCATGTTGAGGTTTTGAGCATGTCCCATGCAACTGTCAATACACATCTGTTTTGAGGGGTGGGTAATTACGGATATAATAACGTTTCGAGGTAAATAGTGGATGCATATTTAAGCCGTTTGGGGTTGAGACTCCGGGACCCTGGGGGGAAAGCGCCCACAAGGTCTTCAAAGAGTGCAGCCGCAGACTAGCAGAAATTGGTATACAATTTTGGCTACAGCAGATGCATAAAATACCACCAGGAACAGCGCAAGCGCGGAACAATTATGTGAGTGCTAATCTCGTCGCTCGCGGAGGACACGCCGAGAGTGACTTCATTACGGTCCTCCGGGAGAGCGGGACTTTGTTAACATTCCAACAATTGCTTTTTATTATATCAGTCGAGAGTCCCTTTTGCTGGCTACTGGTACTGTTAATTGTACATTGTTGTCAAAGCGAGGGAAGCCAGCAATCGCCCTTCCGCGGCTGCCCTATACCAAACCTAGTAAGGGCTCCAGACCAAATTTTACAGGAGAGCCTAAAAACATAAAACGTGGCAGCCTCAAAAGAACTCTTAGTTGATAATAATAAAAAGTACATGAATAAGTAGAGTACTAACAATAGTATGTATCAATAACTTCATTTTATAATATATACTATATATGCACGTTTTATACCCCTTACTAACTTTGAAAATGTATTTACCCGTGTTAGTTTCTTACATTAAACCAGCTTCAATACCTAGTAAGGGAGCCCTTACTAGGTTTTAACTGGTATTCCTGTCGTCGACATCCAAGATATTTAAAACAAAACCATTTAAATAACATAGTAAATGCCCTTTTGGCACATGTGTAGGTACCTAACTGTCTTTGCACATTAGGCCCATCTGGCATGTAGTTATGGAATACCTTTATTTTAAATTAATATTTATAAAATGGGTAGTTTGCACAAATGTAACTTTGACAGAGAAAAATTGTGTTATTCTCAGTCAACATTTGACAACGGTATCTGTAAAGGTACCGAAACGTCAGGGAGGCTCAAATAATTAATATACGCGATATAATCCGTTTAAAATGTTTTATTCAAATGTAAACCTAGTATACAAGTGTTAGGAATACACAACAAATCAACCATTAAACTCCAGCTGAAATTCCGATTGAACTTATCCGAATGTACGTATGAACATTTTCAATGTTATATATGCAAGTAAAATAATGTATTACATGATTGGGTAGGTATAGTTATTATAAATTATCATGCTTGTTACTCGTATTCTTAACCAGCTAAAACACTGAAACCTTTATTTTATATACACGTGTTTGTTACTATGTAGGTATTTAATAAGAAAAAAGAAAAATATAAGTTCTTTACAAGCCCATTTATTTTATTAAACAACTCACCCTGTTGGAAATCTTTCTGTGTCTTCTTGAATGTGTGCAAAAAACGTTGATAACTCACTAATTCTGAACATTAACTCTGTAAACACAACAATGATCTAGTTGTACTTAAGTAAGTATTACGAGTATATGTTAATAGCGAAGACACAGACACTCTTCGCATATGTTTGTAGTAGCGAAGTTTTATAATTATGTATTAAAGGGATGATGTAGGGGTTCCTACGTAACAAAAAATAATAAATAAAAGTGTTGGAAATTAAAGTTGGTATCGAAATACATTTACCCGACATATTTGGAGATTTGACTCTTATTATTATTAATAGCTGCCTCTAACAAATGCTTCGATCTATGAAATTGTAAATGGCGCTTCATAATTGCACGCAATACTTCAGAACCATCCAGCCGACAGTTAATTTAAACAGCACGCGATGTGGCTGCGCCGGCGCCTTGCCGTGGACTGACCGAACACAGTGATACTAGGTGCCCCGCGCGCCCCTGTCGGCGCATTGATTCCCAGATCAGAAACCTAGTAAGTCCCTTTGACCAGCCCAAAACCTAGTATGTCTCACGCCCTTACTATGTTTTGATATGGGATATGTGACTTACTGGGTTTGACAACGGTAAACAGTTACTAGACATGTTACTTACTAGGTTTCGACGCATTGAAAACTCTGGTTATTATAACGATTTTTGAGCTGGTGTCTCTGTCACCAGCTGAGGACTTACTAGGTTGGTACAAATAAGTTAAAAAACAAAAATCCAAAAATTTGTCCCTTACTAGGTTTTGATATAGGGCAGCCGTCCGGCTGAGACAAAATAGTGCTTTTCTCAAAAATGGTGCAAGAAGACAAAATAAGTATAGATAAGTTTTATTAGCCTACTCTATACGTCAAACCTGAATTCTTGCATTGCCGCCTTTTATTTTTTGTACAAAAAGTAGAAGTGTATTTTTCTTCCGAAAATGCGATAAGCTATTTGAGGCAACTAAAAAGTCGTAGCTATTCATCTTCCGCTTTTTTTGGACCTCGAAAAATAAAGGAATTTCATACTAACATTATTGTCGAGGAAACCGACCTGGCAAGGTTTTTTTTGTTTTTATTTTTGACTGGCCATAAACTATGCACTGCGCGTCCTGATTTTTATCAGTAAAGTCAACATTTCCGACCATTTTTAAAAAATGATTTTTGAATCGAGTGGGATATTAAAAAAGAGAGACTCAAAATGGTTAGGTACCTTCGGAAACTACAACGATTTAAGATTGACGTACTATCGCCGGTTATTGTCAGTACATACAATTTATGAATAGCTTTCAGCGATGACGACACTTTTGGACGCACAGCGTATTAGTGAAAAATTGAAAATATCATAATTTTTATAAATTCGAGAGATTTGTCTACCTACACAAATAGCCAGGTTCATTTAGAAATCTGAATCTGTAATTGGCTTGAAAAATATCAGTATGCATGTTGCTGTTTTCTGGTTTTTCTTCTCGATGGTATATTTGCCCTTGTTTAATAAATTTCTACAGTCGAAAGCATAGAAGGAAGTTAGTTAGCTACATGTAAAATGCCAGAAAACTGCTAAGGAACTTGAATAAGTTGCCTGGACTTGGAATGGCTTTCTCTTCAGTGAAAGGGTGGAGCACAAAAGACTGCACGAAATGTCTCGGCTCAGTCCCGGCTGCTTTAATTGCGAATCCCTGAACACGTGTTGCGACGGGACTCGGCCGGCGCGGCGTTGCCAACTCGGGATTTTGTTTGAGGTAACTGCTAGAAAAAGTGTTAAAATTATAAACAGATGTTAATAGTGCAAATGTACTAGAACTTTATTTGCTCAGTAAAAAAACTGCGGCTGCAGTAAGCAAGCATGTCAAAGAAAGTGATTTTCAATTGCTAGTAGCAGTTCAGTAAAATGAGTATACTATAAGTAGTCTAAACACATATATATACAACCCAAAATCTTCTTTCTTTTCTCCTTTGGACGGTGTTTTCACCAATTCTTGAATTTCTGCCAAGTTCGTTGTTTTATTATAAGGCATAATTCTCTTTATACTTGGACTCGATACATTCACGTTGCTCATATTTTTTGTAGAAAGTATACAGCATTATGTGTATGTAATTCCCGTGGAGTAATGTATCAGTGTCGCGACAAAGCGAAGGCCGCCGGACGCGGCGCCGGAACCGTCTATAACGTGACAAAGGATTATCGGATCACACTCGCCTGACCCGGAGCACTAACAAAATAATAAAACCAGTACTATGTGGCATGTCGTTAATCGACGGAGATTTATTGCTCGTTCAAATTTAAAATTCTTTATTATTTCACCAGGTACCTACTGGTGATTTGCTTATAAAGTAGTGCGGGAGTGTGGACATCGAGTTTTTTTAATCAGTCTCATCGTTTCTGATACCTACGTTGAGATTATACCAACTTCTACCATAAATCTATGTAAGTTTTCGATCGGTTATTACCTCTATGATCGACTATTAAACATATGCCCAATTTTCCTTTTGGGTGGAAATTACAATTTTCATCTTTCTTAGCGCTGTCAGAGTATTTTAAATCGCCTATAGAATAGAATAGAATATTCTTTATTGCACACCTCAACAGGAAATAAATACAAACAAATTCAGATTGCACGTAAAATACAATGGAGGCAAACAACAGGCGGTCTTATCGCTAAAGAGCGATCTCTTTCAGACAACCTTTGGGTAGCGAAATTAAATAAAAACGTCAGAAATGAGTAGGTGATGCAAAAGTAACCATGGAATCTGTAGAAAAAAACTACTAATATATAATAAAATAAATATAATAATAAAATACTTAAATATATATATATATATATATAATAATTAATAATATATGCACAAATAAACCTACTTAAACATACATAACATAGGCATATGCCTACACATATAAAATAATATTAGTAACGAACCACACTTCATCTCGGTCACAATACCAAAAAAATAAAGAAGGGACAAATAATGTTCTTTAAGGAGTGTTTTAAAATTGGCAACGGATTGGCTACGTTTTAAGTACGCCTATATGTAGTACAGACATTTCGTTTCGTTGGTTACCTTCAGGTCTTTTCAAACTTTTCATCTCAACTATGCTCTCGTTTCGTCCGATCATACTTAATTTTTTTGGTCTTAAATTAAAGTATGTTTACCTAAGATAAGTTTACAATCCATAAGAGCGGTGCGAGCGCTCGCTACCCGCGTTTATAGAAAGTCAAAGTACTGCTTCTAATACATATTTGCACTGCCTTGAGCTCACATTATATTGTTACTTGTTGTGATCCGGGTCCGGCTCGATGTTGATAAATTGTGAAAATAACGACAAGAAGTGCCGAGCGGACGACAGCGGGGCGACTGGAGACGCGGGGTGACTGGCGGCGGGGTGACAGGCGGAACGGGGTGACAAGCGAGTTAGTCACTCGGAAATCTCGGAATTACGTCATATTATTGGATACCGGCCTATCGCTCGAGATGTATATGTACTGGCAGATTTTCCTTCTTTTTAGGACTTTAGTCCGAAGGAAGACGAAAATTTACTTGAGTAATTAATATAAGAAAAGTATTCCTTTGAATTATGAGAATGTCATACACAAGAAGGATAATGACGTAGGGATATTTTTGTAAGGAGAAAATTTGCTTCGTCTTTGGCGATTAAGTTCGTTATTTATACATGTAGGTACTCAGTAAAATTAATAGATATCATTACTGTCAAGAGGTGGTTTATAGATACAGTGAGTATCACAGGGCTACCCACCAATCCTGCTTAAAGATTGCAAGCACACTTACCGCCCTTTCTTTATGTAATCAAAATAATTCTTTCACCCCGACACACATTGGAATAATACACAACACTAGACTTAAATCGTCAAATCATACACAAAAGAATTTACGTGCAAAGGATAATTCTTTAAAAATAGCAGACAGTCCGCTCAATTACAAAAAATCCGTGTCGCAACTAACGCTGCACATGAACATGAAGCCCGGCTTAAATAGAAGAGAAAAGCTAAATAAAACCCGCAACATTCAGCGATACCTCGCCGAGTTCGTCTATAATATTTAATTTCACCTTTTGGACTATTTAGTAATACCTAACTAGTTTTCGGGGGTAGCTAAAGGTATGTCCCGCTAAAGGAACGGTCAAATTGCATACTAAAATTACCAGCATCAAAAGTTCTAAGAAATAAACAGATTATTATTATTATTATAAATCTCCAATTGTTTCCTGTCGTTATTTTGCAAGTTTGCGCCGAGTTTAGAGACGCGCCTTAAAGACCACTCAATTTTATTGAATTCACTATGTTAAGAAATTTTAGTTGTATGTAGCTGGTTAATTGTAATTAAGTTCAAAATTATATACTGTCTCTTTTTAATTTCTTTTTTTAATATATTCAGACTTCCAGTGTGAAACTTACAGTCAAATTATAAAAGGGACGAGCTCGATGCCAAATTCATTCCACATGGATGCGGTGGTGTGGTACACACAGAGAGAAGCGAATAAAACCCGCCCGTCTGTCGTGTCGCGCCGACCGTGGCATTTACGCGCGAGCATTTTTGACAGCTTCAGCATTTAAAACGAAACTAGGTCACAGACTAACGTAGATATCCTTCCATTCATTTATATTTTGAAGTGGTTCATGCTCAACACAGATTTTAGAGAATTAGTTTTCCCTTGCGGTGATTCGATTGGCTTAATAAATCTAATATAATTTAGTTGTCTTGTGTGTGCATGGCAATCCGTAACTACATAATCTGAGCGTTCATTATTATTCCTTATTTAAACCAATGTTTCTGTTTAGTCCTATGGTTGACTGGTAGAGAATGCCTTATGGCATTAAGTAAGCCATTTGTACTTTATTTATGTATTTCGTGCAATAACGTTTAAATAAATAAATAAACAGTTAAGGAAACGTCCCGGCGTGATTTTTTTCCATAACGATAATAATGTATTTTTCTGCTACCCAAAGGTTGTCTGGAAGAGATCGCTCTTTAGCGATAAGACCGCCTGTTGTTAACCTATGTATCGTTGCTTTATTTCTTTGTTATGAATCTTTTTCATGTGGTGCACAATAAAGGATATTATTATTATCTCCTTATTATTATTAATGTCAAGACTGTTAACTTTGACTAAAATAGGTCACAGAGATTCGATTATCCCGCTCCGTCCCCGGAAACTTCGCAAGTGCTCGAACGCGAGGCGGCAGCCGGCGAGCAGCCAGCGCGCTGCCGAGGGCGACGGCAAAGGCTAATTACTCGACAGTCGCTAATCAACGTCTTCAGCAACTTGATCTACTCGTATCGCAGTCTCCAAACTTGTAAAATATCTTTGATACTAGCTTAGTGACAGGAAAGATTCATGGAAGAAGACCAAGAGGAAAGGATCACATGCGTGGACCGATCATATTCGAGACACAACGGTCACCAAGTTTCCCGACACCATGCGCTGTGCAGTAGATCGAAATAAGTGGATAGAAATCGTCCGAAGAGTGATAAATAGAGGTGCCTCAACAATGAGGAATACGGAACAAGACGAAGCTTAGGTACGTCAGAAATGAGCTAGACGCGAATTGTTATAACATTCAAATATTTATTCCGTCTATCGCAACATGGGGTGAAAAGTTCATTCGGAACTTGCCAATTTACACCATTAGGGTTGCGCCGCACCCGCAGGGCTGCCACAAGGCGAACTAAGCACCTTTAGTGTAGGGTTAGCGGCAGGATGTGGCCGCCGACTGGAGGTTGTATCCACTAATGGAATATAAGCGGTCGTAATTTGCAAATTGGAGGAATATTTGAGTTAGTTTGTGTTACTTCACATCTCCCTTTGAAATGCTGTACAGTTAGGTATAATTAAGTGTGAATTGAATCAAGTTGTACTGTTTTTGTTTATAGATACTATCGCAAGGTAGTTAAACGAGCAACTGGGGTGAGGGGCACAAAGCAATGTATAGAGTACAATTGGTGTGATAGTTTGTGGCCACAAACTCAATACTTGATTGGATTGGAATTTGCAAAGTACGGCGGTTATGACTTAATTAATTGTACTATGATGAAATCTGGTTACGAAATGACATTTCACTAAATTTTTTGAACTGCAATTGTCTTTAAATAATATGATAAAGCATCAGTCACTTTCTGACAAATATGTAAGTGCAAGAATACCGAAAATTAAATGAAAATAATTTATTCCCGAATGATTAAATTCCAAATCAATTCAAATTAAGATACACACAAACACAAATAAACACAATACAGTCTAGTTAGCCGCCACAGCCCCGCGACGACAGGCTTATGGTAACCTCTCCACAGCTCGTGGAGCGGACTCGTATCCCACTCTCTCGCCGCTCGAGCTGGGTGTTGGAGGAGGCGCAATGGCCTTTCTGGCCGTGGCACTCCTGCGTAGCAACGCGGCCCAGACCGGCGCACGGCCTTCATGACACGATTGTAAGATTGTTATGGAATAAACTTCTTTAATCTTCAGATAGATCAATTTCGCTAAAAACCAAGATTGGCCTGGTGAGGACTCTGGTTTTCTCGATCTTTACCTACGGTGCGGAAACTTGGACCCTCAAAAAGGCAGACAGATCTCGCATTGACGCATTTGAAATGTGGTGCTGGAGGCGGATGTTGCGAGTTCCTTGGACAGCCCACCGCACAAATGTGTCAATTCTTCAAGAAGTGGGAGTCACTGTTAGGCTGTCGACAATCTGTCTCCGCAGGATTTTCGAATTCTTCGGTCACCTAGCCAGGAAAAAAAACGACACCCTGGAAGTGCTCATGGTGACAGGGAAAGTACAGGGAAGGCGACCAAGAGGAAGAAGTCCTATGCGGTGGACAGACCAGATCCGAGATAATTGCAACTCGAAAGTCCACGAGGCTTTGCACAGCGCCGAAGACCGCAGCAAGTGGAAGGCGATCGTCCACAAAATAATTCGTGGAGGTCACGACCCTCAGCAATGAGGAACACGACACAGGATGGAGGAGGAATCTTCAGCGAACATGGCGCTGCGGTGCAACAGCGCGGCAGCAGGGACATGACGCCACGCGTCGGCGTACTGTACTGCACTCGCATGTCTCTCAACGAGGCGCAGGTGGACCGTGACCACAATTCTACTGAGTAGAAGCTCGCTCGTGCAGAAGGAGAGAAAAAGTTGACGTTTGATGCCTTCGCTGCATTTGGCGAACCTCCTGGCTAGCATATTGGCTCTCACTGCTATGGCTCTTCCTTACCTACCTATGTCCTTTCCGTCCTAAAACGCTTCTCTGCCGCTGAGCGATGAACTCCAATAAGATCTCAGCTCAGGTATATAACTGATTGTGAAACGTGGTGTGGGAGGCCTAGATTCTCTTTTGTTCGTTGCGCTCATTAAGTTAGTTTTTTTAAAGAATAGCTGACACTTTCCATTGATTTATAATGCAATAACCGAGGCTGTACGTGTACGTGCACAGGTTTTACTTCAGTTGCTTATACTGTGACAAGATGGCATTAAAGAGCAGAACCGCCACAAGTCGCTAACGCTTCGGCAGCCACAAAGTGTAACCTATCGGTTTGTAGTATGTAGCTAATGTCTACATTTATAAATTATTTTATCAATTCTTCTATTTCTTCTATAATTACAGGTTTTATTTATAGTCCAATATACATATTTAAGGTGTAGTAGGATGTGGACGGTACCCACTAATGGAGAAACCTGCCGCCACTTGCAAATTAGAGGTCCTTGAGTTAGTTTGGGCTGCGGTTGTGCTGTGCAGTGCTGAGCCCTAATTCGATATATGCCTCTTTGATATTGCGGAGAGATCACCAACCCAGTCACATTAAGTTTACGCCCCATTTATAGGTGACGATATAGATCTCAAGCGCAAAGTTAAAGTAGTAAAGTTAAGTAACCAGGTAGTAACGAGAAATATCACTTCATGCTATTCGGATCACAAACATCGCGTTTTAATGACAGTCAAAGGCGATATTCCTGAGACATCGTTTATTTGACGATATCTCAAAGTGTAACACTCGAATCAGCGCCTAGTATCATTAACTCTACCCTGAACAGCTTTTTAGCGCCGTCTACTTTTCGCGAAAACTCTTCGTTAAGACCTAGCGCCCGGGGAGAATATGTAGCTAGAAATATTAGTCCAGCGTTGAGTCCATGGTATACAAAGCATGCTCCATCACCAATTTTCAAAGTGTGCGTTTGTTCCTTCACGGCGATGGAGCGTAGAGAGGAGAGACACCAGGAACGGTAACGGAATAACCGGCCAGAAGTTAAATTTTAGAGGAATATCAGAATTGGTTTGTGTTGCCCTCGCGTCGCTCTGCAATATGTTACTGTGTTTTTGTGGGTTCTTGTATTTGTAATCGAAAAAAGAGGGGTGTTATAAGTCTAACATATGCATCTGTGTATATGTGTGTCTGTCTTTGGCATCGTAGCTCCCAAACGGCTGGACCAATTTGAGTGCGTTATTTTATTCGACACACATCTCCGTCGCGATGATTAACTTATGTTTGGTGGAAATGGGACCACTAGTTTCCAAAATATTCAGCTTCAATTGGAACAAGTTACAAGATCTCAGACAATATTGATGCTAAGAATTACAAATTTTATAGTTATGTTCAGTTTTAGTATCATTTTCTATATCACTCATTGAATGAGAGTCTCAGGAACTATATACATATGTCCTCCTCGTCGTATCCGACAACGGCTCTTAGTCTCTTATACTCTCCTTCCATCAGTGCCTGCAGTGATATCAATAAAATTTTCATCTTACAAAAGAAATGTATTCGAATCTTAGTTAACACAGATCGAATGGAGTCATGTAAACCTTATTTCATTAAACACCAAATATTAACCGTAACTTCCATGTACATTTTTGAATCATGTAAATTTATTAGAAAACATTTTAATTTATACTCACCTAAACCAACGACTAAACCTAAAAGAAATGATCGCCATCTCAACCAACTTAAAATGCCCTTCTCAAAATTAAAACTCGTCACACGCAGCCCCCATTACATGACCATTAAAATTTATAATCATATCCCAAACTCCTTGAAAAACATAGATAACCCAAGATTGTTTAACAAACAGTTAAAATCGTTCTAAATTACGAGATGCTTTTACAGTTTAGACGAGTTCTTTAAGGACAACGAAAGTATATTAATATAAATTTATTGGTCTTGCTGAATTAATGTGTATTCAGCTGAGTATGTTAATCTTAAGTAATTGTATTTTTATTAAAATTAGCCTACTGATGTTGCTTGTGCCCTTGCAGGGCGTCACATGTATCCCTTGACTTATTTATAAATCCACCTATGTCTGTAATGTGATATGCAATAAATGTTCTAAATGTTCTAAATGTAAAATGTCCATGTGACTTGCAAAGCCAAACCTGATTTTGAAGGTCTCATTTTACTTGTGTTGGGGGTGTTTTAAATTTTTAATGTAGGTTATTGAATGATGAGATGTTACTGCTATTGTTTATATTGTGGAAAAGAGCAGCTTGCTGCGCTGCCACCAGATGAGCAGGAGTGGTCGGCGCGGCGGGTCGTGGTCGCTGCTTACGATATCCAACGACATGACTGACCGCAATGCGCAAATTGGAGGAATATCTGAGTTAAGGTGCGACCAGACCGCCGCTTAAAATACGGTGACGGTACGGAATGGCAGTGACGCATCGTATCCGTACCGTTTTTATCGCGTGCCCTCCACACCGCCGCTTAAAATACGGAGTCGGTACGGAATCGCAGTGACGCTTCGTATCCGTACCGTTTTTAGGGTTCCGTACCCAAAGGGTAAAAACGGGACCCTATTACTGAGACTTCGCTGTCCGTCCGTCCGTCCGTCCGTCCGTCCGTCCGTCTGTCACCAGGCTGTATCTCAACAACGGTGATAGCTAGACAGTTGAAATTTTCACAGATGATGTATTTCTATTGCCGCTATAACAACAAATACTAAAAATAAAATAAAATAAATATTTAAGGGGGGCTCCCATACAACAAACTTGTTATAGATTATATATATATGTATAGGTACGGAACCCTTCATGCGCGAGTCAGGCTCGCACTTGCCCAATTTTTAACGCATGCCCTCCACACCGCTGCTTAAAATACGGAGACGGTACGGAATCGCAGTGACACATTGTATCCATTGTATAATAATTCAGTGAATTAAGGAGTTTGACCTTACAAACGGTCCAGAAGTTTTGAATTTTTGATAATATGTTGTCTAGGATGGTTAGTGAGTGTTTAAAATACAATTTTTTTTAATAAAAAAAGAACCGACTTCAAAATAACTGAAAAGCCGAAAATAACCCGTTCATGTACAGATTACATTTGAATCACTTTTTGAAGTCGGTGCCAAACCACTCAACTTTTACTATGAAAAATGATGCAGCGCAAATTTTTGTTCGATATTATATATTATTATATTCTAGTTTACGTGAGGTTTGGCACCGAACTCCTCAAACTCCTTAATTCACAGAATTATTATACAATGGATACAATGCGTCACTGCGATTCCGTACCGTCTCCGTATTTTAAGCAGCGGTGTGGAGGGCATGCGTTAAAAACGGTACGGATACGATGCGTCACTGCGATTCCGTACCGACTCCGTATTTTAAGCGGCGGTGTGGAGGGCATGCGATAAAAACGGTACGGATACGATGCGTCACTGCGATTCCGTACCGTCACCGTATTTTAAGCGGCGGTCTGGTCGCACCTTTAGTTTGCGGCGCGGTTGCATTGTGACAGGGTGCTGGTATAGATGGCAAAGCACTGTGGTTGCTTATTGACCGATCGGGCGAAGTGTCTCCGTTTCAGTTTGGCCCAAAAAAATCATAGGTCCGAATTCCAAATGTTCGGATGTCCAGCTGTTCTCGCCTACTGATCGTATTTCTCAACCGATTCATGTAAAAAATTGAGGGCAGGTTCGATAGTAATTTATGTTTTTTTTCGAAAGCTAGTATTCTAAACTGAGAAAAGTACTTAAAATATTAAAGTGTTTCCACGTAAGCGACATCGTCATTTATCACTGCTAAAGACGTGAAAAGACGTCGCACGCACACTTAACGGAATTGCTTCGCTTAAGCCTCCAGCCGCAGCCACGTCGTCTGCAATATCCGACAGGACAAAGCGCTTAAAACGCTTAGAGTTCGGTACACACACTTTGACAAAAAGTACACATTCTTCCCAAATATGTAGGTACAGTTGCGTACCTACATAGGTGTGGCGTCCGCTAAATTCCTGGTTGGCGCCGAATTGGTTTACTTCTTCCCTGACAGCAATAAAAAAGAGACGTCAAATATCTAAAATACTAAAGCCGGTGGGAATCGAGTTCTATCGACACCTCGCCACTGGTAAGAAGGAATTAATTGGCGTGAGGATAGTTGATATCGCCTAGTCAATTTAGAGCCTAGAATTACGAATTTAAAATTAGTAGCATGCGTATTCAACATTATGTTTAAAATAATTATTACAGGTACGTGTACAGTTTTTATTTTTATTTCGAACCTGCTCACAAAATTTTACGAGAATCGGTTGTGAAATGGTACCTGCTGGCGAAACCAGTCAAACAGCCGGAATACTGACATACGAAACATGTTTTAAGACGCTTTGCTCGCTCGATCAACCACAAACTACCGAGCAAACTGCGGAGATCCCGCGGTGGTTTATTATTTTGTGACTAGACTACACGATCATTCTAATTATTTGCTTTTTAACTTAAATCACGAAATGTTTGCTTAACATTTTTGAAGTCTCTTCAATTTCTCCCAGATTCCACCATCAGATCCAACCCTCATGATCATGCATGACAATTCTGCTGTATGTGATGTGACAATACAGTACCTACCATACAAATGCTTTTTACTGCACACCTCAAATACACAGGGATACAACAACATCAGGGGGGCTTTGGTGGTTGCGTTTGTAAGCAACCATCATAGGCCCCCAGAGATATAAAGTAAAATAATAAACAGAGGTAAATAATAGGCGGTCTTGTCGCTAAATAGCGATCTCTTCCAGACAACCTTTAGGTAACGGAATATATCAACAAACGTTTACGTTAGGTATATATTTGGATTGCGAAAATATGACCACGTCTCTTCCTTTCGAGCGCAGCTGGGTTGGCTACCGATTCGTCGGCGTAGAGACGTGCATGTCCTTTCTTTGCTCTTTAATGTCCTGTTTAAACCTACTTCTCCTCCTTACCTTAGTGAAAGATTTTCGTATATGGCTGATGGCAGTGGTCACCGCTTGCGGTCTAGCGCCAATCTCACTCTGGCTGTACCGTCTAATAAGACGCGTACCTATAGCAAGTCTTTTACGGTAAGCGCAGTGAAGTTGTGGAATGAGTTGCCTTTGTCCCTTAGGAAGTCTCCATCTGTTGCATCACTTAAGATTAACTTGAAGAAATTGTGGCTGTCCGATAACGTGTGAATTCATTGAATACTATATTTATTTACGCATTTATATGTATTATATGTATATATAATATATATCTTATAAATAGTAAAAATATATGTGTATTATTACTTACTTAGTTTATGTACTTATTATAGTTTTATTAAGTATAATATAGATATCTTGGTTGTACGCAGTGTAGTTTGCCTATTTTCTTCGAATACCCATTCCTTCAATTGCTCAAAGGTTAACTGGAAGAGATCCCTAATAGGGATAAGTTCGCCTTTGTACATATTTCATTTGTTATCAATGTATTTATAACCAGTTGTTGTGTACAATAAAGCGTTTACATACATACATACGTTTGAATTGAGCAGGTGATGCAAAAATGTGACATATGTGCCACATCCTCAATTAATGGCCTACAGCCACAAAGGCAATTTCCAGCCTATCAGATGAAACCGATATGTGGCTAGCGGCCGTGGTGGCGGTCAAATGTGAAATTTGGCGATTATTAAAAACCTTTGTTGCATCGTGACAGCTTCAATCAATTTAAATAGCCTATCATAATATTTGGTTCAAAGTACTTATTTTAATAATAATAGAATGGAATCAACTTGAAGCCACAAATGACATATAATTAGGGGCGATTCTAAAGTGGCCTGAGATTCTATTCTCCATACTACCTACTTAATCCGCTGGCGCAGCGACCCGAAGTGGATCTTGGCCTCGGATACGAAATAACGCCAGCGCGCTCTGTCTTGAGCAATCTCCTCCCAGTTTCCTGCTTGTAGAGTGCTTAGGTCCTTCATAACTTCATCCTTCCATCGGTATCTCGGTCGGCCGACCGGTCGACGACCTACAGGCAGTCCAACTAAACAACAATATGCCCTTTTTACCGCCCTATCATCCGGTATTCTTTCTAGATGCCCGAGCCGCGGGAGTCTTCCAGTATTCTCTGAGTATTCTCCATACAAACTGAAGAAAATTGTCATAGCAAAAAACACGTCGAACTCACCAGATAATGTATCTGTTTAGCCTTGTGGTTGGCTGGTGAAGCTTTGCCACTTTCATTTGTACTTACCTGTAATAAGCAAAGAAGTTTAGATTAATAAAGTGAATTAAATCAATCTTAATATCTAAACCTGTGAGGTTTTCATTTGGTAAAGTATACCTCAAGGGTGCATTACTAAACCACCATGTGCCCCAACTCGCAAGCATTCGACTGTAATGTACCAAGAAACAAACGAACGTTTCATACATTTCTTTGTTATATTACAGGCGAATGTTCACAATGCGGGCCCTAAAGTGTTTTTGTCCTCACGATAGTAAAGAACTTTATTAAAATCGATATCATAAAATTTACACCTATTTATTTTATAATAAAATACGAATCCATTTTAAAATATGTGAATAACTGCAATTTAAATTTCAAATTAAGTAAAATTCGGGCCCAGGTGAGCCAATATTAAGTAGTGTTTTATTTGTAATAACTAATTACCATACTTTCGAAGTAACTCAACTTTATTTTATTTTATTCTCTCAGACGTTTTTAAATCCCTATTCATGAGACTTATTCGATACATCGATACTTATAAAATAATGATTTGATATCCCCGGTGTCTCTTCCCTAGCCTGTGGTTAACGCGATACATTTTTCATGAAATAAATATAGCTTTTAGTACGCCGCTCACTAGTAACAGAAATGGCCTTTTACTAAAGCTAACTTTAAATATTGAATGCTCAAAACGAAATACTAAAAATTAACGCATAATAAACAAGTAGATATTCGTTAAAAATATAAAATACCACCGAGAAACAGTTTATCATAATGATCTTATCCTTTGTTTTATTTCCCATTCATGTTATGGGTGATTATTTTTAAGTGTTTCAATTCATAAAAACAACGTCATTTTGATAATAATTGTTTTAAGGCTGCGACTTCTACAACACAACGGAAAACGACGCCGTGATTACGGAGATCATTGTACGGAGCGCGTACACAGAGTAATAACATTGCTGAAATGCTCAAACTATTACCCTTTTATTTGAACGTTCTTAAGGATCGTTCTGTTAACTCTTCATCAAGCCACCATTTAGGCCACAGAAACGAAATTAAATAAATAAAATTAAATAAATATCACAAACACCTCGCTCAAAGCGGCCTAGTCCCAAATTAAGCTAAAGAAGGAAATTATTTATCCGTTTAGTGTAAGAGACATGTTACCACAGACAGACTTACAGTTCACTCACGTCAAACATAGAGCAGCCCTCGTTTTTCGTCGAGTTTCGAACATATTTTCTATCCCGTAATTACTTGGACGTGAAACTTTTGATTAAATAATTGTCGGTTACAATAAAACAAATTGACAGCACGCCCACGCGGTAATTACCTGAACGCCAGGCGGTGGCAGCGGCGATAATGACACGTGGGAGGCTTGCAAGGGTTCCAAGTAGCCGTTCAAGTAGGTACATCCATTCTATTGAAATTTTATTAAAGAAAACGACCGCTATTAAAATCGAAAATTAGCAGGTTAAAAGGTTTAGTCGTTTAAAAATCATCAGCCGTTTTCTAGGAGTGATTCGGTTCTTGATTCCTACAATAACAGCTGTCAACAGAGGTAAATTTACTGCAGTTTTCAGTCAATTCATGCACGTGATATTAAAAAATTGGCCAAGTGCGAGTCCGACTCGCGCATGAAGGGTTCCGTACCATAATCTAGAAAAAGTTTGTTGTATGGGAGCCCCCCTTAATTTTTTATTTTATTTAATTTTTAGTATTTGTTGTTATAGCGGCAATAGAAATACATCACCTGTGAAAATTTCAACTGTCTAGTCTAGCTATCACCGTTCTTGAGATACAGCCTGGTGACAGACGGATGGACGGACGTTTTCATCAATAATACCATCACATAGTTGAAAAGTGACGAACTTACTTAAGTCCCCGACTATACAGGCCACAGAAAAAGTAGCTGAAGCATTCTCTGATCTGTACAATTCTTTTTCCATTTAATTCAATTCGTTTATTCGGTAGTAACTCCGTTTATTTTGTTAGTAACAATATTACACTTAATCTCCTTATCTATCTATCTATCTATCAGCCACAGACGTCCACTGCTGAACATAGGCCTCCCCCATGACTCGCCACAAAGTGCGATCCTGTGCAGACCGCATCCAATGATTCCCCGCTACCCTCACGAGGTCATCCGTCCATCTAGTCGGGGGCCGACCCACGCTGCGCTTTCCTATACGTGGTAGCCACTCTAGGACTTTGCTGCCCCAACGGCCATCCGTTCTCCGGGCTACATGGCCTGCCCATTGCCACTTCAACCGGGCAATCCGGTGCACTATGTCGGTTACCTTGGTTCTTCTGCGGATATCCTCATTTCTGATTCTATCGCGCAAAGAAACTCCGAGCATTGCCCTTTCCATTGCACGTTGCGTGACTCTTAGCCGCCTCATGAGTCCCATTGTGAACGACCATGTCTCAGTTCCGTAAGTCATCACTGGCAACACGCACTGTTCGAAGACTTTCGTCTTCAGGCACTGCACTTATAAATGATGCAATCACTCCCGAACTTGAAACCAATAAAGCCTCCCTTTACGAGCCGTCAAAGGCGGCGGCAATTAGATCGGAGGCCGCGCCGTCCGGCGCCGGCCGCTGCCGGATACCTGGCATTCCCGCCTGCCGGCAGTCAGACTCGTTCCGCCCGAGAGAGACAATACCAGACGTTGGGAACTGGGTGGCATTTTCATTGCAGGCCTCGTGGTAGAATGCCATCGCTGTAGGTTACGTCAAAAAGATTCATTAGTAGCTATAGCTAGAATAGAATAGAATATTGGCTATTTCAGGCATGTTATCCAAAAACCATTATAATATTGGTCTTTAATATTATCTATATGTATAATATCTATACTACATATACAATTGGTAGTAATAGAAGATAAATAGATAAGAATTAACATCAACATTATTAATTCTAATTAAATTCAAATTGTCCACACTTATGGAATTATACCTACCTTTACTACTACCTACTATACTTTACTTCTACTATACTGTCTGGATCTGGAACTGCCTTTAATTACAACTTGTCGTTAAATCACACTAATATTATAAAGATGAAAGTTTGTGTGTTTGTGTTTGATACTTCGTCACGCATAAGCGACTGGACCAATTTTAATAAAATTTGCTACTAGCTTACACCCTGCATTAACGAAAAATGTAGTGTAACCGTGGGATGAGCGGGTAACACCGCGGAGCGCAGCTAGTACTAGTAGTTAAATAAAGTACCTACATATTGCTCAGGTACACTTATATCGGGCAGACTTCAATTAGAATCGTTTAATTTAAAATCAATCTCAAATGCTGACGACTGAATCAAATCACTTATTTTCTTTGCTACATGAAAGAAAAGGACAGACCTAGAGTTAAATGTCCGACGGACGGTAATTTATCTAGAATTTATTAGCCCTGAAATGCCAGTTATCCTTAATGCTGCAAAAAATAGATTAAAAACGGAGCTTTTGTCAGCCTGGGCAGAAATGAGAAAACCGAATATTGTTGCCAAGTTTTTAGTGCTGAGTCTTGTCGGTAGCGCTTACTTAGCCCGAACAGCAGGTTTCCTTGATCGTATTAAATGCTTGCCAAACTTCTTTTAGACAACAATCAAAATTAAGTTTTCTCGGAGTTTTTGGCGTCCCCACCCACGCGGGCCAAGTGACCAACCCATTTGTTTATTCCAAAAGTCTCGAGTCTTGTAATTTTTTGCTGTTAATGTTTCGACTTCACATTTTAGCTTCATACCAATAATACCTATACTCGTTGCAGTTCCACGGTGGCGTGAGACAATTTCAAATTTATAAAAACCATATATCCAAAAATTTTATGGATTCAGATGACACACACGGTTGATAAGCTAAAAGTAGTTTTCTGGGCATTGATATACCACGAGGCTGTAGCGTCTCTTTCAGATGTCTTCTCAACAATGGTCCCCTTGGAAAATGTTGGCAGACTTGGACTTGTAAAAGAGGCGTTGTGGCATTCTTACAGAATGAAGTAAAGCGATATTTAAGGTGAGAGACGCAGAGTTCGGTAACAATACTACTAATATAATTTAGATGCATATCCAATACAGGCTGAATGTTGTTAGTACAGCTGTGCTGGGGGGGGGCTACTATGTATTTTCTCACCCAGCTTACACTGAGATAACAAAGGGTACCTATCAATGTATCAGTTTGCTTCTTTAACAGTTTGTGGTTTTTTATTCAATGCAATTCAATTTATTTATTTCAGTCATCAAGGGCCAATCTTACAACCTATCTTAATAGATAATTCTAATTATAATAAACTTAACAAGTACATTCATTCATTCATTTATTTTGATAAAACATAGTTTTACATGTGAACATAATTATAAAAAGTACTAAGTTTATATATAAATTAATTATTTATCTTCACACACACACACACACACACACACACACACACACACACACACACACACACACACACACACACACACACACACATATGGTCACATTATGTATTACTCCTGCGATGCTAATTCGCAAACTTCTTACAATTTGAGCCTAGCTTAAGGTTCTTTTAATAACGGATTCTACCAATGTTTTAGAAATTGCGGTAAAAACGAGCAGCTCACTCGTTTGTCTTCTGTGTAACTTAGATTTACCAATATATTATTCATTAAATATTCATTAATATTCATTAAATAATCTGTAATCAATCATGTTCACTTGTTTTGCGTAATTCATTTATCAACCGAAATTCGTTTAAAATCCTTATTGTATCAAGTCAATATCTTTAGTTTCATCATCATTTTTAAGACCAACGCGCCGTAAACGTAATTGATCCACCATTTAGGTATTTTTATTTACTAAACCAATGACAAAACGTAACTAGTGTGCACCTACGACTACTACTTTTCAAATCACAAATAAGCGGCATTACCACTGAAGGAAAGCGACGAAAAGATATTTTACTCCAAACTGCATCAAAGCACATTTTCCTTCACAAACATTCGTAGCACCCAGCATAAGTCTCTAGAACTTGTAATTTCCATTCCAGCGTACCGTAGTCCCGGAACGAAAACTAGTAACGAATAAAACAACTACGGTGACGAGGGTTCCACAGTCGCCGTCTAGTCGCGATGCGCACTCACCGCCGACTCCTTGCGACTGCGACTTCGTCGTCGATCGTAGTCGCAGAGTACCTGGTTCAGCTACCCCTGAACAAAAACTAGCAACAAACAAACCGACACCAAGACGAGGGGTTCGGCAGACCTGCTTAGTCGTAAGTCGCAATGGCGAGGAGTACTTCGCCGGCTGGCAGCTCGCGTGAACATGTGGCGGCGACACATGCCAGTTGAAATAAGAGGCAAAGTTTATTTATTGGGCAATTCTTTCCATTTGCATAGTTGCTACATCTCGTGTAAACATTAGCATAATGAAAAAATGGATCATTATAATTTTACTGTCGGATTGTCATTTAAAGTTTATTCATATTATATAGCTCATACAATTCACTACATGAATACGCAACTAAACCTACGGTCAAAATTAAAAAATTATGTATTGACAGTGCAAAACATTTTCAGAACATGTTGGTTACTTTACTAAAAGGCAGATAGATCTACGAAAAATGTTAGCCTGTTTAGCCATTTGAATATAAGAGTTATCGCGCCCGACGCTTCATTGTGGATAGGCACAACTATAGAAAAGTATTGTACACCACAGATTCATACAGTCACTACGAGCTGACTTTACTGTCACTATCATTCATTATATCTACATTTATTTTGGCCTGGTATAACAATATTTTTATAAATAAAAACATAATAATAACATATTTTTTTAATAGCCTATTGATGTATCCAAATGCTGGGCAAAGGCCTCTCCCTTAGATTTCCACAGGTCCCTGTTTGATGTCTCGTCCGACCAGTTGCTAAGGAATGCGTCCAAGTCATCCCGCCATCTCCGTCTCGGCCTGCCCCGTCTGCGTCGCCGATCTTGAGGCACCCACTTAGTTGTAATGCTGGCCCTTTTATCCGGGTGCATACAGCAGACGTGGCCTGCCCAATCCCACTTGAGCCTGGCTGTTTTTTTACCGACGTCAGCTATGCGTTTTTTGGAGCGCAGCGTGGTGTTCCGGACGTGATCCGTCCTTTTCACGCCTAAAATGCTGCGCTCCATGGCCCGTTGGCAAACCTTCAATTTGGACTTTTGGCCCTCAGTACCTAAGCGACCATGTTTGGGCACCGTAGGTTAGGACAGGCAGAATACACATATCGATGAGTTTTCGTTTCAGCGACAGTGGAAGGTCGCTTCATGAACTCTTTCATGGACCAGTAGCTCTTCCAGGCATTTTCGATGCGGCGATCGACTTCTTTGTCTTGCCTGTTGCTGAAAGAGACTATCTGGCCCAAGTAAATGTATTCATCGACGTATTGTATGGTCTGCCCGTCTACGTCAACCCTACATTTCGTGCTATTGGTCATTACTTGAGTCTTCGACCGATTCATTTGTAGTCCAACTTGAAGGCTCGCGTGCTCAGATCTTTGAGCATTATCTGAAGTTCGTCTGCAGAAGAAGCAAAGAGAACAAATGTCGTCGGCGAAGCGGAGGTTTGAAAGCCTTCTAACAATAAATAAAATAAGAAATAATAACAATTATTATATAAAATCTTACATCTACACAGAGCATACTTAATATGTACTTGTGCCTGAACTATTAAAATCCTGAATCTCAGGCTTTGAGAGAGCTCATTTAACTACCTAAATTCTTACTTAATAAATCTTACTACACAAGGATGTCAGGAAGATGGTCCTAACTTTCAACAAGTTACAAAAAGGTATTCATTACCCCTTTCTATAACCGCTTCTTTTATTTCTTGACGCACATCCTGTTAAATTCCCTTTGTATTGGAGAAGGATTAAACTAAGAAACTGGCCGATTCTTGTAACTTCTGCTATTAATAGGATTCCAGAGATATTCCATTTTATCGCTTCAATCACACTGGATGTGTGCGACATAACATACGGCTGAGATACTGTGTCTATGTGCGGTCCCCGCGGACCGATCGCGAACAATAAAAGTCATTGTTCCTTCCATGTGCAAGACAAGGACACGTATAGACGTCGCCTTAAGTGCGAGCGAGAAACCCGACACGGGACCGATTCTGTTGATTGTGCGGATTAGCTGTGATACTGCGGCGCATCCTCTACACCGTAAAATCCACCTAAAATCTGAAAATTGAGGGTCGAATTTCGCACGGTTAAAATCCAAAATTGGGATCACAAGTGAGGTATTAGTTGCAGTAATCTGATCGTAAACTGGAGAGGTGGGGGCGGGGGGCTATTATGTAAATCTTTAAGGTTACCTTTATACGACGTATTAGGGCTGATGAGGCTTTAATGTCGGCAATCAAATTATACGCTCGCGTACGCCATTGTTCTGAACGGGTGCCGAGAAACTCGGGTTCGGCAGCGACACTTGCGTACACATTCACGTACATAGATGAATAGATATCTCACGAGAGGCAGCGAGTTATCAGACGGCAAGCGCCTCCTAAGTTATGGCAGCCTGGTACAAAGGAGGATAAAATTCCGAGAAGGAAATGTGTAGAAAACTTGAATCGATTCAGATATCTGACTTGGAATTTAGGGCACGGTTTAAGCTTTTATTCGGGGTGAACTTGTAAGATGCCAGAGAAATGGTCATTTCCAAAAGCATTGTGTGAGTGAGGTGATTTCAACGCGGAGGAACAGTCAAGTAGATGCCGCTGACATCACGCCATCCGCGCTTCCCCTAGTACCACTAGTAGGAGCTAGGAACAGTTGTAATTAATAATGTGTCACTGTCCAAACTTTTGTGAGCATATTACTACGGAATTACTGTTTATTGTACTGGGATTTAAAAATGAAGTACGAAGTCCGAGATCTCTACAAAATGGGTCGAAGGTTATTATGATGCCTCTTTTGTTTTAGAAAGGACACTGACGTCATAATCTTCACATAATCTACAGATAACGATTCAATTCAAAGCCATCAATATCCACTTTACGCTTACGACGCGTTATTGGCCGACGACGTGAGCAAACTCTAACCGCCGATAATTATCAGCGCGTGCCAATAATCGGCACTAATCCCCCTCCCCCTCCGCTCCCCACAGCCCCCCTTGATTGATTGAGCCGCGACGCCACAGCTGATCGCCGAACTTGCGATGGAATTACCGCCATATGTCAATGCGGGCGCGAACCAATCACGCCTCGGCTAACGAACGCGCAACTTTGGAATACTAATGTCAGGGTTGCAGCCACACGAGCTGAGGCACTCGCTATTCCAAATGCGGTCTCTTCTGCAAATGAGGTCTGGCATCGAGAAATCTCCACTAGGCGATACTGTGGACGTTTTGAAGTTCTTTGCTGTGATTGGAGAACTGTGTCAGTCTTTTAACATTAAGATATAATTTATGAACGCAGAACGATTGACTATTACCCAACCAAAACACTTAACGATTGTAATATACTGGAAAGTTATGACTATGAACTTAAAAAAAGAAGAAAAACATCAAAAAATATAAAATAGCCATCAACCTGTCAGTGTGAAGATGGAACAGGTCTTTGATCCTCATGATGATGGACGGTCGGATGGATGGTCCGGTTTTCCTCACATAGGCAGTATAGAAACACAGCGGAATAGGCTAGGCACGGCACGATAGCGCTCTGACAGTAAAACGCGGTTGGCACGTGCAGCCTCACTACTGAGTTCGAAGCCAATAACACGGATTCATGAATCCGCAAACTTTGTTAAAGTTAAATGACTGCTCGGGTCGGGTGTAGTCCAATATGCAGTAGCCGTTGTGCTGTATGTACACGAAACTGGCTCAGCAATTGAGTGAGTCACAGCTTACTAAGTATATGATGTTAATGCAATACAGGGTGATCAACTGATCAATCAAAATGAGAAGATATCAGTATAGAGAAGTCAGAAACCATGAGAGATTAAGAAATCTGCTCTTAGGAAGCATGGCGTTGATAATAGATTGAATAATAAAACCGGCCAAGAGCATGTCGGGCCACGCTCAGTGTAGGGTTCCGTAGTTGCTCATCCTTCACAATAGACTTAAATTACGAGAAAGATTTCAAGCTCTATAAAAAGGTCGTAAACGCCAAAGTAACTGTAATTACTTATTACCTTCTGGAAGTCAACTTACGTCCTTTGAAGAAAATTATGAAATTTTGCGATAACTCAAAAACGGCTCGACCGATTTTGATCAATATAGTTTTTATTGAAAGTACTTATAAGGCCTCATATTCATGAATTTTTCCATAATTTTTTGACCCGTGGTTGAAAAGTTAGAGGGGGGTGGACGCTATTTTTTTTATTTTCGGAGCGAATATTTTCAAAACTGCTGACTTTATCAAAAAATAATGTTTGGAGACCCCTATTATTTTTAAAATACCTATTCAACGATACCCCAAACACTAGAGTTAAAACGAAAAAAAAAATTCGAGCCTTCGAGAGGTACCCGAAAAAAAAAATTTTTTTAGTTTTTATTTTACCGTTTTGTCGGCGTAATACATACCCATACTCATACCAAATTTCATCCTTCTAGTACTAATGATCACGGAGCTAAGCCGCGGACGGACGGACGGACAGACGGACAGACGGACATGGCGAAACTATAAGAGTTCCTAGTTGACTACGGAACCCTAAAAATGGCATTTATTTATTTTTTCTAAACTCTCATACATAAGCGGGGATCAAACTTGGTCAAAATTTTGTAAGTAATCGTACTTACATAGATTTTTACTGAATTTGAGACCCGGTTAAGGATAAAATAAAAATAAATATTGTCATTAAATCTAAAATCGACTCCATGGTTCCTCAGAACAGATTTGCCTATCTCTTCTAGTTTTTGATTTCTTCCTACTGACGCATTTGAATTGACCACCCTGCATATAATTATTTTATACTATTATTTTATACTGGCGCCGTGCGATTTTTCTCTTTGCTTGACGATTATTAGTGGAAGCAGAGTTGAGAATAGCCACTCTTGCCACTGACATTATCCTACACGAATACACTGCACACCGTTTTCGGCTCAAAACTAGCAACAATAATAAAAAAAAAAACTATTCTCACTTATCGGAAATACTCAGTTACTTTTTATCTTTCAGAATACGTTTGAGCGACAATGAGCACTAAATCTGGCATAATTTCACGCAAGGCGACTGCACGACAACTAGAGATGCAACTAAAGGCTGCTCACAAGGATTTGCAGGCATCTAAGGCCTTTAGTGATCAACTGCTGCAGGAAAGTTCTGATAATGAAGTAGAATTACAGAAAATCATCAACATCAACACATCACTGAAATCCCAGCTGGTGGATAATGATATTAAATTAGATGAAGCCGAGGGTGAGGTGTCGCGACTGCGTCTATTACTGGACTCATTCAACCAGTGCGCCTCTACACATGAAGTGGCATTGCAACGCATCAAACACCTTGAAGAGGAACTTGGTGCCAAAATAGACGAATTAAATTACTTAAGGAAAGAATATGTAAAGCATAATCCACCGTCCACTCAAAATATTTACCAAGAGATTATTGGCGTTGAAAATTCCAAGGATTGTAAAAAATATGTATTTTTTAATAGTAGTACTAAGTTGAAAAGATATGTTAAGATAAATAGATATATAAAGAGGACTCAAAAACTCATTCAAAGCCAGGCAGTAAAGAAAAATTACTTCAAACAGAAATTAGAATTGTCGGTCATGAAAGACAGAGTGAAGCAATGTAACATTCAACTAGAAAATTATGATTTAGACATACAAAAATTGCATGCTGAAATTAGTAAATTACAGAGTAAATTGGAAATGACATCATTCATGTATAGATCTTCAGAAAGAGAGATCAAGGAGCATGTCCTGGCTTTTGACCAGCTATTGAAGGAGAGTAAAAGTAACGAGGAGCGTTTTAATTCATTAATGAACAGTAATTATTGTAACTGTGGCCATATCCCACCAGCATCCTCAATAAACAGTCATCAAGCGGAGGAGGTGCCCCTTGGTATTTTTGAGTCCGCCCGTCCTGTGCTTAATGTGCAATCACCTAGTCATGTAAGTAGAACAGTTGTGTACTCAGACCAGATTGGCTCAGGAATGGGTTCAATGTTAGGTAACAAACTCAGTCAAAAAGTGTCAAATTTCTGTTATCCTAACATAAGTATGAGTAAATTTTGTCAATATCTTTCAAAGGGAAGCTTTGATGACAGGACTACATTAGTCATTATGGTAGGAAGTAGTCATAATGTAGATAAGTCTAGTATAGATAAATTAATATCAACAATAAATGATATTGAAATATCTGGCATAGGTAAAATCATACTGTGTGCACTACCATACTCACAGAATATGCCATATTACTATAACAATAGAATAGCACACCTTAACTCCATATTATACAATGCTATATGTTTCAATAAAAAGGTGCATTTCTTTGACATAAATAAATTTATCAAGCGCTTCAAATTGACCTCTGAAAAGATAACTATGCCTAAGAAATGTATTCTTACACTAGTGGATCTTTTAGCTTTTAACATAGAGCCAAATAGATTTTATACCTCAGTTAGTGGGCTCAAGCATGTCTGCAGTGGCAATACACCTTTGTCACATTTAAACTAGATTGTAAGACAGCGGAAACATCTCTGAATATTAACATTGTTCACCAGAATATTCAGGGTTTTTCCAGCAAGGAATTAGAAATAGGCTTATTTTTAGATAATAAGAATATTCAAGTTATGTGTATTACTGAGCATTGGCTGAGACAAGAACAGTTGATTTTTGATTTTGTTAATTTTAAATTAGTGAGCTGTTTTACTAGAAAATTTTCCATTCATGGTGGTTCTCTTATTATTGTTAAAAATTCCTTAAAATCCAAAGAACGAGAAGATATTGTTAATTTTTCAATAGAACGAGTCATAGAAATTGCTTGTGTAGAATTAGAGAATTATGTAATTATATGTGTTTACCGACCACCGGCAACTGATTTTCATTCATTTGAATCATCTATGGAAAATGTTTTAAAAATAGCATGTAAAGGTAAAAAACATGTTATAGTTTGTGGAGACTTTAATGTTAATTTACTTGAAATGACCAGTGATACTGTTAAGCTGTTAAGTTTGTTCAAATCTTTTCATTTGGTCAATATGTTCCTGGAGCCTACCCGGGTAGGTGTAACTAGTAAAACCTGTTTAGATAATATTTTTTGTGATTGTGATTACTTAGAAAAGGAAATATTTAAGTGTTTTAATTCAGATCATAGAGGGCAGAAAGCTTCTTTTCCTAACACTTTACAGGAAACACTACAACCACAAACTATAACATGCAGACCCATAACTAGTTATCGTTTGGAATCATTCAAAAATGAAATTCATAATGATCTTTGTATGTTACCTCTTTCATGTAATGACTTAAATAGTACTTACAAAGATTTATTTGGCATAATAATGGATCAATTTAATACACATTTCAAAAAGAAAACTATTTCTGGGTCGGCTACAAAAACAAAGTTTAGTGAATGGGCTACTGTAGGTATTCATAGAAGCAGAACCAGGCTTTATGAACTGTATGCAGAGAAGGAAGTGAACAAGGACGCAGATTTTTTAAACTATGTTAAGAACTATTCAAAATTGTTTAAGCAAGTGTGCATAGCCGCAAAAGCAAATTATATTAGTTCTAAAGTCAAAATGTCGGACAACAAAGTAAAAACTATTTGGAATGTTATTAACAGAGAAACTGGTAAATCTAAAACTCGCAATTGCCAAGTCAACATTGTCAGAGAAAACGGGCAGACTATGTCAAATCATGATGTTGCCTCGGCATTCGAGGATTATTTTTCCAACATTGCAGTTAATACCACAAAATGTTTAAAATCATCTGCATCCGAAGCCCATACCTTACTTTGTGCTAATTGTAAGAAATGTGATGTTGAGTTTCAATTTAGTCCAGTAAATACAGTAGATGTTATTAAAACATTTAAATCACTCAATTTAAAGAAAACAGAGGATTTATGGGGAGCATCAGTAAAAATAATTAATCATATCATAGATTCAATTGCGCCTTACCTAGCTTTGATTTACAATAGTTGCATAGCAGAGGGAGTTTTCCCAAATCTTATGAAAATTAGTAAAGTCATACCTCTTTTTAAATCGGGTGATTTGAGTGATCTGACTAATTTCCGTCCGATATCTATACTACCTGTTTTAAGTAAAGTTTTCGAAAAATTAATGTTGAAAGATCTACTAGGACACTTCAATAGAAATAAATTACTCTCTAGTAAACAGTTCGGTTTCACAAGGGGACGTTCCACGACTGATGCAGCATCTGTACTTATTAAACACATTTATGACAGCTGGGAGGAATCTTGTGATGCAATTGGGATCTTCTGCGACCTTTCTAAGGCATTCGACTGCGTTCATCCTGGAACACTCATTTTGAAATTAGAACATTATGGTCTGTCTTCAAATGCTTTAAGCCTTATGTCTTCATATCTCAGTGATAGAATGCAAACAGTGGATGTAAATGGAACCCAGTCCAATGGAGCTATAGTTAAGCTAGGAGTACCACAGGGCTCTATTTTAGGTCCATTTCTATTTTTGGTTTATATAAATGACTTACCATCTATAGTAGATAATCTTTGTAATATAGTACTATTTGCTGACAATACATCATTAATTTTCAAGGTTCACCGGAAATCAACCGACTATGCGGAAATTAATGGCACACTAGAGAAAGTACTTAACTGGTTTACTACTAATAATCTTCTATTAAATGCCAAGAAGACTAAATGTGTTAGATTTGCTTTACCGAATGTTACGGCGGTAGATTCTACTATATTACTAAATGGTGAATGTTTAGAAATAGTGAATAAGGCATTATTCTTAGGTATAACATGATGACTTTATTTCACGTATATTCGAAATCAGTAAATACGTCAAAAGCGGCCTTTAAGACTGTGGTTGACTACTCTAATGCGCTTTCTTTGCTCAAACAAACCGACATCAATGATCTTCTTACAATTCAGGACCCCAACCGGTTGACAAATACTTTACTGCAAATGATTCAAAATGCATTAGCCGCTAGTACAAAAACAGTCAGTATACCCTCAAATAAACGTATATTAAAGCCATGGATCACTCCTGGTGTACTGAGATGTATTCAGTTTAGAAATAAGTTACAAAATAATCTCAGGAAACATCCCTCTAACGAAATCTTAAAACTAACTTATCGACGATATAGGAATTATTGTAATAATTTAACTGAGAGGCTAAAAGAGAAGTACGAGAAAGAACTTCTTGATAAGGCAAAAGGTAATAATAAAACCCTATGGAATACGATAAAAACCATTACTAATTTAAACAAAACCAAATGTAGAAATGATGAATTGCTCAACCTAACGAATTGTCCTAATATGTCAGCAAATGTAGTAAATAAGCACTTTGTCAATGTTGGTCAGCAATTAGCTGAACATATTGCACCGTCAGGAACTGTACATCCAAATCTTAACTCTTACCTGAATTCCTTGGATTCACAATCTTCTTCAATTGGAATAATTGAACCTGATATAAGTGAAACTGATTCGTTAATTTCAAATATTAAAACTAAATCTGCCTCAGGTTGGGACAACATACCTAATATTTTTATTAAATCTGCAAAATATGAGTTACTTCCCGTGCTTACACATCTAAGCTCACTCTGTTTAACCCAGGGCATATTTCCCACTGCACTCAAGCGGGCCATTATTCACCCAGTCTATAAGGATGGGGACAAAGACGATGTCAACAATTACAGGCCAATATCCGTACTCCCTTCTATATCTAAAATAATAGAAAAATTGATAAACAATAGATTAATTAAATATCTAAATTCATTTGGTCTTTTATCACCTAGACAATATGGCTTTCGTGAAGGGAAAAGTACTAAAGAAGCAGTATTGGAGCTAACTAATTCTATTGTGAAGCATTTAGAGGATAAAAAAAAGTCATTGTGTATATTTCTAGATTTAAAAAAAGCCTTCGACTCAGTCTCTGTCCCCATCCTTATACGCAAACTTGAGCTAATGGGTATTCGTGGGCAATTCCTTGACCTCATTACGAGCTATTTGTATGACAGAGAGCAACGCGTTAAATTAAACGACAATGTCTACAGCAATGACGAGACTTCCACCCACTTTGGCATTCCTCAGGGGAGTGTCTTAGGCCCTACGCTCTTTCTCGTCTATATAAATGACCTTACAGACATTCAACTAACGAACGGTCAAGTCATCTCATATGCAGATGATACAGCGCTTCTATTTCATGGGGACACCTGGGAAGAGGCCTATGCCTATGCAGAGGCGGGATTGGCCAAAGTAATGACATGGTTAGAGACGAATTTACTTACATTAAATATAAAAAAAACAAATTACATAACATTTTCAATCTTAAATTCTACACAACCTGATGAAACAAAATTTAAACTAATAGCCCACACTTGCTCAAATAGTTGTGCAATCGCCTGTTCTTGTTTGTGTGTCAATCATGTGACTTCAACTAAGTACCTGGGTATATACATAGACCAGCTTCTCTCGTGGCACCAACAAATAGAAATTACAGCTAAGAGAATTCGACGGTTAATATGGTTGTTCAAATATCTACGCCATATTACCGATAAGGAACTCTTGGTATATATCTACAAAACTCTAGTGCAATCTGTTGTTCTTTACTGTTTACCAGTTTGGGGAGGTTGTCACAAAACTAAACTTATCGTACTGGAGAGGGCACAACGTTCAATTCTGAAAGTACTGTTAAGTAAAAATATACGCTATAGTACCACGAATGTTTATTCAGAAGCAAACGTACTTTCGGTAAGGCAATTATATATCCTGAATTGCATCCTAAAAGTTCATAAGAATACTAAACCTAATACTAATATAATAAAGAAACGAAACCCTTTTTCGGTAATTAAGCAGGCAACTTTTAGTAGAACTTCTTTTGCAAAAAGACAATTTAATGTAGCATCAATTTACTTATATAACAAAATTAACAGAGTGACTAATATCTACGGTAAAACATATGGAGAGTGTAAAAAACAAATAACAACATGGTTAAAAACAAAAAGCTATGAAGAAATTGAAATACTCATACAAAGACTGTAATCAGTAATCACCTAGCACATGCACCTACTTAATACAGACCTACCTTAGGAGCAGATATTTTCATTCCGACTCGCTCTTATATATATATATATATATATATATATGTGTGTGTGTATATATATATGTATGTGTATATATATTGATTCTATTGATTCTATATGTGTATGTACATATGTGTGTGTGTATGTAAGAGTGAGAGGATATTTCACGCACACTAGCATATATAGCATATTAGTTTTATACATATCAATACATCTATAAATATAGCACAACACAATACAAATAATTTACCCCACCGAACACCGAACTTATGTAATAACACTATAAAATACAATATGATATTCTCGTCCCACTGTGGGACTTACCTACTGCTGTTCTCACCAATTTCTATAGATTAAGTTAGCTTTTAAGACAATAACTAAACCTTATGTTATTAACTGTGTTAACATCTGTATGAAAGAGCGAATACCTCCTAACACAAGTGTAAAACTTAAAAGGAGGATTCGACAAGTTTTTGTAAAAACTATGTTAATAATAAATGATTTTGATTTTTTTTGATTTTTTGATTTTGATAACATTGGACAGTGTTTTGCAATGGAGTCCACATATAGCAGTGCTTGCAGGTAAATTAAGTTCAGCGGCGTACGCCGTTAGGAAAATCAGACAATTGAGTAATGTTGATACAGCTCGCTTAGTTTATCATAGTTATTTTCATAGTGTCATGTCATATGGTATTCTGGTTTGGGGCAAAGCAGCTGACATTCAGACTATATTTGTGCTACAAAAAAGAGCCATTCGTTCGATATATAACCTAAATTCTCGTGACTCCTTAAGAGACATTTTCAAAGATATAAACATCTTAACTGTAGCGTCCCAATATATTTATGAGAGTATTATGTATGTTATTAGAAACCTAGATTCATTTACAAAAAATTCCGATGTCCACAGTTTTAACACTAGAAATAAAAATAAAATTGCTATTAGAAAGTTTCGTGTTCGTAAAGTAAGTAAATCATTTTTAGGCCAATGTATTCATTTTTATAACAAGTTACCTGATCATGTTTTAAAATTAGCCTTTCCATCTCTCAAAAATTATTTAAAAAAATCTCTAATGTCAAAAGCATATTATACAGTAGAGGACTATCTGACAGACAAAAATGCATGGCCTGAACCAGAAACCGCGTAGCTGACTCTTTCTTAGATTGTACCTAACTAGTTTAAGGGACACAGTTCTAATAAGAAAGCATATCAAACGTACATAAATTGTGATAAACCGTCTGGCTTTCTTGTAGTTTCTATTTTATTCTTACACTTTTCCTTACTTATGTCTTAAAATACACTTTTAATATGTTTTCTTGTAGAACTACGTATAGTTAAGTTCATATCATTGTAATAGTTAAGTACTTATGCTTTTTGAAAAAATGACTGACTGTTGAGTTTCTTTCGGCGTTTCTTCTCAACAGTGGTCTCCTCTTGTGAAATGCTGGTAGACTCAGAGATGTAAAAGTGCCCTTGTGGCCTACTTGCAGAATAAAGTTCATTATTTCATTATTTCATTATTTCATTACTAGCTGTGCCCCGCGGTGTTACCCGCTCATCCCACGGGAACACTAAATTTATTCGGGATGAAAAGTATCCTATGTCCTTTCCCGGGTCTCAAACTATCTCCATACCAAATTTCATCTAAGTCGGTTCAGCGGTTTAAGCGCGAAGAGGTAACAGACAGACAGACAGACAGACACACTTTCGCATTTGTAAAAACGTTTAAATTGTAACTTTTTTATTTAGAATGTATGTCTTCTCAAATACTTCAAAACCAACATTGACTAGACATTTTGGCTGTGTGTGTTCTTGTAACAACCTTTAAATTATTTTAATGTTTCCAGAAAGTTTTAGGGTATATGAAATCAATTCCTTGCTATATTGTGTTTTCTCATACGAGAGAAAAACATAAAATTCGCGAGCAATTTGAACAATATCGTTTCACACGTTTCATAGGAGACAAAGGAGCATCATGTGTGTCATAATGTTTTTAATAACGGCCATTGGAGTTTTATTGCCCATTGGATCCATGGAGCGCACGATAGGAATGTCGTTCCAGGAACATTCCAACAGAGTTGATACTATACCGAAGCAATTTTCGCAGTCAATGAAAGGTGAAACTTGGCCGGACCTAATTGCGGGCAAAAGCAGCCGGAGGGAGACAGATCGCTCGGCCCTCGGGGCCCCCGGGGCGCGGATGCTCCGGATCGAGAAAAATGGGGCTGTGGCTACGGCAGTGCCCTCGCAGGATCCATCAGAAAGGGCATTTGGCAAATTTGGTTTCAATAGCAATTATAATTGCATTTCCAATAAAAGTGCTGTAGTGAAGCGGATTTTTTTACAGAAATTAAGAAGGTGGTATAATTTAATTTAAGTATACAACTTCCAACCAACCTTTCGAATTTATCCTTATGCTCCGTGAGTCGATTTTTGCATTGTTTATTTTGAAAGTGTGTTTTGTCGTTTTTTCTCGATTAGACACATTTTGAGGGTCCCCAAGGACCGAGGCTGGGGCTGCTGCGGCCGCCGTGTCCGTCCGTTACCCTGTTCATTACTTACTCAAGATGTGTGTGCGGAGCACAAGCGACTCGTGTGGGGTTTTGTGATAGGATATGGAGATATCCTATCACAAAACCAAATGTTTGGCAAATTGTAAACGATTATGTTGGTATGCTGGATTTGGAATTCGTTGGTATGATTTAAACATGTACAATATCGCACATCATCGATACAAAAAATAATAACTTGAGGATTTTTTCGACTTCTCGATAGCCTCGACATGAGTATTCTCCGGTTTTTGTTGTAAACATGTTATAATTTAGTTAGTTTTCTTGAAAACAAAAATGTGTTTCAACAAGTTCTTTTTCTAACCGTATCTTATTATGATCAATTGATCACTGATCAGGATAGCGTTAAGTTAGATTTATTTTAAAACAACTTTAAGCTGCTTTTTTGCGTACATGTTTTTTTTTACAATCTTACACAAATCGACCTTGCATGCAAAGCTGTACTATGGGTACTAGACGATGATGAATATAGTAATAAGTAATATAAATACATACAAAGGTAACACGTGACCCAGCAACAAATATTCGAGTTCATCACACAAATATTCGCCCTGACCGAGATTCGAACCCAGGATCGCCGGCTCAGTAGGCAGGGTGCACTATAAACATTATATCATTATAACAGATCTCTTCGTTCGACGAAACGAAAACGAAGCGATCCCATCGACTTTGGGCTCGTTTGATTAGTTTTTACGCAATTATTATTATATAAAGTACAACAACTAAAAACTTTATCTTAAACGGACATTTCTAATAAAACATGTTAGAATTACGGTTGTACATACCCACCGAATATATTAGCTAAGAGAATTATGTACATTAGTGTATTGCAAAAGTTTCATCATATTGTTGCTTCAGTAATATTATCTGCCTGTTTACGATTTTTCTGCATAAACTGATCATGTTATATTACAATCAAGATGGGAGATCCCTGGAAAGGTTTCCATGATCAAATTATCCCTTATTTCCTCAACCGATCTACACGTATAAGCATTGATCGGCGTATTCAGGGTTTTATCCAACAGTTCAGTTTCAAGAAAACCGGTTATAATAAACCATTATTTATGTAGTAAACTACTCCCAACTTACTACTAGTAATTTTCATCAATTTCACTACCCAAAGGTTGTCTGGAAGAGATCGCTTTTTAGCGACAAGACCGCCTGTTGTCTACCGTTATTTATAAATTGTATTTGTCTTGTTTCTTTTTGTAAATTTTTATTGGTGTGCAATAAAGTATTGTTGTATTGTATTGTATTCTAAACTAGTGGGATGTATCAAGTTAAAAGCACACTACAGAAAACGATGGAAAACGCAATGCGTACAGTACAGGTGCTGAATGGTTGAAGCTAGACAGTCAGATAGTACAGTCGTTGTGGAAAACCGGAAAGCCGCAGTGAATCAAAAGGTACCAATATCTCTAGAAATGAAAGAAGCCGCAGCGTTACAAATGATTTTTTAACAAACAAGTGGTTTCATGCCAAATTTCGTATAAAAAAAAACTAAATATTTACGTGCACAGAACATTAAGACATACCTACCATTTTATACGACTTCTGGGTAAAACAGTCACTTCCGCGAAACGAAAAATACTGAGAACCAAAACTCGTATTTATCTCGGGGATAAAGTAATAACAAGCCAACGACCCCCTGTCCCTGTACACAGCAGACAAAAGACAGAGATGTGTGCGTACAGGGATGTCAGCATATCGCACAATGTGTCCCCGAATTACATGAGATTCGCTATAAGTTATAGCTGACCGCCCTCCGCGTCGCGCCCTGGGTTCTGGAGAGTCCGGCGCCGCCAGCGAGCCATCGACTCTGTCCACTCGAGTTCTAGTATACTGTAAATACAGAAAACCTGCTCAGCACACTCGTTGTAAAGGCTAGTTTCTTGGCGTTACTTCTTACTAGATGCGACTGCAAAAGCGCTGGTAGAATCAGAGAGTGCCTTTGGGGCCATTGATGATTTTAATTTTCAAATTTGGGTTTTCATGTTACACCTAATTGCAAACAATCCTCATCCTTTTTTGATTTACAAGTACATTTACTCGGGATTTTCCATTCCGGGTCGTGTAGTACTCGATTCTATTATTCGGTTTTATTCCTTTAGCCATTTTTCTTATAACCACCCAAAACATGACGTATACATTACTTATTGAATCAACGAAAGCGTTTTGTGATGCACACATTTACATATACATTAGGTACCATTCACTCATTCAATCCATACTTGTTAGTTCTTATAAATACGACCTATAAAAATGAGCAAGGTGAGAGTATTATTTCCTTTTTAAAATGTTTAGCAATATTTTCCAGAATTAAACAACCATATTATGACGAATTTTTGACTTTTATAAATAAGTGGAGATACGTGGAGGAGCTAGCCGGGCCGGTGCCAGCCGGGTAAACGGACCGCGGGACTTTGATGGATCTGCCGCCTCCAGCGCCGGCCGCTGGTTCGCGTTTACATCAACGGGTCCTCTCGGACTATATCACAACATTCTATTTGTGCAATCTGACTTGTATGAAGATATAAATATTATGTACTTAGTGGTATTTAGTACAGCGTTTCTGGATTAATCTAAATCTATGTGCAGAAATCTACTCATGAAACTTCGCAGCAATGTGCCACTGAAACACCTGAAAGGCACTTTCGTGCTACGTATGAAAACATTTAATAAAGATCTGAACAGTAATTAACAGACGACGCATAGTTAAAATATATGAATCTTTAGAATAATGGCATGTTTACAATGTTCATAGCAGCCTAGAGCTAGCAGAAAAAGATTAAGAGATAACTACTGATAGACCCCGATTCTTACTTAATAAAAGCAACAGAGGCATTTTGAGTGTCGTAGAACAATTCTTTATTTCGGGGCACCGAGGAAAATAAACATGAAAATAAGAAGCACCCTAGAGTTTTTAATAAATTGCACAATACCTAGTCATCGATGCTGCTCTAGTGGAAAGCAGCATTATAACAGCTACCAGTAGGAAATAACTCGACAAACTAAACAATATGCAATCAATTGAGAATTGAAACTATATGGAGAGTTCGGGTTGGGGTTACTTAAATTAAGTAATAGGTATTATATATAGCATCAAATCAGGCGAAAGGGTCCAATTGCAACTGAAAGCCAGCTGCAGTGTGTAGTTGGTAGATATGTATGTCTATATAAATCCGTGTTATTAATACCTTCGTGTATAGTATACCTACTAAGTATAAGTGTACCTATAGGCTTGAAACTGTTAGAGCAAGTTAAACTACGTACGTATATCACGCACGTACTAGTGAAAAACAACCACTCTTGTACAAGTAGGTAGGTATACGGTCGCTTGACACCTACGGACCATTGTCGTAGACAGTTAAGTATAGGTAGGTACTCATAATCAATAAATAAATAGAGCTGTCCGCTGTCACGGTCGGATGGGCGAGGTGCGGCGCCTGCGCGGCTCCTTTTCCGGTCATACAAGCAATACGTTAACTGTCAAATAGGGCTTGGCTAGTAGCTTTTGACTTTGAAACTACATTGAATAACATCCGTACGTGAGTTGACAAAATGTGATTCGAGATTTATACCTACATTACATGTCTCTCTCGGTCTTATGCGATCAAGATAAGAACCTCTCCCTCTCCGAATAGTCAGATTTAACCCGAACCGCCGGAAAATTAAACGCAAGATACAATCCGTTTAGATTGTTTTATTTAAATGTGTGACAGTCGCGGAGACCGAAGAAAATATATTATGAACACAAATCGTTAATTTAACTCGAGGACTTGGCAGCATTGGCGCGACATTTTATTATTTTGTTTTATTTTATCTTCCTATATTAAGTAGGTAATAAATGTTTACCTATTCATGATAAGTAGTAGTAGCCTATTGATTTAGATTTAGATTTATTTATTTCATAATATAAAATGTCAATATAAATTACACTAAGTCAATTTACATGCACTTATACTATGATCGTCATATATATTAATATTAATAGATAAAATGTGATGAAATTGATAGTAAAAACAGCGGAATTAATAATAAAACAGATAAAATAATTACGTGTCAAAATTTTAAACAAACAGATAAAAATGTCAAAGAATATATAATTATAATTAGACTCACCAATAAGAAGCAGTAGAGAGACGAGCGAGAAGGCTTGCGCGAGGCGCGCGCGCCGGGGGCGGGGCACCATCGCAGCGCGGGCGGGGCGGGGCGAGCGGGGGACGGCGGGGAGGGGCGCGGGGCGGGGCGGCGCAAGAGTTCATCTCCACACACCCACCATCTGCAAAAAATAAGATACCTTAAGTTTATTAGGCTACCAACCTAGATAATATTTTACTAACTCGATATTTTTTAAAGTTCATTCAAAGAGATTCGAATCTGCGTACAGTAGGAATCCTTTTTTAAGGCCGAATTAATTTCACTTTGGTTCAACAAATAATGGGAACCAATGGGTATTGTGTGCATTTGAAAACTCCGGCCACAGGCTGCACTTGTGACACCTTTCATTCCAAAGTAGCAGTTTATGGCCGCTGTTCATAATGTACACAACACCCGTGGATTTTAATTATTTGTTAGAACAAACCGAAGTGAATATTCCCCCTATTTTACAGTCCCGCTGCTCTGAGCTCATCCCTGAGTTTCGGAGTTGCCTAATGTAAGCGGCTACCGACGCGGCTGTCAATTACAGATACCGACACACGTTAATTTATATAACGCGAGGTCATAAAATATTTCTCCGGATTATATTAAATATTCTGATCTGTTTTAAGTTCCCATCTGTTAAGAACATGAACATGAACGTTTTTTTAGCATTGTTTATTAAAATTCATGATCGAATAGAAAGTTATAATTAGCCACAGCGAATACAACGTTCTCAGAACACTTGACCTCCTAATTATTAAAATCTCCCGCGAACAAAAACGGCCATAAATTCAAACCCGAAAAGTTTAATGATTACACTTTAATAAACTCCCAAACAAATATCAAGCATGATAAGTGAAGTGGTAATTGTGGCGGAGCAAAGTTGCCACCAGGTGGCGTTGGCAGTTAACGCCGGACGGTACTGCTTGTTATAAAGGTAGTAACTTAAGCCGGGGGTCAGATATTACTGTGTCTTATCTCATTGGAATAAGGTTAGATTTTACTGGACTAAGTCACTACTTAGTGCCGGAGTTCTAAACCGGCTGGCTGAGACCGGCCGCGGCCCGTCGGTCTCGGGCGGAGCTCCCAGCGGAGCGCTACACTGCGGTATCAAGCGGATTTTACAACTTGAGATAAGTTTGTTAGACGACAAGTTACAGACTATTAGTAGACTGCGAAAATAATATCGTTAATACGAAAGTAACGCTGTCTCTGTCTATCTGCTATCTATTATATCTAAATGCTTGCGGCGCCTCCAAATGGATACCGGTTTGAAGGTGATGATATACTACAACAACAACTAAATTTTTTAGGATCGAGCGGTTTCCATTTAAGAAAATTCATAACAACCTTCATATCACGAATGGATAATGATGAGTGTGGAGCAATCACCGCTTCCTTATACATAAGTCACTGTATCTGTATACGCGGGCGCTGGAGCGCTCGAGTGTGACCGGCGTGTGGCCGCGGCGGCCCCCGGTCCCGGCTCAGAGGCGCTTCATAATGTAGAAGGACCATTGTGTTGTGTTTTCAGTTTGTGCCCCGTTCCCGGGAATGGTTTGTGCAAGGCCTGGGCATGCGGGGCTGCAAGCGGACTAAAACGACGATTTTCATTTTCAGACCGTTATTACAACCGTAGCATAAACTGCAGCAAAAGTTCAACTTTGCCGCTAACTTTAGTATAACCCCTGATAATTCAAAATCCAATCATAAGTCACTTGTGTTGTCACTTTTAATAGGAAACATGTAAGTTTATATAGTCTACATTTAGTTGTCCTGATTACTACCTAGATAATGCTGATTTCTATTAACAAAAGTCGATAGAAAGCAAAATCACACGCGGACGCAAAATATATTACTATCATTTTATAATCGTTTCACCATTGGTACACAATAGCACGTGACGGGGGCGAGGGATGTTTCAACCGTCAATTGTTAACCTGTCCCGGCTTGTCTATTAGCGCAGGAGAGGCCTCAGCCGTCCCGTCCGCCCTCAGCCCTCTAAAGTGGCCACTAACTGCGAGAGTTACTGTAGAGATTGCGAGGGGAACACTTGCTTCATTAGTGAGAGCGCGGAATGACAATGTTAATTTTTCTTTACGGCATGCTGACAAAGTGATGGGTTAAGTTGGTCTTTCGGCAAAGTAAGCGGTGTGAATGTTAATGCTCTTGAAATGTAAAGATTCGTCGCGTATAGTAGGAAAGAACATCAATATTGTGTGTTATAAGTAGAATAAATCGAATTTCCAAAGTTACGCTGCGCTGCTTCATATGCATTGCGTATCGTCATTCATCTTGGGAATCGTTCATTTATCTTGAAATATGTCTGAATTTGACCATCAATCATGAAGAGTGTATTCTTGTATAGTCATTTTATGTGGGAGTCGTAGCGCCTTTACCAGTCGATCAGGTTCGGAATAGAAAATATTATGTGTGTTCACACACATAGTAAGCTGTACTTGGGCTGTTAAATATTTGTGTTAAAATGTCCCGTAATAGTTATTTATGAGGGTTCGCGTCGCCGACCAAAGACATGCCATTACACAAGACAGCTTTATCGTCTATTTAGCGGTGTGAGTAGTTCGTGTCCCTCCGAGCCGGAGGACCCACTAACTGCTCTGAGTGATGCTTGTCATAGTGATTGCGGCACGAGCGGGGGCGAGGGCTGGAAGGGATCGCTCCCCTTTGCTAATGTTGGGGAAGTTACTGTTTATTTCAATGTCAATGGTGATTAGCTACAACAATAAACTGACGATTTAATGGTGTCGTTCTACTTAAAATTTGTTCGAAACTTTACTCTGTAAATCTGGGATGATGGTTTTAATGTTATTTTAGTACATTTTATGTCGAGCACGTAGTACTTATAGTACAAAAATATAGCTCTGTTTGAAACTGTGTACGTTAATGAATATAATATAGGTACTTAAGATCTTTATAAATTAGTCTGAGTTTATTCTAAAAACAATTTCAATTAAATGGTAAATATTTATTTTAAGTACATAAATTTCTTATTCATAATATAAAACATATGAATTAAAAAATATATCTCAGGATTATATTCAATTCTTGACCCATGCATTTATTGAAAATGAGCGGGACAAAATCCTTAAAAAATATCGTTTTTCCCTAAGCATAATGATTATGAAAGCTCCCCTGCGTTCAAAAATGACAAGTTGTTTTTTTGCTTTATATTTCGATGAGTAATCTCGCGGAGGGGCCGCGGCGCGGCGCGGCATCCGTCCGCTGTCGCGCTGCGGTTCATCCGCGCCGCAGATGGATGCCGCGGCCCTTCGCTGCGGGACAAACTCGCTATCTACTGTATAAACATAGTTAGAGGTCATTGTATTGAATTGTTAGCAAACATTCAAATAGTATACATAGACAAATAATAATATACATGTCTTAATGATTTTCATAGTTTTGAGAAGATCATCTATAAAACGTTCCATCGTTCGTGAGTAATATTGAAACAAAAAGTTCCACGCAGCCCCGCTATAGATCTGATATCTTGTGTCCGTGAGGAATAATGCATCAATAGAAGTTTCTCTGCGCTTCTCTTTCAGAGCTTGGAAATAATATTATCTTTATATGTGAAAGTTTGTGAAGGCTTTTGTATTTTTGTTTTTCAATAACGCATGTTTAAAGCACCCAAGACCAGATGAAGGATTTATTGAGCCAGCGATTAAATAATTGTGGCTATTTATAAAACAATATAATTGCCCGTAGTTAGGTACATGTTGTGTGAGGCTGCAGTGTTGAGCGGTCGCCCCAGCGTGACGCAGCGGTTGGTGTCGCCGGCCACCGCGCCGCGCCGCTCGAGGACGAGATTAAGGGCTGAGGAGGGCTCCTCGGGGCTTAGTGCGGGTTAGCAGAGCGTTAGCTGTATTGGTGGACCGCGCACCGACACACAAACATTCAGAAGTTTTAATTGTTCCGAAGGAAACATTGTTTCGCATAAACACAATACACAATTCAATTAGGTTTGAGCAAGTTTTTTTGTATACTTCGCGGAAAAATAACTCATCAGTCATCAAATGTGGTTTACAAAAAATGTTAATTCAGAACGCCTTTCGGCTAATCAAAACTTTCTCCAAAGAGTTTCTTACACATTCGGTCTCATAAAATGGTAACAATTCAGGAAATGTAACGTGAGTAAATAAACCTCAAGACATTATGCCCAAAAGCGGGACGTCGCATCAGTTATCTCGGGAACAGGAACCGTAATTCTGGACACGTCGCGATAGTTCTCTAAGATTATATCTGGAGAACTGACGTTTATCTGAAGACGCCCGTCTTGTCTGAGTCATTACGTGACTTTACTAGTATCGCCGAGTCTTTAAAATTATGAAGCGTCGTAATGCAGATTTCTAAACAATAACAATATTTTCGTGGTTTTAACCATGTGGTAAAGATGATTTGCGAATCCTTGAGGAAACGATTTGAAGAAAAATAACCACATTTTTTTACCGAAATGATGACTCACGCATAATTAGAATGTTGGCCGAGCGAACGATGCGCTCTGTTTCAGCTTGGCCAAAAATTATTCGTATGTCCTAATCCCGGATGTTCGGATAAGTAGAGACAGCTCACGGAGCCACTATAGTGATGTACTTTCTCAAACATGCAATGAAATGTCGTCATTTCATAACGTGCATTATAACAGGCGTCGAAGTATCACGTTTCAGGCGAAACAACTCGAGAAGTATAAAGGAATTTCATACAAAATTGAAGGCCTAGGCTGGGAAGTAATTGTTTTTAAACATGGCGTCTGTTAATGAAAAGCTTACTTATAATTTTTTGAGTGGTGTATTTTTTTATTTCATTGCATATGTTTGAGAAAAGCACTATACATGCCTTAGCCGTGAAAAGAGCGTGCCGGCTTCGTATCACTACTCACCCGGCAAGCCCTTCGTTCCCGGCGGCTGCAGTAATGTATTATAAGTTTAATATTAGTGATTGGACGAGTGAAACAGTGCTCCAACTCCATCTGTATTCCGTCCATACTCCATAGTTACTTAGGTACTAATAGACACAATATTGCGCTCCTCGCGGCCGCACTCGGCTGCGGCTCGCGGGCAGCGCCGGCGCCGCCACACAGCCGCCGAATGTTTACCGAACTAGAGGAATAAGCATTTGTTCGCAGACAGCGAGCGGCGCACAGACAATAGACAGTACCTCAAACAAATCTTGAGCGCGGAAAC
This sequence comes from Apotomis betuletana, assembly GCA_932273695.1. Classification (NCBI taxonomy): domain Eukaryota; kingdom Metazoa; phylum Arthropoda; class Insecta; order Lepidoptera; family Tortricidae; genus Apotomis; species Apotomis betuletana. The sequence goes on from OW026321.1 coordinate 15,680,053, forward strand.
GCTGCTTGCACGGTGGCCTAACAACGCGGGATACTGGCTTTTTAAATTAGTCTTAACTTAATTAACTGTTTCTTAAACAATACCGTTACAATCATAATTAGACTTTTAATGGTGAAGTCGTGTTTCACTTGTCCCAGTCTGACATCATTTGCTCTTTAAAGTTTCATGCTGTACACCAAGTTGTATACTAAACTGGGTAGTTCTACCTTTTCTTCATCGATGCTTTTTTTTTATGACAATAGTTTGCATAATTCGTGGCGAGCTGTAAAATACTCTTGCCGTAAAACAATAACTACCAATAATTAACATGCAAAGAAATGTTTGCAAATGTTACAGCCAAATCAAAGGAAATACGCGGCCCTCTCGCACTCGCGCCGTTCTGCACCTGCAGCGCTCTCTAATGCGCCGCCGTCTCCCGGCACTAAACCGGCATAAACCGACATAAACCGGAATAAACCGGCCATTCCCCGACACGCGGCAATACCAGGTGTATCCGCGTTCAAAGCAAATTGTCTTCGCCGAGACGCAAGCGCATTGAGGGTAATAGCCCTGCAGCGAGGAGCGGTGAGCGAATATATTCCCCGATGTACGAGCTAGCTTAGTTGTTGCGAAAATGCACAGCAGACTTTACACGGCGCTGCTAGTGCTAGTCTCCTATATTGTTAGTTTTGAACTGTCTCTTTTACATATAAGTAAGTAGAAATATTGAAACAATCGTACACAAATCGATATAAATCTATAAATGCATAAATTTAATGAATAATTTAATTCAAATTATTAAATAAAATTAATGAATAATTTAAATTATGCATACGTACTTGAGGTTTGCATTTTTATGCAAGTATTTACATAGTTCCAAAAGGAAAGATCATTTCGTCATGTTGTTATCGTGTAGGTACCATGAACATTGTTGTAATGAACATTACATATAGATTTTGTTGACTTTGGTGAAAATGTTGGGTTGCTTAACATTCATTGATAATCTCCAAATGTACCCACTAATTCGAAATAAAATAAATTCGTCCGACATCTTACATATTATACCTATTATATATAGGTTTTCCGTCGTGAGTCGACTTATTGTACACAAAAAACGAGAGAGTTAAAATTCCAGAAAAAGGGTAAACAAATGACTGCCGCTCACTCTTTGTCCGATGTTTATGATGCGGATGACAGCGACAAAGGCTGTCTGCGTTAGGTATGTACCGAATATGTGATACAAAAAATCGTCGAACACTTACCTATACATCCACCTTGCCGACTTCACTCTGAGATGATGTAACGTGTAAGTATTTAACTCGCTGTACGATACCATTGTGCATTCGCCCTGCAAGCCGTCGATAAGCGACTGCCACAACTCAAGCGCAACTGTGTGTGAACCCGATAGTAGCGCTTCATAACTGCGATCGCTGCTAATATTTTTCAGAGTCCGGGCTGTTATCCCCTCCCCTCGCAGGCCTGCAGTGATAACTCATTCGCCTTTATCTCCCGCGAGGAGCGGGGGGGCGTAATCCCGGCCTCTTGATTACGTCCCTAGTCGAGAGCTGCTCCAGACGCTGGGATTAATGCGATCAGCGTTTTGAGCGCAGCACGAGGCGGCTTAGTGCCCGAAGTACTTAATGGAAGGCTAGTGTCGGCAGCTCATAAGTTCGATTGTACATAATATTGATGTGTGTTGATTATTATATCTTCTGGACTCGAAGTTTTTTCAAGTGGATTTTTCCACAGGACTTATCCGATGAATTACCATAATATTTTTAAATTTATTTATGACTGTGTGTAAAATGAATGACGTGTAATGATTTTTTATCTTTACCAAATAAAAATATGAATATGAATTATCTAGTATTCTGGTACCGCAATAAGACAGTCGGAACCTCAAAAAATTAACAACTCATTCAAATAATGCTTACGCAATAACTCCCATTTTTGTTGTGATAATAAAAATTCTCAATCCAACATGATAACGTCCTGCGTTTGAGCTATCGTGTTACCGCTAACATTGTACAGCCAGCATCAAACGCACTGAATAGACAAACCGATAGGTTACTCCTTTATGACGCATAGTTATGACGATAATAATTTCGATTCAATGAAAGCATTTATCAATATTCCTACTCTTCGTAAAACCAAGTTGAGCTAGTGCCTCGTAATTTCAATAAAACGAGTAAGTACAAATAAAACACAATACTTACCAACGCAATTCCATATTTTTGATACCGATAAAGAGCTCGCGGTTGGCGCAGTTTGTAGAGACGGGTGCAATGCTGATAAATAATACGTGTATTATACATACTGCAGTAAAACTGCAATGTATATTTTTAAATTTTGTGTTCATTTTTAACTGTAATGCTACCATAAGTTTTAATACCTGTTATACACTTTTTTTTTAATCAGTTGGTATCAGGCCATCGAAATTTGATTAAACGAAATTGACAAATCGAAGATTTAAAGATTGATGGTTGAAAAAAGAAAGAAAAAATTGATTTTTGGAGATTCTAGAGAAAAGTCAGAGGGATTGACGTCTGTGAATAAGAAAGGATATTAATTTTTTTGACCTTGCGAGAGCTATAATTTTGGATGGAACCTGACAGTTTTATTACAGTGGAATGCTAATATTTTCCATATCGTGAAGTGCCACATACGCTCGGAGTTTTCGTCTAAAGGACGTGAGCACAAAGGTTAATTTTGACTGATTCTTGGACCAAGGAGCGCCTGCAAATTTAATAACAACTGGATTTATAGCGAGGTATTCTCTACCCTTTCTTTCGTTGGAGGAACGTTCCCCATTAAACCAACCATCAAGGAAGTGATTACCAACTGTGCCAAGACTTACTCCTATAGACTCTATTTTGTAGCTGTGCATCATCTTTTACGATTATCCTATAGTGTGTGATAGGTTAGATATCTATTTCATAGTATTTTTAAGTTGACTGTCGGTTTTTGTATCTAAAAATCTTTTCGAAATTCTAAAAGCCCGTTAGTCGGCCTATTCTTCCATCGAATTATTAATTTGGTTAGGATATCTGTTTAATTTCGGTTATAAGATTATAATAAACGTCACAGAAATCCATAAACGGTTTTAATTCTCCATTCCTCAAAATTCTACGTGTTTGGTTACAACAGACGGCCTATAGGGCACTGTTGCAACCAACTATAGCAGTTCTCTTTTCTTTTTTTTTGTGCTATAATACGTATAAACCTTCCTCTTGAATATCTATCTATCTAACCAAAAAACCGCATCAAAATCCGTTGCTTAGTTTTAAAGATCTAATAGCATACATAGGTACAGGCAGCAGGAAGCGACTTTGTTTTAAACTATGTAGTGACTTATATTTATAGAACTTCTCCCACCTTAGCGGAAATTAAATATCTTACATTTTATCGACGTTGTCTGAATTTATTTTTGTGCCGTCTCTCGTCTAAATTCGCTTGAAGGTCAACTTTATTTAAAAATATTCTAAATCCCCAAAATCTTCGCAAACTTTCACATTCATTGTTACGGACAGCTTTGCAGAGTATTTAGTTTTAAGTTGAATAAATAAATAAATATTTTAATAGCTTAGATATAAGATCGTTGCCCGTATAAGCGGCTGAAATTAATTAATTTCCCTGTGTAAATTATTTTCATGTTAGAGCTCCCGTCATGTCTTAGTAAAAAGACCACGTCAAAGCAAAGGTGACTCATCGGAAACTTTCCCTTCTTGGCCGAAAACAGATGAGTCATCTTTGTTTACGTTCGATGTAAAAATTGAGGAAAAATTATAGATTAATTTGAAACTTTGTAAGAATGTAGATTCCAGTAAATAGAGTAATTTGTAGAACATTGTCCCGGCCGTAACCGTCCGAGAGCACGAGAAATCAGAGACTGAGCGAGTCTCACGGCGCGCAGCGCGTTAAGAGTGACCGCGCGAGTGTATATCTCGGACGGTGCGAGCGAGACGGCCTCTTGCCGGGGACAAAGAATAGTTAGGTATTCTCACGCCTCACAGTCGGACGGGAGCTCCCAAAGCGTAGACACGCAGATATGCTGTAAAGTCAAACAGCGTCAATCCGTAGAATAAGTTAGTTTTAAGCTAGGTTATGTATAACTTAAGTAAATTAATGTAGAAAGACAGGGCGGGCGTCCCCCTGGCCTCTAGGCAGAATTGTATAAAAGGACGGCCATTTTTCTATGTAACACAGTGCAACTTTAGTCTACGTAGAGTACCACTCCGTAGGCCGCGCGTTGATCATCGATCCGCCACTTGTTCACTTCACTTCTCCACTTTACTTCCGAGTATTAACCATCTTTGTATACAGTAGCGTAGTACCATCGGTCCGCGAATTTAGTTTATCAGTGTTAGCGTAGTACCATCGGTCCGCGATCAGTGTTAAATTCATTTTAGACAGAGACTATATTAGTTAAGAGTAAATTTAAGTGTTTTCCGATCCTTGTTGTGTTTTGTTAATTTTGTGTAAATATATACCGTTGATTTTTAGTTTGCGTTTTCGTATTCGTCCGTTCGTTACCTATTTTCTATTTTACAGTCCATTCGCTCCTTACTCATCGCTGAGTTTCGGAGTGTCCATGTAGACGATTGCCGACGGACGCGGTTGTCCTCTACATTCATAATATTATTAGGTAGTAATATATTCAAGGGTCCAATATATGGGAGCAAGTTGAACATGAGCTAAGTTTTGAATTACGGTCGTAAAACACAACCTCACCCCTGAAATTCTCGTTCAATAAGAATTTCGCAAAGGCTGCCGACGACGCCGGAGTCCAACAAATTATCTCGAGAGGGCGCTCGAGATCCCTCCCGCTTTACATGTGAGGGCGAATCCCCTAAAAAAGTTAATTTATTTCCCGAATATTGAAATGTAAAGTGGCACTATAGCTATTTCACGCTTTTTGGTTTCCAATTGTAGAATATAAGGCCCTGACGGTCTTCAGATCTTTATAAGGAATTACCACAATCATATTTACTTTATAGTATTTCTAAATCCATAAAAATAAAAGTCTTAAATCGTAAAACTATACATAATAACACTTAGATTAATTGTCTTCTTGTATACTAACACTCTATGGATAAGTACATACTTTGTTTGTCCGAAAAATATAAAAACAATTTCATTTTGAAATAACTGACTCATCAACACACACCAGTCCCTACGATTCAGAGCTGTTTTGTGCCCATTATGATGTAGTCGAAAAATATAAAGTACATATATCTAAAAATAAAGATAAATACCGATTCTAAAAACAACCAACCTCCTTATTATTTTGTTTAGAGTTAAATTTTTATCAAACTATGAGATAGTATGGAATATATAATACTACGCGATATGATATGATCTAATAATATCAGATAGTATAGAAAAGAAACGTTTTGTTGAGTACATCATGATCAACAATAATAACTCCGTCTATTTATATACTACTTCTTCCATAAACGCTTTTCTGTTCTAAACAGTATCAGTCTATAGACTCCGTATTCTCTAATACTGTTTAGATTTGATTAAGTCTTGTCTTGGGTCTCCGCATAATATGTAACACTTATAATTTACAACACAGAAACCCCCTATTCTCACACACTTGTGAGTATTATTGCGTACTCCGCGGTTGAGGACGTACAACTGAGTAATTGAATAAACGCATTTTGATCTGTTATTGCCAACTGATGCAGCCGAGCAGACAACGAAGTTAGGAAGTCATACCGCAGGCGAAATATAAATAGCTCACGTCATAACCGTTACAATATATGCGAGTGACAGCGATCCCATACATTTCTCAAGCCGAGTTGTGTTGGTCTTTCTTGATCTAACATTAGAACTTAGTCAGTTAACGATGGGTCGACTGAATTCATGCTGCGACTCGACGTCCTTTGCATAAAATTTTAGATCAATATAGATGAGTTTTTTCTTACCAAAAAATGTTAATTAAGTTCGATTTGGACATTATTCTAATTATTTAATGTGTTTGTTGATATTGTTATTATGAATTAATTTTCTTATCTTTCTAACCTTAAATATAGCATTACCCTACGCCGTGCTTAAATTACAACTAAAAGCATCGGAAACGTCACGACGAGAATGTTAACACGCAACTAATAAAACGCCAGTAAAACAGAGTGCAGCTTCCGCGCCGTTTGAAGCGGCGATTCCATTAGATTTATTCGACTCGGCGCCTCGTATATTTTAATTCGATCGTGTTTGTCGACGACACGTGTCGCGTGTGTCCGGGGAGCGCGGCCCGGGGGACCCGGACCCCCCGACCCCCGCGGGGATCCCGAGCCCCGAACCCTTTGTGCCCGCGGCGACGACGTAATTGACTCCGACTTCTTTCTTTGAGAGATATTGCGGGATCATTTGTATTGGCGACGAGATTGCCGCTCCGAGCGCGGCTTGGAGACGCGCGAGACATGTTAATTGTCGCAGAATCGCCGCAAACCGACTGTAAATCTCTATTTGTCGGTGTCGTTTAACAGCGGGGTTGATCTAATTACCTATCCCGCGATCACAGAATATCTATTTCAACCGTAAGAAATACTCACTTGTATTAAAAAATATATGATAGTGTTATATTGCAAATCTCTCGTATAAATTGATAGATAGCAGCGCTATTGTTAAATTACCTACCATTATATATAGCGTCTTAGTTAGTTGTCATAATAGCATTATGTCCACTTGCATATTTCATAATATAGTTTATACAACGTAATATGCCGACCCTAATATTTTACGTCGTAAGCATTAGCGTTACCGGTTGTGTATGATACATGATAAAACAACAAACCGCTACGTCATTTAACATGTAACTTGACGGTCTACGTCTACATACTCCATAAAAGTAATTGAAACATTGTTTACTACTACGTACGCATTAACTTTTACCGCCTTCATAAAAATGTATCTTCGTGGCTGCCAATTTGCTCCTATCTGTACTAGATGCTTTATCTCGTTCATTTTCATTACCCCCGCGATGCGCCGGCTCCGATTACAACGATCAACATATAAATTGAGTGCGGTGTCGAGACTAGAGAGTATAGAGTGCTCGTACATGTCCCTGTGTGCTACAGCATAGCTACACTACCGTGCGGTCTGCCTGTGTGTGCGCCGCTAATGTCGCCATCGACGCTGTCTCGACTAACAACTAGCAACTCCAAATCGCTAGCCAATTAAACTACCCGTTCTATCCCCTTTCGCGCAATAAAATAGTTTTTCCGATAGCGAACTTCTGAATAGCTCACTCGGGGGGAGATGAGAGATTGGATGCGGAAACAAATAAAATTAATTGCTTTACGCTCGCGCGGTCCTGTCGCTGATCAGCGCCGCTCATCGTTCGCTTGTTTGTGCTCATTTGTGCCATGTAAATGCAAATCGATGCTTCCAATCCCGCGCGCAAACATTACATGCAATTTCTGGAAATTCTGCTACGATTTGCAGCAAAAACACTGGCAAAAAGTTTTGCGGTCAGCGAGCGATTATGAGGCGAGAATGTGTCACATGTTTTTATTTAGTCGCCGTTATCCATCACGCGGTATGGCGCGGTGGCGCTGCGTCATTTGTCGCGGCGGAGAGAGTGGGGGAGGGGGAGATGTTGTGACAAGTAAGACATAATTTCTCATACCCATCTTCGATCTACTGCCGGTTTCACATGAGGGCAGAACAGTGAGGCAAAACAGTGGGCAGCACAGTACTGCTTATGTTTGAACGCACATAACAGTACCAAACAGTATATACAGTCACCAAGGGGGAACAGTTAACTAAGAGCACACCGGTCTATTTTTTCGGTTCTGAGTAATAATTAAAATAAACATGTTTATATTAGATCCAACTATTTATGTATCCAATCAAGCAACAGTTTAAATACTCGTATTATTTGTTCGCCAACAGAGTCCGCGCGTTAATTTAAAGCTCATGTTTAAATCCTATTATTTCTATTCCAATTACAAAGCGACAAGCAATTGCAGTTACTAGATAATATATATGTAGGTAATATATATGATAGTACATTATGTAGCTAGTATTGTCTGGGAAACCCACGGGACTTGAACCAGTTTGAGCCTGGACACTTGGACACAAACGAAGCCGCCTTCGTCACTCGCTAACGTAACGGCATTGTTGTTGCAACGTGCCTCAAAGCTTTGCAATACCACAAAGGCCGGCCGCTCTCACATTCGCAAAGCGTCGCAAACGTCGCAATCAAAGCAGATGCTCATTCGATATGCGACGAGGCGCTGCCGGTTGCGACCGCGCTGAGGCGTCTCCAGCCACTCGGTGCTACATTAAATGCTCATGTCCGGGTTGAAGGCACGTGGGAGACTGCCATGTCGCCACTGGCATGTGTCTGCATGACGCGTAATGGAGCGGTATAAGAAAGTTTTCCCGTGATAGCCATACGAAGAATAATTACTAGTCATAAGATTATCGTATTGATACTATGTCAAAATAAATTACCCGCACAAATATATGTTACTTACATATTGGCTTCAAAAGGAAATATCAATTCATCACCTATCAGGATAAAAGTAGGTACCCCACCTTATTATACCGTAAACGTGGCTATAACGTACTGTATACATAAGTATTTTGCGTTTAGTTTTGCAGATGTTATAACTTTGGATGTTGAGCGCAGCCAGGTCCTCCAAAGTCAGACTTCCTCAGCTTCGCTCAATTTTCTAGATAAAGTCACTTGTAGTGGCGGACGCGGGAGTTGTACGCCGCGATATTGTACTTAGACGCCGAAAGTATCTTGGAAATTCATGTTCTCCAAATATCGACTCAGAATATCGCTCAAATTACAATTAAAACAGTTCCGTTACGGACATAAGTTAGAAAAATAGGAACATGAAAAGAAACAGTCACATCGTCAATAACCGACGGATGAATTGATTTTCCGAAAAGCAACGCAAGTGAAACAGTAAATTAAATTGTATCAATAAATCAAAATTGGTTCCTAGTTTTTACTTTAACTTGATAAATTACTTGCAAAATCTGCGGAATACGACACATAACTTAAGGACTACGTATCAAACTTAAATACATTGTTGCGCGCATCTTTTCCAGTAACATTGTTTTTTTTCTTTCTTCCCAAACTAAAGTTCCCCGCTATTCTGTATATTGTCGGCTATCTCGCAGCTCGATTGATTGTCGGCAGATCGTATCAGATCAGCGGAGAGCGGAGGGTGAACGCGGAAGCGAGGGATTTGCCGCGAGTTCCGCCGACACGCGCCGGATCGATGCCGCGCCGTCTGCGAGGGTGCCGCGCGGTCAACAACGAACTTTACGCCGAAAGTATGTGGAAACTAATATAAATGGAGATTGGACTCATTACATTTAGATGCGGATATTGATGAAAGTAACCCGGGTTTCATGTCCAGAAAATTAAGCGAAGCATGTCCTTGAATTTTATTAATTGTAGGGTTAGTAGGTAAAAATATCGTTTCGTATTCATTAGAGCATTAGTGAAACTAAGGCTGAAACGCGACAGACGACACAATGTAACTTTATTTTTATATCAATTTTTACTATGTTTGATCCCGATCCTGATATGATAAGCTGCGGATCTGAGTATTTGCGTACGATAAAAATATATTTATTTTTATTTTTGTGGTTTCAAATATTCTACACAACGATATGGTTTTTTTTATCGGAAAAGGTCCACAGTTCTCGAGCCTTGCTATTAAGACGAATCCTCAGAGTAACCGGGCATATCTATAACTTTCGTTGACCACATGCCTAATTATCTGATGGTATTTTTGAACTAATGCCAATTCCTATTACATGTAGCATGTAGGCATACAGGGTGCCATTAACGGCACGCGCGCTGTTGGCCCGACGACGCGGCCGCATGAGTTGTGCGCTGCGATGCGACACGCCAGGCAGCCCGCCACGCCGCCCATTACCCGACACGACAACCACTAAACTTAGCTTATTGAGACACTAGACTTATTGAGGTCCATTGTCTCTTCTAACTGTAACTACTAGGTATAGGTGCTGTCTGCGCTCTCTTATTGAGCAATATACCGGTATAGGTACATTTTCCGTGAAAACTGCAAACCGATTTTGCATCGAATAGCCGTCCGCACTTTTCACAATCTGTGCACCCAATATTTGAAGCGGAGTGCTAATAAAACTTTATGAGAACGAATTTAAGCTATAATACCTAGTCGGTTGTTTGTTTTATTTATTTTATCATAATAACTTTATCGTATTTCATAGCGGTAATATGTGAGTTTCATATTGGTGTACCGAATAATAGTTTCTTGGAAAAAACAATGCGTTTAAAATATGGAAAATGGGATTTGGACCTGGTAATTTAATAAACCTACGGCGTTTTGTTTCCTGTTAATTTTCTCCTCCAATTCTGATGAAGAAAACTGTATATTTTTTTTATGTTATACTGATCAAGTTTGATACAATTCAGTTTTAAACGTAAGTTTGTATGAATACTGTCCAGCCTAAACCCCTCGTCGTTCCGTTCCACCCTGTATATTAATGAGTCTAGATTCATCAAAAGAGTCCATAGGGGCGACATATTTATATTTTCCCTTTGTGCCAACTTATCGTGCGTAGGGTTTGGATCTCAATGTCATATCCGGGTCGTATTTTTCTGATTACACTTCCCGGTGGTGGTCGCACGCGCCGGCGCGCGGCGGCGAGTGCCCGCGACCAGCGCCGCGCTGCTCATTACCCGCGATAACGGCGGCGCTTCCGCGGGGATTTCCGTCACGGCAGACAGAGCTCTTTAATCAAAATTGGAACGGAATCGCGAGAGCTCATGGTGCCACAGAATAAACACTGCAGAAACAGAAGGTCCTTTTTGATCTTCACAAAACTACACACAAAATGCGACGGAACTGATCGCGGGCCATAGTGACGCTAGTGCGAGTGGCAATCCGTGTGAGTGTATGTACGTGGTCAAAAGCTGAAGGTGGGGTCATAATACGCGCCGCTGTGTAGACATGTGTTCATGCGGCCGCAGCGCGGCGTGGACTCTTGACGATGCGATTTTTTCATGATACAGATTCATTATTTGTGAGGCAATTCAGGCAAATTTGTGATCGTAACCATATGGTATAAGGTTACACGTGGGCTAGATGCAGTCAAAATATAACAAATGTAATATCTAAAATGTAGCAGGCAACAGCTTAAACAACATCGGTTCCTAAAGGTTTCAGTCGCCTCGTCACGATTATAGAAGTTTAAATCTACGGCGGTGGTACACCTTAGTTCCCCTATAAATGTTATTGCATGCCCATTCAGTCCGGCGTCACGCACGGACAGGCATTAGGCACGGTTTACACGCGTGCCGAGCGCGACCCAGTGCCTGTAGCCGCCTGCACTTTTGTTTTTAAACTTAGAGGTTTTATAACAAACTTGACGACGCGTTTGGCTCGGTTTGTAGACACCTGCCTACTGAGCGGCGGTCCCGGGTTCGAATCCCGGCCTGGGCAAATATTTGGGTGATGAACTCGAATATTTGCGCTTGGGTCAAGGTTGTTCTATGTATTTAAGTATATAAGTATGTATATCGTCGTCTAGTACCCATAACACAAGCCTTCTTGAGCTTAATTTGGGACTAGATCGATTTGTGTGAGGTTGTCCGATATTTATTTATTTATTAAACTGATCACTGAGGAATGACCAGATTAGATGATAAAAGCGACGTTTCTTATTAGATTTGTTATTACTTTGTTATTACAAACACTCGAAAACTCGAAAACAGATTAATAAGGCAATCAAATCTCACCCGTGGTATTCAATATCCTAGTCCGGCGATTAATATTTTCTATTGAATGATTATTTTGCATGCTTGTATGCAACGGCGCATTTCCAGAGTGACCAAACTAGGCTGAGTCTAAAGCCAAGGATACACTAGGGGACAAATGTCCTGCGACACGTGTCGCCAGCGACGTCGCGTGAGGTAGCGCGACGTTGCCGGACTACGCGCGACATGTCTGGCAACATCGCGCGACACGGGTCACCAGCGACGTCGGGTGAGGTAGCGCGACGTTGCCGGACTACGCGCGACATGTCCGGCAACATCGCGCGACATGGGTCACCAGCGACGTCGGGTGAGGTAGCGCGACGTTGCCGGACTACGCGCGACATGTCTGGCAACATCGCGCGACACGGGTCACCAGCGACGTCGGGTGAGGTAGCGCGACGTTGCCGGACTTCGCTCGACATGTCTGGCAACATCGCGCGCTATAGTAAAAACTTTGACGTCGATGAGCACCGGGTTCTTTTTCAGCTAGGAAGCTGATATTTTTCATACACTATCTAATAAGCAAATGGAAAAAATTTAGTGGGTGCCACGGTGGAAAATAAAAAAAAAATTTTTTTGGACCACCCTACTGTGACCCTCTAGGTAAGTGGTTTTATAATATACTTACTAAAACCTCCCAAATCGTGGCTGATAAGCCCTTTTATTAGCTACCTTGCAACTTGCGTATTTGGCGTCGCGTTGCCTTTTTATAATTATGTACGCCGCAGCCAACAACACTACCTCGGCGGGTGTCATGATATCGACTGCCTTGTGAAACAAAACTTGGTGATGTCGCCAGATATGTCAGGCGAAGTTTCGCGAAGTCGCACGACTTCGCCTGACGTCGCTACGGACATAAGTCGCGCGATGTCGCCAGATATGTCAGGCGAAGTTTCGCGAAGTCGCACGACTTCGCCTGACGTCGCTACGGACTTAAGTCGCGCGATGTCGACAGATATGTCAGGCGAAGTTTCGCGAAGTCGCACGACTTCGCCTGACGTCGCTACGGACTTAAGTCGCGCGATGTCGCCAGATATGTCAGGCGAAATCGGCCGGCTTCGCTTGACATGTCACCGATACATGTCGTAGGACATTTGTCCCCTAGTGTATCCTTGGCTTAATCCTGGCCATATGAAAGTGCGGTTAACAAAGGAGCAAAAATCGCAAAAATAGCAAAAAATTCGTATTTAGAGTAACAAATATGAAATAGTTCACAAGTTATAACGTCTCGTATGTATGTCAGGTTTAGTGACATGAATCTGCTATCTTAAATAGGCTTGCGTTTTGGAGTTTGAAGGAAGAACCCGCGAGAGGGGTCCATGGAATTGATTGGGTGATTGTGCAATAAAGTTCCTGTAATTTAATTTTGATGGAGTTTGAGGCTCCTAATTTTCGGGAAATGCCAAGTTTAATATCCCTTGACATGCCATACATTATGGAGCTGTCGATACCACCGATCTTCTTTCCTAAGGAACTTGAAATTAATTTGAGTAATTTTAAGCATAACATATGAAGCATTTTTCTACATATCATTGTTTTTTTTACTGCGGTGGTGCCAAACAAGCGTCCGGCTCGCCTGATGGCATGCAACTGCAACTAATTTATTAATTTACCACAAAAAGTAACTTAACTTACTTATGAATTAAATATACCTCGACACCCCGTCTAAAATTGACGATGGATAACGATATTGACGATTAAATCGACTGTGTCAATAGGTGTCTGACTCTGTCAATTTAAATTTAGACCGTGGACGTAACTAGATATCCAAAATATCTAAAATGGCCAACGCACGATAGTTACTAGAGAAACCATAGTTACCTATCGTAAGTCCGGATTTTTGTTTCCCACCTTTACCGTTTCGCCAAATTTTCATTTGCCCGAAAGCTATTTATTCCAAAACTGTTCATATTTCAGAATAATTATAAAACAAATCTAACCTAACCTAATAGGTTCTTTAAAACGATATGTTTATAAAACCCTGAAAATATTATGGGTTTCAGGAAAAAAATGCTTTCGGACAAATGAAAATTTGCCGAAACGTTAGAGGCGGGGAACAATGTTTCGGAGTTGTGATAGGACACCATAAACCATATATTATGCGAGTTAGTTCATCCAGTTTTGTTGTGATAATCCCCACAAAGTTAATAACGATGATGGAGAATTAAACTTTTTCCCTTAGGATATATGGAGATAGCAGGCTTGTTATGATTTACTTGTAATTGAAAATGTTATGTAAGTGCCGATGCTAATAGGACAAAATATACGTGTGATCAATCTTGTTCTGTTATTTTAATTTCCGTTAAGACGTGAGAATATCTTACTTTTAGAATTGTTCTTTCTTTCGTTTTTGAGTTCTTTCTATGAGTCCAAGTTTTTCAAATCCTTTGCGAAATAAGTAAAATTTATGCATTTTAATAATCCCCGTAAAATCACTTCGCAAGCGCGTTCATAACCAGATACCTGACAGCACACAGTCAAGACAGTGGGCTCACTCGTCCCCGGGGACCTTGTTACACCCAACCCTGCAACCGACCGCGACTCGTGCCCTCCGCCTGTGTCCACTGTTCCCGTCCGGCACGGGATGGGCTCCGCCGTCCCGTCCCGCGCGGGACGCGCTGTAATCCACCACAGCCCGACATTTTATAGACCCGAACAAACATGCTGGAGATTAAATGAGATGCGGTTCGCTCAGGGCTAGTGAGGCTGGGAAGGATCTCGGTTCGGATTCGGGGATGATCTATTTTTGAAGTTGGTCTCGGATACCCTTTACGATTATATTTTGTAAATATCGTCCCGTCGTATAGTCAAGATCTATTACTGTGTAATAGTCTGTCCATCCAAGAAACAATTATTAAATAAATTATCATTTAACTGCTGACTGTCACTTGGGACAAGATTAATATGTAAAGAACTATATTTTTTTTTAAACAAAAATGGAATAGACCCGATAGAATAAATTTATATCGGAGAAAATAAACAAAGAACTGACTTCAAAATAGACTGCATGAATTATTACTACAGAAGTTTACTTGAATTTGGCACCAACTTAATAAAGAAATTCAAATATTGTAATCTGTACATGAACGGGTTATTTTTAGTTTTTCAGTTTATTTAGAATCCGGTTGTTTATTTGCTTTGTAGTGATTTAAATAAAATACATATTACTATTTAGTGAGATGATCGAGGAACGTGCGAGGATCGAGGACTTGTTTGCATGATGCAAGCAAACAAGAGCACCGTTTGCATTATTCCCCTAACCGTTAAGGAGTTATCCACCATCAGGACGATGATTGAACATTAGAAAATATATGAAAAACATGATTATTGCCTGTAATATTTAAGGGTTCCCCTCGATTCCCCAGGGATCTCATCATCAGATCCTGACTTGGCAACGACGGAACCACCTCACGGGCATAGTGGTTAAGCAACTGCCTACTGAGCCGACGGTCCTGGGTACGAATCCCGGCAAGGGCAAGCATTTGTGTGATGAACTCGAATATTTGTGCCTGGGTCATGCATGTTATTTGTATTTAAGTATGTATTTATAGTGTCCATAACACAAAGGCTTGTGTTCTAGCAGGCACTAGAGCGTACTGTGGGACTAGATTGATGTGTGTGAGGTTCTCCGACATATATTTTTTGTAACTAGATACCCGCCCCGGCTTTGCACGGGTGCAATGCTGATAAATTATGCATGTATTATACATATAAACCTTCCTCTTGAATCACTCTATCTATTAAAAAAAACGCTTACAATAGTGCTTATAACATTTGAGAGTTGTCATCGATTCCCCTGGGACCCCGTCATCAGATCCCGACATGCTGACTATGGGATTATTTCGGGATATAGTCTTTCAAATAAAAAAATACTTTTGAGAATCGGTCCACAATTGGCAGTGATATCGGTGAACATACATAGAAAAAAAAAACATAGAGGGAAAATTGAACTTCCTCCTTTTTTTTCGTTACTTAAAAAACCGGAACAACCGGTGCGGGTTCGAGTCCCGTCCGACGCACATCATATCTTCTATTTCCGCTTTGATTAAAAATGTATCCATACCTATGTTGACTCCTTACCGGTTTTCCTCAAGTTGTCAGTAAAACAAGATTTTTTAATTTAATTACATATTTGCAATGGGAATAAAAAATAAATTATGATAAAAGAAATTGATCATTATTTGCAGATTCCCGAAATTAAAGTAAATTTTAATGTTCTTGTTTACACAGTTACGAGTCTGGTTGTTATGTGATTCAGAACTTTGACACAAGAGAAGCCAAAACATTCAGAATGTTTTATGGTACAGAGATACATTTTTCTCTGGAAATATGCGATTCTCAACTAGTAAGAGGAATGCACTCTACGGGTGAAGCCGCGTCCAAAACTTCTAGAAAAAGTAAAAACATATCAACGTATAGTATTAACTGCATCTGCGTAAACCTTTAACGTATCATCAGCAATATGCTTTAAAAATCTTTTTAGTACGCCCAAATACGCTATGTATGTATCAGTAAATGCCTATTTTCCTCGGCATTTTATACTAAACGTTGAAATAAAGTACTCTGACACTTTTATTCATTTCCAATCCCGTTGATCCTGTAAAGCGTTTTCCTCGAACTTATTGAGCGGATTCAAAAGTACGTGAGACTCCTTGGGCAGGGGAGAGAGGTGCGAGTGACACATACGTTAGCGTGGTCCTCCATGGCTGGTCGGCGGCGGCTCGGTCCTCGACAACACGCACTCACTCGCGACGCGCACCCGACCCCGCGGCGGCCGACAGACTGCCGCGCCGCGTCCCGCGCGCGACACTCCGCTACACCCTCCTCTCCATCCCTAAAAGTCTTACCCTCCACCAAGGAACACTCTTAAAATAACGCCTGTGAACTTGGACGTAGGATTCTGTTCGGGTTGAATGCTTGCAAGTTTCGGAAGTGATAAATGAACGATTGTAAACTTCGCGATGCTGTAAGGCTCCGGAGTTGCCTGCAACTTGCTTCATAATTGAATGTCGTTAGAACCGAAAGTATTGTATGTAAAGCTGGGGACTTATTCTAATAGCCGGCGAAGTTATCAAAGGCCCGTAGGTCTCTGAAGGGTCTGACTTCCCACGTTAATGATTTTGTTCTAATTCTATAAATATTCCGACGAATTAGCATCGCTAATGAAGCCTCATCAGGGGCATTAATAATTCATTACGCCCCTCCCGGCGACAGCTTACAACGGTAATGCTGTCGATCTCCATGTTACGTCCATTATAATTTTTATCCCAAATTTAACACGGAATAATTACCACGTCTCCGCGTAATCAGTGGCCTCGGCGGAGTCAATGTCTCGGCTGAGATTAGAACAATAGTGCATAATGAGTCCTCGGCAGTAGAGCGGCAAATGGAGCGCGGCCTCATACCTCGCAGACAAACAAACACAATCACGACAAGTGAAGCGTGCCTCGATCCAATAACGCTCCCGTATTGTGAGCTCCTTGCCGCGTATAGTCCAGTCACCGAAAGATCGCGGATGAAACCTTTTTTGCACATAATTATGAAGGAGGCAAACGGGCAATCTGATGGTAAATGCGAATTAAAGATTCCAAACGCGGCGCTTGTTATCAACCTCCATCTGCACTGCTCTTTCACACCGATCTTATCTCAGACAATGAGCTTCAAGCTATCAGTACATGTGGCGGTCCGAAAGACTATTCATCAAACTCTGTCCACGAAATTGCTATGAGTCACATTTCAAGCTCAAGTAATTAGCAATCAACCTTTTAATACCGGGTGGGCCCTGTAACTGGAGCAATAAATTAAAACATAGATTCGTCCCTTGAAACTAAACAACATTTGTAAAGCAACTTCTGAAAATAGCGTGTTTTAAATGACATTTTGTAGAATAATGTTTAGACAAAGAAGCAATGTATTGTGAAATGTCCGATATTAGTAGAGTGACAGCTAAGTCAATGCTCAGGGAATGTCTACGTTGGACGATATACATTGAAAATACTGTTTAATTTGTTTGAAATAATAAAATTCTGAATACTGACTTTTTTTTAAAGTTGCTGAACAAATGTTTCTTAATTTACTTTTGTGTCATTATTTATAAAAATGTTGTTCAGTTTAACGAGTAAAATCTATGTTTTTTATTTTTTGCTTATGTTACAGGACCCACATTGTATGATAAGTATTTGAAAAAGATGTGACGCGAACGTCACGCGTCAAACGTATGTTTGGTTGCGTTTACGGCGCGTCGACAGCCGCGGTCCGGTTTGCACTTAAATACTCAATACTCATTATAATCAATTTATCGGCACAAACATCTTTATGCATTCGTCACTATACCCACTTGAAGCATCTCTGTTTGGCCCTATGGTTGACTGGTAGAGAATGCCATTAGGCATTAAGTTCGCCATTTGTACTGACTTTTGTTTTGTGCAATAAAGTTTAAATAAATAAATAAATAAATAAATATACCTCTAAAAATATATTATTTACCGGTTCACCAAAATCTGTTTTATTTTAGCCGTCCTAGATTTGTTATCTTATTTGACCGGACTATACGGGGCTGAACGCGTGTTAGGCGACCCCCATCCGCCGCGCTCCGCGCCGACCTCCCCAGACAATGAGCCTCGCTTATCAATGCGTGCGAGATGCGTCGAAGACATTCTCATGCAAATTCCGCTAGAGACGGGATCCGCTCGATTTTACAACTCGTGACTTTTTACGATATGGATGCGAAATGATATTGCTGCGTATAAAGTTTTAGATATATGCGATACCTACTTGGTTTTCTACGGATTCGTCCGAGTGTGCAAAGTATCATGCTATATCGAATTTATTGGATTTAAAAGTACAATAGTGCAGTTACAAATTACAAATGTATACTCTACGCAAAGAATAAAGCATCTCTGCTACGTTATATTGTAATAAAAAGTTAAACTAATTAATACACGTTAAACGAACGCTATCTCGGAATTTAAATTAGCTAAAAGGCGCGTGATTGTAACCAGACTCTTAGGGAGAAAGTAACATATTGAAAATATTACTATCGCTTAGATTCTTTTTAAAGGTATTTATTTATTTTTAAAGGTGACACTGTCGATGTTCAACTCTGGAAGAATAGTTACTCGAGTAGACTCGATTAGCTCGATTGTTTCAATTGCATAAAGCATTTTTTCAGAGTGTAGCATCGACAGTGTCACCTCTCTACGCACTAGCATTCGCACTATATGTACGCTTGCACGGCATGGTTACCCTGTCTGTTATCACTGATCACTCAGTCTCTGCCAACAGTTACCAGTCACCTGCTGTCTCCACCGCCGCTGATCTCCCGTCTCCTTTCTGCGTTTCCGTGTTCACCGGTTGCCTTTGCTCTGCCGTCCCACTCTCGTCCGAGGATGTCCCGCTACAACCCACTGCCTACCCTCGCCCTGGGACTCGTGCTGGCATTCCTTACTGTAATACTATTGTGAGCTTATTCCTGTTTCGAAGTATATTTAAAAGTTTTCCGTGCTAACGTTTCTTTTTCAACCGCATTACTTGGCATAGATTATCTTTTTGCAGACACAAACTCATTAGTCCATATCATTACAGGTGCAGGTGGAGGGGCGCGCTTTCTTCGGGACACTGTTCCAGGATACGTGAGTACAGACTTTGATAATAATTTTCAGCCTGTAGGAGTTTACTGTTTATATAGTTTAGCTAAGTTTTCCATCCTAAACAGAATACAGAAATGATACAAAACACTGCCAACTGTGCATCTGGATGTAAACTCTGACAGTAACGGTTGCTGGAGGCGTAGACTACGTTCGCAAGCTAGTGGCACGCAATAGTTCCCAGTTAGTTTTATTTCATTGTTAGGATCGTTATAGGTAGTCACAAGATTTGTTTTATTATTTATTTAATTAGTTACTTTAGATTAAGTTATGAAAGTATTTACATACTTATGTACCATTTGGCCAACTTTCCAATATTTGCAAATGCTGTTGCACGTCTGTTATTGAGGTGCGGGCTAAAAGTGTTCCTAGTGTTTAGTGATAATTAAATATAATTTGTATTTTGTTGCTGTTTAAAACAATAAATAAATAAATATAGTCCTCTAACACGGCATGCTAACCTCGACTCGCATCTGAGCCTCTCTCATACGGTATTTCCCAACAAACCTCAACCAACCGACAAGATAATAAATTTGTTTGTTTTAATTTTCGTGCATCTACTACTGCATAGATTGACCTCCTGTGGAGTATACGTTTGTATTTGTACTATTTTAGGAAAACTACGGGACTCTGAATGAAATAGCAAGTACGTGACTATGGCGTGTAATCTTCGGAAACAGACTGAGGGTTGACCGATGACACATCCAAAATCATATTTATAACTACCCACATATGCTACAATCCCTCCACCACTAAATACTTAACTAAGTTTGTTTGTTACAACTAAAAAAAGTCTTTGTAGCGAACATTTTTATTTCGCGTGGAACGGACAGCCCTACTTAGCCCCAAACCGTGGTCAGTGGTCGATGCGCCGTCGGGGGTGGGCGACTCCGTCGTAGGCTCTTGGGCTGCACTGCCGGGCGAGGCCGGGGTCACCGGTGAACTATCCGCGAGCGATACAATGGAATCGCCGGTTGATGCAGTCTCGGGGCGTACAACGGTATCACAGTCATCTCCCTCCCTTCGTATTTCCACACTGGACCCCGTTGTATGGTCTTCTAACTCGTTGCAGGTCTGGGGTGAGAGTAATTCAGGCACCGAACAAAATGAGTCGTCAGCGTCCTCTTCTCGAATTTGCTGGTATTGCTGTAGTACTTGACTTGTTGATGATTGGCTGATTGGTGAGGTCTCACTCACGTCCTGAATTTCCGATGAAGGCGGCATATTAGTTGAGCTTCGTGGGATTTCTCCGTAACAACTCGAGTCGTCGTCATCTTCACTAACCACCCTGTCCGTTCCTTTATATGGTAAAACATAGTATTTATGTTTTTTTGATTTTAAATTTAAGTCGGGAATATATACCCAATACATCATTGATCCCAAAATCTCCTTAATGAACCCTACTTTCCATACATGTTTTGTACCATTGTTATAAAAAT
Organism: Apotomis betuletana; assembly: GCA_932273695.1. Classification (NCBI taxonomy): domain Eukaryota; kingdom Metazoa; phylum Arthropoda; class Insecta; order Lepidoptera; family Tortricidae; genus Apotomis; species Apotomis betuletana. Next base: position 15,700,893 of record OW026321.1, read on the forward strand.
GTTTTACGAGCACTTTTTGTCCAACCTTAAAAACCACTTTTCGTTTACCACCAAAACGATCACTCTGTGAAATCTGATTTTTTATAACATTATCTTTAGCCGCGGACGACGTTGCATTTGTTTCCGACGATGAATCATCGTTGTTTACGTGGAGCAGATCGAGTCGACAGCGCAGGCGCCGGCCTAGCAACAACTGTGCAGGCGAGAACCCCGTAGTACAGTGTATCGAGTTCCTATAACTAAATAAAAACTTATTTAATTTTTGAGATATAGATCGTTGTGATGCATTGTCAGCTAAAATTAATTTTAACCCTCTTTTGACTGTTTTTACGGAGTTCTCGGCCTGCCCGTTCGAAGCCGGATGATACGGTGCGCTCGTTAAATGCTTAATACCGTTAATATCGCAAAAATTTTCAAAAACAGTTGAACAAAAATTACTTGCGTTATCTGTAACCAAGGTCCGTGCTAAACCGTATCTGCTGAACACCTCGTCCAACTTATCGATTACTGAACAAGAATCCGTATTAACCATGAGAAAACATTCTGGCCATTTTGAAAAAGCGTCCACTATTATTAAAAACTGTTTATTTGCCAAAGTAAACATATCTAAGTGTAGTCGCTCCCAGGGCCGCGCCGGGTACTTCCACGGCGCCAGCGGGCTGCGCCCCGGCGAGTAACGGTACATGTTGCAAACCGTACACGAACCTATTTTCTCTTCTATATGCTTATCAATGTTGGGCCACCATATACGAGCCCTAGCATCCGATTTCGTTTTAACTACTCCAAAATGCGATTCATGTAATTCGTTTAATATCTGTTCCCTATAAGTGCTAGGAATCACCAACCTATGGCCGCGTAAAATACAACCGTTTTCCAGGCTTAACTCGTGCCTGTTTTAAAAAAAAGGTTTAATATCAGTGCCCGGTGGTACCTTAGACGGCCAACCGTTGTTTACGTATTCAGCAACCTTACGTAATGTTTCCTCTCGATCGGTTTCCCGCTTGATATCGCTTAACGTTAAGGGCTTAATTATCGAATCTGTCACATAATTAATAAATAAAATCCGTTCTTCACTCGAATCTAGCTCACTGGGCGTTTTATACGGAACGGATCGTGACAGAAAATCGGCAACATTTTTTTCACTCTTAACATATTCGATATCGAAATTGTAAGCAGATAAAAATAAAGCGTAGCGTTGTAACCTATTTGCCGCCATTTCCGGTACACCCTTTTTAGATCCGAAAATCGAAATCAAAGGGCGGTGGTCGGTCCGCAATGTGAACGGAGTCGCGCGACCATATAAATAGTGGTGAAACTTTTTTATGGCGAACACAATAGACGTGGCTTCTTTTTGTATTTGTGCGTAATTAAGTTCTGGCTTAGTTAACGATCGAGAGGCATAAGCAACGACGCGTTCAGTGCCGTCAGGCTGCCGTTGCGCCAGCAGCGCCCCGAGCCCACGGGGCCCAGCGTCAGCGGTCACCACCGTCGGCAGACCCGGGTCAAAATGGGCCAGTACACGATCACTAGCTAACTCTTTTTTAACTTCTTCGAAAGCGTCGTCTTGCTCCTTACCCCAATTCCATTTTTCACCTTTGCGCAGTAACGAGTGTAAAGGCGCTAACACACTGGAGACATTTGGAATAAAACATCTATAATAATTAATCATACCTAAAAAGGATTTTAATTCTTTTTCATTTTTAGGCGGATTACTTTTTAAAATTGCATCTACCTTAGTGTTTGTTTTCCGTAAACCATTTTTATCGATAACAAACCCTAGGTATTCTACAGAATCTTTAAATAATTCACATTTGTCCTCCTTTAAACGAAAACCTGCATCCTGCAATCGGCTCAGTACATTTTTAAGACGTTCCAAATGCTCCGCCCGCGTCGGACCCGTCACTAAAATATCATCTAGAAAAATACATACTCCATCAATTCCGGCTAGTAATTGTTCTATTGTTCTTTGGAACACACTAGGAGCACTAGAAAGTCCAAAAACCAGTCTATTATAGCAGAACATTCCTTTATGAGTATTTATACATGTCAGTTTCTTTGAGTCATCCAACACCAATTGGTTGTACGCCCTAGATAAGTCTAGCTTACTAAATTCCATTCCGCCGTGTAACCTCGCAAATAAGTCCTCAATCCGCGGCAGTGGATAAGCGTCAACGTATAGCGCCTTATTTAGCGTGACCGAGTAGTCACCGCAGATACGCACGCCGCCGTCCCGGCGCAGCACTGGGACAATCGGCGTCGCCACCTCCGAATGCTCAACTCTTTCTAAAATTCCTAAGCTCAGTAACCTGTCTAACTCACTCTCGACTTTGTCTCTAAGCGCCAATGAGACAGTTCTTGGTTTGAAAAACTTCAATGGCACATCGGGTTTAATTTTTAATGTAACTTTGTATTTATTAAACTGTCCTAGTTCATCTGAAAATAACTGAGCATATTCGCTTTTTAACTCCTCAGCCAATCGATCCGCTTGCAAACTATTGCAGCTGAATGTACACAACTGCATATTAAAAACGCTGATAAAATCGCGTCCCAGCAACGTAGGTTGTTTATGCGTGGTTTTGATTATATAAAATGTTATATTGTTAGTACGGCCTTCAAAAGTCACAGGTAACGTTACGCACCCTAATGGTGATATTTTAGTACCATTATAACAGTTTAAGATAACTTTGCAAGGTTTTACTTGGCATATGTGTTTGAACTTTGACTCGTACTCATCAGCTGGCACAACAGAGACAGCACTACCGCTATCTACTTCGCATAGAACCTGTCGCGCGCTATCGACACGATCTGACGCATTGGTTTACCGTTAACACATTTTATGTTAAATAAATCATAGTTACCTTCATAATGCAAAAAATCGTCCTCCGCAGCTAAAAAATTGTTATTTTTTACCTTCGTGGTACACATTCTTTTAAGATGGCCCTTTTTAAAACACTTTTTACACGTGAAATTAGCAAATCGGCATTGTTCCTTGTCATGACTATTGTAACCACAAACACTGCAACACTTTTTAGCTGGCACTCGACGATCTTTTCCCGCGCTGGGGCCGCTGGGGCCCGTCCGCATCGCAAACACCGACTGCTCCGTCACGGCGGCCTTGGCCTCCGTGCGCGATCCCTGCAGCGCCAAGCGAGCACAGCGCACATCTTGTGCGAGCTCCAATGCTCTGGCGAAGGTCAACGTCTCGATGCTTTCAGAAAACAACTTCTCCTTCTCCCTCACGTTCTCGAGCCCGAGAACAAAACGGTCTCGTAACGCTATCTCGAGATCAGATTTAAACTCGCAATACAGCGCCAGACTCCGCACTCGCGCCGCCCACTCAGCTAAATCTTCACCCGGTCTCTGCTCCGCTTTGTAGAATTTGTATCTTTCCGCAAAAGAACTCTTCTTGGTGACAAAATGTTTATTCAGTTCTTCTAGAAGTACTGTATATTCTAAAGTCTCGAGCGCCCTCGGGTGTAAAAGATCTCTGACGACGCGATAAGTATCTTCGACCAACGCTGATAACAACAGGGCCCGTCGCTTAACTCCAGATTTATCTGTGTCGGCATTAACATCGTTAGCTACGCAGTACTGTGTAAATCGACTTAAAAATATCTTCCACTCCTGTATATGATGGTCAAAGGTGAGGCTGCCTCCGAAAAGTCCTTGATTGCTTGCCATTTCACTTCACAATTTTGATTTACCGTAAATAACACAATTACGCGTTTTAGGAAAACTACGGGACTCTGAATAAAATAGCAAGTACGTGACTATGGCGTGTAATCTTCGGAAACAGACTGAGGGTTGACCGATGACACATCCAAAATCATATTTATAACTACCCACATATGCTACAGTATTACCTTGATTTCTCCTAGCCGTCAATATGCAGCAATCCTTATATTGCAGGCAGCTAAACAATGGAACCGTCTTCGGTTTCGGCGGCCTGGGCTCGTTCCTGGAGGCGCTGGCCGCTTTCCACGAGTCGCACTCGCTCGCGGACCTCTCCGGTGGTACGTACACTCTTAAACCTAACAATTATGCATAAGAGCGTTTTTGTATCCTCTGATTTAAATATGTTACGTTATTATTGTAACGTTTACGATACGTTTGTCAGAAGAAGGGATATGTTTTCCGATGGCATATAATATTATGGCACTCTACATAAGTAATATCTTGTTGTATCCCTCTTTTGGACGCATTTCTGCAGTAAAAGTTATCGATGTTTTATTTGTACGCTTAGCAACAGCCAATGATTTCCCTAAAATGTTATTGAGTAGAATTCGGTATATACTCGAATCGCCTGTACTTTTGACTGACGGCGGAATCTTAAGTTCTATCGACAACAGAATTTGGTCAAAAATTACACTGGCTGAAATATATTTCAAAACTAGTTATGACTAAAGTGTGGGTGATAGGTCGTTCCCGCCACTTTCTGAGGAGCAAGTTTCTGCGAGAATGGATGCTCTGACATTGATCGCGTGACACATGTAACCATTAAGAGGCCAAGCCTATAAGTATTTAGACATCCAGAGAATAATTATCAAAATCTTATTTCTATCTGTTCACAGCGTTCCTGGGCAAATGATGCTGCTGCCGACAGGATAGGTGGTGGGAGATGTGGCACTCCCCAGACACCAGGTCGTGGTTTCCCTGTATCATTCTGTCTACCCCAATCTACAGCCAAACCAAATGTTATGTTACTGTTAAACATGTAAATATCATAAGTTAATGTAAGAGATTACTTATAAAATAAATAAATTATTAAAAAAATATTTATCTTAAATATACCCTCCGTAATCTTTTACGAAAGTGTAGTAAATCAGTCAAATATCATGAATATCAAACAATTTTATGCGTAAAATCGAGACACTAATATTTTTTGTACAAACCTAGAATTGATTTTTCTAAACCGCCACTCAATTTCTCGTATTAATTCAGTCAAGAACGATTTTCAGGTCTTAAGTCGATGTGTGAGGTCTATGTCTATTGTATATAATTATTATTGTGGCTGACGCTTCCTCTTATATAAGTAGCTCAACTAAATCACCATACTATATTTATATTAAAACTAATAAATAACAATTAGGGCATCTAATATGGCTGAGTTCATCGAGTATTTAATGACCTCAGCGTGCATAGATCATACTTTAGCGCCATTACTTGCTAGTAATGTTCCGTTATGACAATATTGCCGTATTACTTCAGCCCCGCCGAATAGTGGCAGTTTAATTACACAATTACCAAAAACCACACGATAGATACTTACTTTTGCCGCCGGAGACGCCGCGAGTGAGCCTCTACGGGCGCACCTATTCAACACTTGCGCGTTGAGCTCGTGTTAGGTGTTACCACAAAAAAAGAGTGTGGCTAGCAATGGCTAATGGCTACCATGTTAATATGTTTAGTTCTGTATAACATTAGTATAGTATGGTAAAATATGGAGGTTTAATTCGTTCGTGTTAAGTATTTTTTCTCAAAAATGGTCGGGAATGTTGACTTTATTGATAAAAAAATCAGGATGAGAAGTGCATAGTGTTTATGGTTATTGGTCAATCAAAAATAAAAATAAAAATAACCTTGCCGGCTCGGTTTGCTCGACAATAATGTTGCGAAAAATTCCTTCGTTTGTCAAGCTACAAACATTTAAAAAGTTAAAATGGCTATATAAAAAATGCATAGGTCCTAGACCGTAAGCTCAGTAACTGCGACATATTGGGACTTTTTAGTTGCCTCGACTCCCATGGTCGACCGTTTAAAATTAATATTCAACCAGCAATTGTCTACTTCCGTCGCTTCGACAATGATGTCAAATTGAAGTACTACTTTAAAGTCAAATTGATTTCAAGAAACTAGCCGGATTTAGGTTTAAGGATACCATTACACTATGCTAGTGAGTAGAATATTTAACCTCAAGTGTGTTACATAATACTTACTTAATACAAAATTAACGAATATTAGAATTTTGGCTCCCTATTTTCCTGACATGTTATTTTTGTCTTGCAGTTATGAGTGGAATATTTATTATACCAAAGTTTATCTTTATTTAAACTAAATAAATATTGTGATCCTTGTTATTTCAATATATTGCGTTGTAGCCGGCTTAATCGATGTTGACATAACGCTTGTTGATTTCCTGCGATACAGGTGCGCCTAGTGCGGGAGTCAAACCACTTCAATGCTGGTATTACCTGCACTATGTTTTGAATCTGTGTATGTATCTATTATGATTAAAATGTTGTTTAGTTTAAAATTGTATTTAATTTTCTAGTAGTTATCGTAGAAATGTCGTTAGAAATAAATAAATATCTCAGTCTGACATAAATATACATTATTAGTTTGATGCAGACGCTTGAATTACAATGTTAAGGTGCGCCCAGACCGCCGCTTAAAATACGGTGACGGTACGGAATCGCAGTGACGCATCGTATCCGTACCGTTTTTAACGCATGCCCTCCACACCGCCGCTTAAAATACGGAGTCGGTACGGAATCGCAGTGACGCATCGTATCCGTACCGTTTTTAACGCATGCCCTCCACACCGCTGCTTAAAATACGGAGACGGTACGGAATCGCAGTGACGCATTGTATCCATTGTATAATAATTCAGTGAATTAAGGAGTTTGACCTTACAAACGGTCCAGAAGTTTTGAATTTTTGATAATAATTATGTTGTCTAGGATGGTTAGTGTTTAAAATGCAATTTTTTTTTTTTTTTTTTTTTTTTTTTTTTTTTTTAATAAAAAAAAATAACCTACTTAAAAATAACTGAAAAGCCGAAAATAACCCGTTCATGTACAGATTACATTTGAATCACTTTTTGAAAATCAAAAGAAGGTCGGGTTCAAAATTGACTGACTACACGACAGCGTCTCCCGAGAGCAGAGCCCGTAGGATAGTACTTCCCACCACCCTGAATAGCTAGTCTGTGAAAAACAAACCAACTGAGCTAACCTAACTGCAAAAGTTAGATTAGGTCCTTTTCTTTTTTTGTTTTGTTAGGTTAGGTTAGGTTAGGTTAGGTTAGGTTAGGTTAGGTTAGGTTAGGTTAGGTTAGGTTAGGTTAGATTTGCGATGCCGCTATGCCCCGCGCGAGGCCAACCCCGCCTCGTCGTCGCGTGTACTGGTGGCGCGAGGAGATCCGCATCTCACGGAGCGAGTGCACGGCGGCGCGCCGCCAGTACACCAGGAGCAGGCGGAGAAGGGTGCGCGACCCAGCCAGGGAGGAGGCGCTATACGCTGCCTACCGGGAAAAATGCCACCAGCTCCAGGCGGACATCGCACGGGCGAAGGAGGCCGCGTGGAAAGAGTGGCTGGAGACGCTGGACTTGCACCCATGGGGGCGCCCTTACAAAACTGTAAGGGCAAAACTCCGGCCATGGGCCCCCCCGCTGACCAGTAGTCTCGAGCCTCTCCTCCTAGAGCGGGTCCTCTCCGGCCTGTTCCCCGAAAGAGAGGCATGGCGTCCACCGGCGATGGGTGGAAACCCGGCGAGAGGCGAGGACGTAGTGCCTCCTGTGACAGAGGCAGAGCTTGGGGCCGCAATAGCCAGGCTCAAACAAAAAAACGGCGCCCCCGGACCCGATGGCGTGCCTGGGCGCATCGTGGTGCTCGCGCTTGCGGCAGAAGAGCTGGAGAAGAGGGTGAGGACCCTCTTTAGCGCATGCCTCGACCGAGGTCATTTCCCGCGAAGCTGGAAGACGGGTAAGCTCGTCCTCCTTCAGAAGGACGGGCGCCCGGCAGAGTCGCCGTCGGCCTACCGCCCCATCGTCCTGCTTGACGAGATGGGCAAGCTTTTCGAACGGGTTATCGCTGCCCGTCTCGTCAAGCACCTCGAGGAGGTAGGACCCGACCTACACGACTGCCAGTATGGCTTCCGGCGGGAAAGGTCGACGATAGACGCGATTGCGCAACTGAGGGTCCTCGCCGAGGAGGCTGTCTCGCAGGGTGGGGTGATGTTGGCCGTGTCGCTTGACATAGCGAATGCCTTCAACACCCTGCCCTTCGAGACTGTCAAGGCAGCGCTGCAGTACCACGGAGTGCCCCGGTACCTGCAGACAATAGTGGAAGACTACTTCCGGGACCGGGCCATCATCTACCCGGCCCAAAACGGATGGGGAAATCGGAGGGTCACATGCGGTGTTCCACAGGGGTCGGTCCTTGGACCACTCCTGTGGAACATCGGATACGACTGGGTGCTCCGCGGTACCAACCTGCGGGGCGTCGGCGTACTCTGCTACGCCGACGACACTCTCGTCACCGCAAACGGGAGCACCCACAGACAAGCCGTGCTCCTTGCCACAGCGGGGGTTGCCCATGTGGTGAGCCGTATTAGGGCCCTAGGGCTCGAGGTGGCCCTTAACAAGTCGGAGGCCCTCTTCTTCCATGGGCCTCGAAACGCGCCGCCTCCCGGTCTGGCGATCGTCATAGGGGGCACCTCCATCGCCATCGAGTCGACGCTGCGATACCTAGGTATTGTCCTCGATGGGCGATGGAGTTTCACAGAGCACTTCGCTCGCAAGGCGCCAAAGCTGGTGGCCGCAGCCGGAGCACTCGGGGGGCTGCTCCCGAATATCGGAGGGCCGGGCAGCACATGCCGTCGCCTGTACCAGGGGGTTGTGCGCTCTATGGCGATGTACGGGGCTCCCATATGGGCGGAGGCCCTGAACGCTCGGAACGTGGCCCAGTTGCGCAGACCCCAACGGGTAATAGCGACCAGGGCCATCCGAGCGTACAGGACGGTCTCGTTCGAAGCGGCAACCCTGCTGGCCGGTAGCCCGCCGTGGGACCTCGAAGCCGAGGTCCTTGCGGCGGTATACTGGCAAATAGCAGCAGTGCGAGCTGAGGGCAATCGTCCACTTCCGGAGGAGATCAAGCTCTGGAGGGACGAGGCCAGGGGTGATCTCCTCAGAAAGTGGGACGCAAGGCTGCAGGCCCCAAGCGCAAGCCGGGAGGTGGTGGGCGCCATACGTCCGGTCCTCAGGGACTGGCTGGGCCGCGATTTCGGCGAGACGACTTTCCACCTGACACAGATACTCACCGGGCACGGATGCTTCGGCAAATACCTGTGTCAGGTGGCCCGCCGCGAGGATTCCACAGTGTGTAAACACTGCACGGGTGGAGATGAGGACACGGCGCAGCACACCCGCGCCGTGTGCCCCGCATGGCAAGTACCGCGATCACAACTGATCGCAGCCATCGGGGCGGACCTCTCACTGCCAGTAATTGTCAGGGAAATGACATGCAGCAGGGACGCGTGGGAGGCGGTGGTTGCATTCTGCAACGCCGTCATGTCCCAAAAGGAGGCGGCGGAGAGGGAGCGAGAGGATGACCCCCTCGCACCACCCACTCGCCGAAGGAGAGTAGGGCGAAGGCGGGCCGCCTATGACCGCCAAATACCGCCCTAACCGGGACCTCGGGCAGCTGATCGGGAGATTGGTTGCCCGACGAGAAAGCGTCCCGAGGTGGAAAGGTGGCCTTGGGTGAGGTCCCCTGTAGGCGAGAGGGAGTGGGCTCAGAAGCCCGCAGAGCCGGGCCCAAAAAGGGCAAGACGCCACATGTGGGTGCCGCGGTAAGCGCCAAGCGTCCCCGTAGCCCCACACCAGGCGGAGAGAGGTCAGACCGAGGGGTTTTAGTGGGTAGACTGGAGACCAGGAGTCCCACATACCCGTCCTAATTACAACACCTCAAGGACGGGATGCGTAAAGCATTTCCCCTCGTAAAAAAAAAAAAAAAAAAAGGTTAGGTTTGGGGGGGGGGGGAAGGGCGAGGAGGGCCAAAAACCCTCGAAAAAGATGACCCTTCGTTATAGGGCTATAGGAGTGGGTGGCCTAAAGGGGGAAGCGCCCCAAAGGGCAAGCGACCCTCAAGGGGTTAAAAGGGGGGGGAAAACCGGAAAGGGGGGGAAATCTGCTCCTAGAGAAGGTGACTCTTCCGATTCGGAAAAGTCCGATGGAGAAGGTGATGTGGTTGTCTCCGATATGGAAGTCGGGCAGGAGGAGGATAAGGGCCTCAAGAGACCCAGGAGTCCCGAAAGCTCCGAGGGAGACGATGAGGAGTCGGCCTGCAGCAAAGGAGCCAAGGTTAGCTCCAACCTTAGAGGTCGCAGCTCAAGGGCGAAGGGAGCCTATGCCGGATTAAGTGCGGCCAAGGCGAAACTCAGGGTGCTGGAGTTCGCCGAATTCGAGAGGGAGGCGGATGGAGCTTCGGCATACCTGCTGGATCCCCCAGCCCGCACTTTGCGATCGGAGCGGAAGGGGAAGGGGAAGGACAGCGCAAGGGAGCGCAGCCCCGTTCTCGGAGGCCCCGATAAACTGTCCGAAGGCTGCTCAGAGGCCCTACAGAGGTGCGCGAAGGCAATGCTTACGGAGGTACAGAAGTCGACAAACATCAAGGGGGATGTGCACGGCCGAATGAAAGCGGCCTGCCAAGAAATCCTTGAGGTTGCCGACATCTTAAAGACCTCCAAGGAGGCGGAGGATATAAGGAAGCTGAAGGCAGAGAACAAGCTCATGCGTCAGCACATAGCAGATCTGCGAATAGAGGCAAAGGCTCTCCAAACAGCCTTCTCCGAGCGGGAAATCCAACCCCATCCGGTGCGGGGAGAAGTCGCCCAGGACGCGAACCTAGCGGATCTGTTAGAAGATCTGAAGCGGGACCTATTCGTGTCCATAGGCGACATGGTCAACGTCCGCATCGGAGAGTTGGAACGCAGACTCCCGGCGGAGCCCATCCTCCGCCCTCCACTGGCTGCTGACAAAAAAGCTGCGGCGGCACCCACGGCCAACCAGGCTGTCAAGGCCACAAAGGCGCCACGCGCGGATAAGGCCCAACCGGCACCGGCACCATTGCCGACCCCGGCTAAACCTCGGCCGCCGCGTCCGCCGCCACCGCGTATGGCCGGGAAGAACCCGGTCCCAACCAAAGAAGTGGTCCAAACCCCGCCTGATGCTCCGACTCCAAGCACGTGGTCGCAAGTCGTGAGGAAGGGCAAGAAGTCCACTCAAACGCAGGCAAAGGTTGCCCCGGCCCCGAAAGTGACCTCTCCCCCGAAGTCGAAGGCGTTCACCGCTCCCAATTCCGCTGCGGTGGTGGTGACCCTCAAGGAAGGAGCGAAGACTGACTACAAGACAGTAATGGGGAAGGCCACCACCATCAAACTGGCGGAGCTGGGCCTCGTGAGCGTGAAGGTCAGGAGCACGGCGGCCGGTGCTCGCCTCATCGAGGTCCCGGGAGCAGACAGTGGGCCAATGGCCGATAACCTGGCTGACAAGCTGAGGAGTCTTGTTGGTGACGTGGCTGACGTCCATCGGCCGTTCAAAACGGCGGACATCCGAATCTCTGGATTCGACGAGACGGTGTCCCCGGAAGCCGTCCAGTCGGCTATAGCCGAAAAGGGGGCCTGCCCGCTGAACCAGATTCGGATGGGCAGGATCCGCCTGGCTCCCAATAAGACCGGCTCAGTCATCGCAGTGTGCCCGGTAGCGGCGGCTAACGCTGTGGTGGCTGCTGGGCGGCTCCTGGTTGGGTGGACGTCAGCTCGAGTGGAAGCCCTGGACCCTCTACCGATGAGGTGCTACAGGTGCATGGGGACTGGTCACACCCGTGCACTCTGTCCCTCTCCGGTGGATAGGAGCGGCCTGTGCCACCGGTGTGGTAAATCAGGCCACACATCGCAGGATTGTGAGGCGGAGAAAGCGTGGTGTGCCGTGTGCCACCACGCCAAACTGCCAGCCGGACACGTGATGGGGGGACCCTCGTGCACCCCCCCACTCACAAGAGGGAGAATGGCTGCCACCGCCACCGCCAGGTCCAACGTAGCTGTCAAACCACAGGAGGCCCCCCAGAACAGGGCGTCGCAACAAAACAGTGAGGAGCAAAATATGGAAGAACACTAATGCCAGCACAACCAATACCTATAATTTGGGACGTGCTGCAGGCTAATCTGAACCACTCCGCCCGAGCTCAGGATTTACTCCTGCAGCATATGGCGGAGTGGGGCATTAGTGTTGCGATCGTGGCGGAGCCATATTTTGCTCCTCCCCAGCCCAACTGGGTTGGCGACGCGGACGGACTGGTGGCGATGGTGGCCCCGACCATCGGAAACCACCCCCCTCTTGCAAAAACCGAGAGCGGCTCCGGATACGCAGCGGCCAAATGGGGAGACATTGTACTCGTGGCGGGGTACTTCTCCCCTAACAGGCCGCTGGTAGAGTTTGAGCGATACCTCGGCAGGCTCACGGGAGTGGTCGCACGTGCGGCGCCGGCACCGGTGCTGATGATGGGGGACCTCAACGCCAAATGTAGAGCGTGGGGTTCCCCGGCCACAGATCCCAGGGGCCAGGCCCTCTGGGAATGGATGGTGCGGTCCGGACTGGTGGTGGTTAACCGGGGAACGGAGCACACCTGTGTCCGCCGGCAGGGGGGGTCTATAGTGGACATCACTTTCGCCTCCCCTGCGATTGCGGACAGGACGTCCGATTGGCGGGTCCTGGTGGACACGGAGACCCTCTCCGACCACAGGTACATTCGGATGAGGGTCTCCAAGTCGATGGCAGCTCCGGCGCAGGGCCCTACAGTACCAGCGAGACGTGCTCAGTTCCCCAGGTGGAGCCTCGCCACCTTGGACCGAGACATGGCCGAGGAGACGGCGATGGTCGAGGTTTGGCGAGCACCACCACCAGACCGGACCGCGGATGTTGAGGAGAGGGCTGCGCAATTCCGGGCGTCACTCACCTCGGTGTGTGACGCCGCCATGCGTAGAGTGGGGCGGCCGCCTGCAAAAAACCGAGTCTACTGGTGGACGGGGGAGGTTGCGGCCCTCCGTCTCACCAGTAACGCGGCCAGACGGGCCTACACTCGGTGCAGGCGGCGAAGGCAACACACGGTGGAGGAGGAGGGGCTCCTTCATGAGGCCCTCCGGCAGGCGAAGGAGGCGCTGTCGGCGGCCATCGCTAAGGCCAAAGACTCAGCCTATGAGGAGTTCCTGGCGACGTTGGACAGGGATCCATGGGGGCGTCCATACAAGGTGGTACGCAACAAAATGCGCCACGCCCCCGGCATGGATTCCCTGGAGCCGGAACTCCTCGGCAGGGTGGTTGAGGGTCTTTTCCCGGCAGCGCCGGACTTTGTCCCGCCCCGCATGGTGGCCCCCGCGGAGGAGCCGCCGGAACCGGAAGCGGTCCCCCCGGTGACGGACGGCGAGCTGGGGTTCGCCATCCACCGGCTGCGGGGATGTAAAAAGGCCCCTGGTCCGGACGGCGTACCTGGCCGCATCTTGCCGGTGGCACTGAAACACCTCGGAGACCGCCTGAAAGACCTCTTCGACGATTGTCTGGAGGCAGGGCGGTTTCCGAGGTGCTGGAAGGAGGGGAGGCTATGCCTCCTCCGAAAGGATAACAGGCCGGCGGACTCCCCTTCGGGGTGGAGGCCCATTGTGCTGTTGGACGAATCCGGGAAGATGTTCGAACGCATCATCGCTTCCCGGATCGTCCAACATCTTGAGAGCACAGGGCCGAACGTGTCGGACCGCCAGTTCGGCTTCCGAACGGGGCGGTCGACGATGGGGGCGTTGGGAGCCCTACGGTCATTCTGTGGATATGCTGCGGAGCGGGGGGAGGGAGTTGTGGCGGTGTCTCTCGACATCGCCAATGCGTTCGGCTCCCTCCCGTACGCGGTGATAATGGAGGCACTCCGCTACCATGGAGTGCCTCCCTATCTGAGGCGGACATTAGAGCACTACCTCTCACAAAGGGTAGTGCTCTATATGGGACAGGACGGGCAGCGCCACGAAAGGGAGATGGCCTGCGGAGTCCCTCAAGGCTCTGTGCTTGGACCCCTCTTGTGGAATGTCGGTTTCGACTGGGCCATTAGAGGGGTCCTGCTCCCCCGGATGACTGTCATCTGCTACGCAGATGACACGATGGTGGCTATCCGGGGAGCGGAGCTGGAGGAGGCTCTGCGGAGGGCAGCGGTCGCGGCAGACCTTATGGTCACGAGGATAGGACTGCTGGGGCTGAGGGTGGCGCTGCCCAAAACAGACGCAATTCTCTTCGGAGGAAGGGGCTGGCGCCCGCCGGCGGCGCTAGCAATACCAGTAGGCGGAGAAGCGGTCCAGGTGAAGGCCAGCATAAAATACCTGGGCATTCACCTGGACCGCAGGTGGGATTTCGGGGAGCATTTCCGCCGGCTTGCTCCCCGAATAGTGGCGGCGGCGTCGGCCCTGGGCAGACTGCTGCCCAACGTGGGGGGTCCGAACGTGGCGTGCCGCAGGTTATACGCGGGGGTGGCCCGGAGTATGGCCGTGTATGGTGCGCCGATCTGGGCCGATCGGCTCAGTGCCACCAACAAGGCCCGCCTCCGGGCCCCGCAAAGGGTGGTTGCCACGCGAATCATCCGGGGATACTGCACAGTGTCGTGGGCGGCGGCGTGCGCCTTAGCGGGCACCACGCCCTGGGAGATGGATGCCCAGGTGCTCGCAGAGGCGCACAGGGAGCGGGAGAGGCGCAGGGCGCAAAATGAATTCCCCGCTCCCGAAGAACTGAGGGAGGAGCGCCGCCAGGCACTGCGCAGGGTGAGGGACCGATGGAGAGAGGAACTGGAGGGGTCCCCCTATGGAGTCCGCACCATAGGGGCACTCCTCCCGTCATTCCCCGGATGGTTAGAGAGGGCGCACGGCATCATCGGGTTTAGGCTGGCGCAGGTAATGACCGGACACGGGTGCTTCGGTCATTACCTGCACCGAATTGGGAGGGAGGCCAGCCCGATGTGCCACGAGTGCGGCGACCCGGACGACACCGCCCAGCACACCCTTGAGGTGTGCAGTCGCTGGGACGGTGAGCGCCGCACTCTGGTGTGCGCTCTCGGAGTGGGGGATCTCTCGCTCCACAGCGTCGTGGCGGCTATGCTGGGGAGCGAGAGATCGTGGGAGGCGGTGGCCTCCTTCTGTGAGTCAATTATCGCACAGAAGGAGGCCTCGGAGCGGGAGCGCGAAGAAAGGGAAGATGCGCTCCCGTTCCGGCGTAGACGTTTGGGGCGGAGGCGGGCACGGTACGCTGCCCGCCAAAACCCCTAGTGGAGTCCGTGGGTGAGGGGCCCACGACATAGACTCCACACGTCTGGGGGAGGGATCGTAGCGTTTTCCGATCCCTCCCTCCTTTGGCGCGGGAGCCCTGGCGGCAGCCAGGGCAGCCGGGGGGCGCCGTGGTAGAATGTCCGCGACCCCATAGCGCCCCCACAAACGGCAGTGCGGAGAATCGCCGGTGTGGTTTTAGTGGGTATGCCCCTCCTTATGAGGGGTGAGTCCCACATAACCCCCCACCTTGGCTTCCCTAGCCTCGGGGGGTATGCGTAAAGCATTTCCACACCGTCAAAAAAAAAAAAAAAAAAAAAAGGTTAGGTTAGGTTAGGTTAGGTTAGGTTAGGTTAGGTTAGGTTAGGTTAGGTTAGGTTCCCCCCCGACGGTGTCCACCTTGTCGTGGTGGGGGGGCTCAGTACCTGCGGTTGGGCGCGGGGAAGCCAAGAGACACCAGGGAGGGGGCCTACGGGCCAAGACGGGCGAGGGAGACCGAGAAGGAGACCGGCGGAGCATGACTCGGGTGGGCACTTCGGTGTTTGTGATGGACTTCACCTCCGTCGGTGGAGGAGACCGAGAAGGAGACCGGCGGGGCATGACTCGGGTGGGCACTTCGGTGTTTGTGATGGACTTCACCTCCGCCGGTGGAGGAGACCGAGGAGGAGGCTGGCGGGGCATGACTCGGGTGGGCACTTCGGTGTTTGTGCTGAATTGCGCCCCCGTCGGCGTTGAGGGACCCACGGGGTAGGGGCTTCTGTCCTCCCGTGGCGGGCCGAGGGGTAGGGGCGTTTGTCCTCCCTTGACGTGGGGAGTGTGGCGTGGGGTAGGGGCGTTTGTCCTCCCATGGCCGGCTGAGGGGTAGGGGCGTTTGTTCTCCCTCAGCAAGGAGGGTGGGACCGAAGCACCGTGTGTCGGTGGCGGTCCCCGCTTCCTGGGGGCTTGGGGAAGTGGTGAGGGTAAGGCACACTGCTATGCTACTGTGTGTCTTTCGGTGAGGGTTCGCCTTAGGGCGAAAGTGCCGGTGGTGTCGTGGTGAATGTTCGCGATCCCATGGCATCACCACTACGGCACGGGTTGGCAGCATCCCAGAGTTTTAGTGGGTAGGCTAGTCCTTCGCGGATTAGAGAGCCCCACATCACCAATGCGTAATATTTGACTCTACCCCCGAGGGTCTCATGTTACGTAGTGGTATGCAATTCAATGCATTTCTCCGGGTTAAAAAAAAAAAAAAAAAAAAAAAAAAGGTTAGGTTAGGTTAGGTTAGGTTAGGTTAGGTTAGGTTAGGTTAGGTTAGGTTAGGTTAGGTTTTTTTTTTTTTTTTTTTTTTTTTTTTTTTTTTTTTTTTTTTTAATACATACTACCTCCAACGTAATCGGAGCCTATGTGATCGGTTTCTCATTCATACCAGTTCTCGCTAATTTGCTGCTCGTACTTTCATGCTTCATACAGTTCTTTCTTTCATTCATCATCTTTCTCTCTTTGTGGTTGGGATTACCACCTAGGTTTTCCTATGCTAACTATGATCTTTTTTATTTTTATTTTTCAGATTCGTGCATGCAACGGGGTATGGGTAGGTGAACACAGGTGAGTTTTTATTTTAATTAAGTTTGACACACATTTTCAAACATTTTTCTTTTACATTTTCCTTTTTTTTTTTTTTTTTTTTTTTTCTTAATTTCTAATTAGATATATTATAGGAACACTTATTTTTATATATTTATGTACATGACAACATATTTTCTATGCTACTGTTTCGTTGCTTATTTCTCAATTTTATTTCTTATTGCTAATTTTTTATTATTTATGCTTATACCTAATATATTTAATATATTATATAAACAAAATTTAACAACTTGCATTCCTTTTTACAACTATACTTGTTATTTGCTCACAGTATCTTAAGAAAGTTTCCCTACTTTCGGAATTGATTAGTTCCTTTATACTGATCAACGTCAAATCTGTGTTTAATTTCTGTTCCAGGTCGTACCTCATTTTGGCGAAGACGGGGCACTCCAACAGGATGTGTGACACCGTTTCTTTAATCGTGGGGTCGCAGACACACGACGGGCTCTCCTTGCACTTAAAACGGTTTAAGTATTCCGAGAACCCGCCGTGGCCTGTCAGGAGTTGGGTTCTTATGCCGGTAGGTTTGAATTTCCTTATTGTTTTGTACGCGGTTATGACGTCCGGGAAGAACAGTTTTGTTCCAGCTGCGGTGTCGCCTGCTACGTACCTCCGATTCCATTCGTCAATCGTCGCCATACGAATGGCTCGCTTGGCGAATGAAATCGGGCACTTGTCGTAGTTGGGTTTCCGTTTGGATCCCAGAGCGGCCTCCTTTGCTAACTCGTCCGCCCTCTCGTTACCCTCTAGTCCGGCGTGCGCCTTGATCCAATGCAAGGTTACCATCTTGCCCTGGAGGGATACAGATCGAAGGTTATCCCTGGCTTCCACTGCTAACGGGTGGAGGCACTTTTGATTCTGGACTGTTTGGAGGGCCGCCATCGAATCGCTGTAGATTCCGAACGTCCTTGCACTGCTCTTTCGGATTTCTCCCGTGGCTTTGCACAGCGCCAAGAGCTCCGCCTGATAGACCGTGCATTGTTCAGATAGAGCAAGCTTGTGGGTTTTGGTCTCGGCTTCACTATTCCATAAGGATAGTGCAGCTCCGACTTTGCCCCCAATCTTGCTCCCGTCCGTGAAAATGCGAACTTGGTAGTTGCTGTAAGCGTCTACTTGCCCCTGGTCCATCAGGCTTACTATCGCCAGGTCGCTGTACTCGGCCGGGTGAGGTGCCTCAACCGCCGGCGCCATCCGTTCTATTTCCCGGTCTAACAGTGTAGGCTGGGGTACCCCTTTCCTGGCCTCGTATAAGGAGGCTGCTTCGCGTACTCTGAGGTCCAGTGGGAGCAGTCCGGCCAATAGTAGCGCGGCGTTCAGTGAAACCGTTCTGTACGCCTTGCATATTTTCTGGGCAAAACCTCGCTGTACGGTGCTGAACTGTTTTATTACCCCCAGCTTTTCGGCTGCGGTTGCCCAGGCGCTTGCTGCGTACAGAATTACCGGTTCCACTGCCGCTGTATAAATTGTATAGATAACCTCCGGATGCAGCCCCCAGCTGACCCGGGCTGTTCTAGCCAATTTTTTATACATATTTAGAGCCTTCCGGCAGACGCTCGCCACATGCTGGTTGAAAGTTAGCTTGTGATCGATGGTGAGGCCCAGTATCTTAATTTCGTTCGACATGACTATATTCACCCCGCCCATGCTCAGACGTGGTACATCAAACTTTAATTTTCTGGTTAATACCATAGCGCACGTCTTGTGTGGAGCAAATTTTAGTTTGTGGTCGATGCCCCACGTCCGAACACGTTCGAGGGTCGCATTTGCTTGCAGTTCTATGTCCAGGGCCGTCTTACCATCGAACACAAGCACCACGTCGTCCGCGAACGCCTGACAGTAGACTCCTTTCTCCTCCAGTAGTTTCAACAGAGGATCAAGAAGGAGATTCCACAGGATAGGTCCTCCTATGGATCCTTGGACACAGCCCTTGTTTGTCCCTTTGCTGAACTCCTCTCCAGCGTATCTCACACTTACACTCCTGTCTTCTAAGTAGCTGTCGATAGCCCGCCTCAGGTTCACCGGGCAATTTTCTTCAGCCAGTCTCACTTTAATTGCCGGCCACCATGCGCTATCGAAGGCTCCCTCTATGTCCAGTGATACCATTGTCAGCAGTCTTTTTGCGTTTAATTTGCTGTATATGTGCTGCATGAGGTCATAGAGGGAGTCTTCCGTGCTTCTCTGAGGCATGAAGCCGTACTGCTTGGGACTGATCCCGGGCAGTAGGTGGTATTTGAGGCGGGCTATCAACATCTTCTCATATATCTTTCCCAAAACAGGCAAAAGTCCAATCGGCCTATATGATTTGGGCAAGGTGTAAGTCTCTTTCCCTGGTTTTTTAAGCACCACCACTGTGGCTCCTTTCCATATTCTGGGGAAGTGGGAGTGTTCCAGGCATTTGTTCAGCATCGCCAGAAAATATTCGGGGTTGCATCTGATGGCTTGGATGCATATGTCAGCGGTGAAGCCGTCGGCTCCCGGTGCCTTTTTTGGATTAAATGACATCATCGTCACATTTAGCTCGCTCTGTGTAAACGGTGGGTCATGTTTTTCATCATGGTACCATGCGTTTACTTTTTGGGCTAATTCTCTATTGTGACGATGCTTCATGTTGTCCTCTTCTTCCTTATCATCGGGGTAAAAAGTTCTGGCCAACAGCTCTACCGATCCCTTCCCGTCCAGTATTTCCCCATCTTCTTCCAAGAGCTGATCCTCCTCTCGTTTGGATATTTTCCCCATAACCCTGTATATCCCTTCCCACACTCCCTCCCGATCCTGTCTACAGCAAAACTCCTTCCAGCTCTCCGTTTGTGCTTTTTGTACAGCAGTCTCATACTCTTCTTTTTCTTTCAGGTATAGGTCGATCACCCCTGCTCTGCGGATTGGTGCAGCGTTCCGGATTCTACGCTTTTTGGTGGTTACGGCTTTCTTCTTCTCTGCGAGTTCTTCGGACCACCACGGCAAGGTAAGTGTGCTTGTGTTCTTTTTGACGGGTATGGTGCTTTTACATGTGTTTGTGATGGCTTGTGTATAACTTTCTATTGTTTTGTCTATTTGATCAACATTGGTTATGTTTTCTAATTGTTCTTTTGTGAGTTGCATGTCTTGCAAGGTCTGGGTCAGTTTCTCACGAAACTGTTCCCAGTTTGCCTTTTTGGTGTTGTATATACGTGTTGTCCTCTGTATGCTAGTCCCTTTGGAAGCTTCTAAGTTTATTTTGAAGGTAATGCCGTTGTGGTCCGAGCTCGTGAGATCTTCGTTTACTCGCCAGTCTTCCACTAGTCCAAGTATGTCCGTCGAGCAGAGTGTTATATCGACGTGACTGCTGTACCTCTTGCCTCCTCTTACTGTATCGAAGGTTGGAGTTGTGCCAGTATTCAGGATCTGGAGTTCCAGTTCTTCCAGCAGACCATTGAGTTCTTCCCCTCGCACGTCCTCGATTTTGCTACCCCACCAGGTGCTTTTGGCATTGAAATCTCCTCCTGCTATGATCCTCACCTGCCCTAGCTTCTCGTGCACTTTTCTTATGTGGTCCAGGTAACCCTCCATGGGTTGGTCAGGCTCGAAGTAAATGGATATAATCGCTATGGTCCAGGCTCTAGTTTGGATTTTCACCACTGCGATATTTTTGGTGGTGAGGTCGGGGCACTGTATGACATCCAGGTCATGGTCAAGTACCACGATGGCAGCTTTTGTTGGTAGTTCTTCCGTTTTATTGTCCTGGAATACTCTCACCCCCGGATATCCCTTTACTTCTCCCTCCCTTCCCACGTAGGGCTCCTGGATCAGTGCGACGGCTACTTTTCGTTTTTGGGCCTCCAGCAGGAGTTCGCTTGTTGCCAGTTTGCTGCGCTGTAGGTTAGCTTGCATGCATCGATATCCGTTGATCTTTGGGGTTTCTCGGCAAGGTGTTGTATCAACTAGGGTGCCCTTAGCAATATGCCACTGTCGATCTGGCTAAGTCGTCCCATTTCCGCCGTATTGGGCAGGTATGGCTAAAGGCGTTGTGGTCCACTCTTTCCAGATTGGCTTTCGAACAGTTTCGGCATTTTGGGTGCTCTGCTGCGAGCCAGTCCGCACACGTCGATTTCATGTGGGGGCCACCGTAGGTTAGGTTCCCCCCCGACGGTGTCCACCTTGTCGTGGTGGGGGGGCTCAGTAACTGCGGTTGGGCGCCGCAGCGAAGCCAAGAGACACCAGGGTGAGGGGCCTACGGGCCAAGACGGGAGAGGAGGAGACCGAGGAGGAGACCGGCGGAGCATGACTCGGGTGGGCGCCTCGGCGTTTGTGCTCACCACAATCAATGAGGGATTGTGGTGTAGTATACACCTCCGTCGGTGGAGGAGACCGAGAGGGAGGGCTGGCGGGACATTACTCGGGTGGGCACCTCGGTGCTTGTGCAACCGCACTCCCGTCGGCGTTTGGTGAGGGAACCCACGGGGTAGGGGCTTTTGTCCTCCCGTGGTGGGGCGAGGGTGTCATGGGGTAGGGGCGTTTGTCCTCCCGTGGCAGGGTTAGGGGGTAGGGGCATTTGTCCTCCCGTAGCGGGTCGAGGGGGTAGGGGCTTTTGTCCTCCCTTCGTTTGGAGAGGGTGCCATGGGGTAGGGGCGTTTGTCCTCCCGTGGCAGGGTTAGGGGGTAGGGGCTTTTGTCCTCCCGTAGCGGGTCGAGGGGGTAGGGGCTTTTGTCCTCCCTTCGTATGGAGAGGGTGCCATGGGGTAGGGGCGTTTGTCCTCCCGTGGCAGGGTTAGGGGGTAGGGGCTTTTGTCCTCCCGTAGCGGGTCGAGGGGGTAGGGGCTTTTGTCCTCCCTTCGTATGGAGAGGGGGCCATGGGGTAGGGGCGTTTGTCCTCCCGTGGCCAGGAGGCTGGGACCGAAGCACCGTGTGTCGGTGGCGGTCCTAGCCTCCAGAGGGCCCCTCAGCGTGGCTCTGCAGCAGCAGAGTCCACGTCTGATATGGGGCGGGTGTAGTGGTGGCGTAGCTGGAGGGGACATGTTCCCTGAAGGCATCCCCACTACACGCAGGACCTGAGAGGGCGATCACGGGGTCGTTCGCCGCTCTCCCGGCGTGGAGGTCCTTGGTGAGGGTACGTCGGATGCATGAGGTGTCGCCCTGCATGCGTCTGACGCGGTGGGGCTTTTTGGCCTTCCACCAGGGAGGGGACGGCTTCGGCTGTCAGCGGCAGGGGGTGTTCGCGGTGACATGTTCGCGATCCCGTGTCACCCCCACTACGCCGCGAGTGGGCATACCATGGAGTTTTAGTCGGTAGGCTACTGCTTCTCAGTAGAGTCCGACATACCCACGCTCTTCCCCGTAGAGCGGGGATCCAATGAGGATTTCTCCATGTAAAAAAAAAAAAAAAAAAAAAGGTTAGGTTAGGTTAGGTTAGGTTAGGTTAGGTTAGGTTAGGTTAGGTTAGGTTAGGTTAGGTTAGGTTAGGTTAGGTTAGGTTAGGTTTGCGGAACGCTTGCGTGGCTGCGCGCCGCCAGTATGCAAGGTACAGGAGGAGAAGGGTGCGCGAACAGCAGCAGGAGGACGCTCTGTACGGAACATACAGGGTCGCTTGTAAAGCGCTGCAAGCAGCCATAGCACAGGCCAAGGAGGAGTCTTGGAAGGAGTGGTTGGAGACTCTGGACAGAGATCCATGGGGGAGGCCGTATCGTGTCGTAAGGCAGAAGTTGCGGCCTTGGGCTCCTCCATTAACCAGTAGTCTCCAGCCAGATCTTCTGGATCAAGTTGTGAGTGCACTTTTCCCGGAGCGAGGGGAGTTTCAGCCACCGTTAATGGCTGCCACTGTCGCGCTGCAGGACTTTGGCGAGGAGGTACCGCCGGTATCTGAGGCGGAACTTGAAGTTGCTGTTTTAAAAATGCGTTCGAAGAAGACGGCGCCTGGCCTTGACGGGGTGCCGGGGCGTGCCTTAGCAATTGCGTTGGGTGAGATCGGCGACAGGGTCAGGGCCATTTTCACCGCGTGCCTGGAGCAGGGACGATTTCCGCAAAGGTGGAAAACGGGAAAGTTGGTGCTTCTTCGGAAGGAGGGGCGCCCACCCGATCAGCCGTCGGCATATCGCCCGATTGTGCTCCTTGGCGAAGTCAGTAAGCTTTTCGAGCGTGTGCTTGCTGCGCGTCTCGTCAGCTCCATGGAGCCGGGCTTAAGTGAGTGGCAGTTCGGGTTTCGGCAAGGGCGCTCGACTTTGGACGCTATTGCCCGCGTCAGAGGTCTCGCAGAGGGGGAGATTTCGCAGGGCGGGGTATTGATGGCGGTATCTTTGGATATCTCCAACGCCTTTAATACCCTGCCCTGGGAAACTATTAAGGCGGCACTGCGGTACCATAATGTGCCACGGTACTTGCGGTCTATAATTGCTGATTATTTCGCGGGGAGAGAGGTCGCCTATCCGACTAAGGATGGATGGGGAAGGAGGGCTATGTCGTGCGGTGTTCCACAGGGTTCGGTACTAGGGCCGCTCCTGTGGAACATCGGTTACGACTGGGTGCTGCGCGGGGCCACTTTGCGGGGGGTTAGCGTAACGTGTTACGCTGACGATACCCTCGTGTCGGCCCGTGGCAGTACGCATCGGGAGGCGGCCAACCTCTCTGCTGCTGGGGTGGCGCATGTGGTTGACCGAATTCGGGCGTTGGGTCTAGAGGTGGCGCTTCACAAGTCTGAGGCCCTAGTTTTCCATGGACCTCGGAATGCGCCACCACCTGGGACCTCTATAACGGTAGGTGGAGCTGCCATTGCCGTCGGGTCGACAATGAAGTACCTGGGACTTGTCCTCGACGGCAGATGGAAGTTCCAGGAGCACTTCCGGCGCTTGGCCCCTAAGTTGGTGGCTGCTGCCGGAGCGCTTGGGCGGATCCTGCCCAATGTGGGAGGTCCAGGAGGAGTTTGTCGCCGCCTTTACGCGGGAGTCGTGCGCTCAATGGCACTCTATGGTGCACCGATTTGGGCAGAAGCCCTGAGCCCGCACAACGTTGCTCTTCTGCAACGTCCGCAGCGTGCAATGGTGCTCAGGGTAGCTCGGGCTTACCGCACGGTGTCATTCGTAGGAGCCTGCCTGATTGCTGGCAGTCCGCCGTGGGACCTTGAAGCCGAGGTCCATGCTTCGGTGTACCGGCGGATGCTGGCAGCCAGGGAGGGCCAGAACTGGCCTCATCCGCAGGAGGTCCGGCAGTGGCGTGAAGAGGCCCGTGGTGTCCTCTTTGGAAGGTGGGAAGAAAGGCTAGGTCTCCCGGGGCCTAGTCAAGATCTTGTAGCCGCTGTTCGGCCTATTCTTAAAGAGTGGGTTGAACGCAAGCACGGCGCACCCACCTTCCGCCTCACGCAGCTCTTGACCGGGCATGGCTGCTTCGGCAAGTACCTGTGTGAGGTGTTGGGCAGGGAGGCATCTACGAGATGTCACCATTGTGACGGAGGGACCGTGGACACGGCGCAGCATACGCGCGTTGAGTGCCCAGCTTGGGCGGAGTCACGCGCAGCTCTGTCCGCGGTCATTGGTGCGGACCTCTCCCTGCCAGTAGTGGTGGAGATGATGGCTGGCAGCGAGGAGGCTTGGGCGGCTGTGGTGGCCTTCAGCGAGGTTGTCATGATCCACAAAGAGGCGGCGGAGAGAGAGCGTGAGGACGACGCCAATGCTCTGCCGCAGCGAAGGAGGAGACCAGGGCGGCGTCGAGTGGCATTTGCGGCCCGGATGGTGCCGCCTTAATGAGCTTCGAGGTGCTGGGTTAGGTTTCCTTTCCCGGCCCATGGCCTCCATGTGGCGAATCCGGGGGGGGGTTCGTCACTTTACTGGACGGAGGCCGAGGAGAG
Organism: Apotomis betuletana; assembly: GCA_932273695.1. Lineage (NCBI taxonomy): Eukaryota > Metazoa > Arthropoda > Insecta > Lepidoptera > Tortricidae > Apotomis > Apotomis betuletana. The sequence continues at coordinate 15,725,398 of OW026321.1, forward strand.
ATAAGTATCTCAAGAAGGGGCCGCCGTTGTGTGGCTGCCGCTGGCGGGGTCGCGGTTGTGTGCGGAAGCGTTCCCGTAACCCCGTCTCTTGCGTTTGGGCGGTATTTCGTGGTAGGTTTTAGTCGGTGCGAGTCCGACATAACCCGTCCTCGCCCCCTGAGAGGACGGGTATGCATAAGGCATTTCCCCCACGTTAAAAAAAAAAAAAAAAAAAAAAAAAAAAAAAAAGGTTAGGTTAGGTTAGGTTAGGTTAGGTTAGGTTAGGTTAGGTTAGGTTAGGTTAGGTTAGGTTAGGTTAGGTTAGGTTAGGTTAGGTTAGGTTAGGTTAGGTTAGGTTAGGTTAGGTTAGGTTAGGTTAGGTTAGGTTAGGTTAGGTTAGGTTAGGTTAGGTTAGGTTAGGTTAGGTTAGGTTAGGTTAGGTTAGGTTAGGTTAGGTTAGGTTAGGTTTTTCCCCCCCGACGGTGTCCACCTTGTCGTGGTGGGGGGGCTCAGTAACTGCGGTTGGGCGCCGCAGCGAAGCCAAGAGACACCAGGGTGAGGGGCCTACGGGCCAAGACGGGAGAGGAGGAGACCGAGGAGGAGACCGGCGGAGCATGACTCGGGTGGGCGCCTCGGCGTTTGTGCTCACCACAATCAATGAGGGATTGTGGTGTAGTATACACCTCCGTCGGTGGAGGAGACCGAGAGGGAGGGCTGGCGGGACATTACTCGGGTGGGCACCTCGGTGCTTGTGCAACTGCACTCCCGTCGGCGTTTGGTGAGGGAACCCACGGGGTAGGGGCTTTTGTCCTCCCGTGGTGGGGCGAGGGTGTCATGGGGTAGGGGCGTTTGTCCTCCCGTGGCAGGGTTAGGGGGTAGGGGCATTTGTCCTCCCGTAGCGGGTCGAGGGGGTAGGGGCTTTTGTCCTCCCTTCGTTTGGAGAGGGTGCCATGGGGTAGGGGCGTTTGTCCTCCCGTGGCAGGGTTAGGGGGTAGGGGCTTTTGTCCTCCCGTAGCGGGTCGAGGGGGTAGGGGCTTTTGTCCTCCCTTCGTATGGAGAGGGTGCCATGGGGTAGGGGCGTTTGTCCTCCCGTGGCAGGGTTAGGGGGTAGGGGCTTTTGTCCTCCCGTAGCGGGTCGAGGGGGTAGGGGCTTTTGTCCTCCCTTCGTATGGAGAGGGGGCCATGGGGTAGGGGCGTTTGTCCTCCCGTGGCCAGGAGGCTGGGACCGAAGCACCGTGTGTCGGTGGCGGTCCTAGCCTCCAGAGGGCCCCTCAGCGTGGCTCTGCAGCAGCAGAGTCCACGTCTGATATGGGGCGGGTGTAGTGGTGGCGTAGCTGGAGGGGACATGTTCCCTGAAGGCATCCCCACTACACGCAGGACCTGAGAGGGCGATCACGGGGTCGTTCGCCGCTCTCCCGGCGTGGAGGTCCTCGGCGAGGGTGCGTCGGATGCGTGAGGTGTCGCCCTGCATGCGTCTGACGCGGTGGGGCTTTTTGGCCTTCCACCAGGGAGGGGACGGCTTCGGCTGTCAGCGGCAGGGGGTGTTCGCGGTGACATGTTCGCGATCCCGTGTCACCCCCATTACGCCGCGAGTGGGCATACCATGGAGTTTTAGTCGGTAGGCTACTGCTTCTCAGTAGAGTCCGACATACCCACGCTCTTCCCCGTAGAGCGGGGATCCAATGAGGATTTCTCCATGTAAAAAAAAAAAAAAAAAAAAAGGTTAGGTTAGGTTAGGTTAGGTTAGGTTAGGTTAGGTTAGGTTAGGTTAGGTTAGGTTAGGTTAGGTTAGGTTAGGTTAGGTTAGGTTAGGTTAGGTTAGGTTAGGTTAGGTTAGGTTAGGTTAGGTTAGGTTAGGTTAGGTTAGGTTAGGTTAGGTTAGGTTAGGTTAGGTTAGGTTAGGTTAGGTTAGGTTAGGTTAGGTTAGGTTAGGTTAGGTTAGGTTAGGTTAGGTTAGGTTAGGTTAGGTTAGGTTAGGTTAGGTTAGGTTAGGTTAGGTTAGGTTAGGTTAGGTTTCTGCTATGCAGATGACACGATGGTGGCCGTCCGGGGAGCGGAGCTGGAGGAGGCCCTGCGGAGAGCAGCGGTCGCGGCGGACCTCATGGTCTACCGCATCGGCCTGCTGGGGCTGAGGGTGGCGCTGCCCAAAACCGACGCCATCGTCTTTGGGGGTAGGGGCTGGCGGTTGCCGGCTGCGGCGGCGTTACCTGTGGGAGGGGAAGCGGTCCGGGTGAAGCCAAGTATTAAATACCTGGGCATTCACCTGGACCGCAAATGGGACTTCGGGGAGCATTTCCGCCAAATGGCTCCCCGAATAGTGGCGGCGGCATCTGCCCTGGGCAGGCTTCTGCCCAACGTGGGGGGACCCAGCTTGGCGTGCCGCAAGCTGTACGCCGGGGTGGCCCGGAGCATGGCCCTCTATGGTGCGCCGATCTGGGCGGATCGGCTCAGTGCCACCAACAGGGCCCGCCTCCGGGCCCCGCAGAGAGTGGTCGCCACCCGGATCATCCGGGGCTATTGCACGGTGTCGTGGGCGGCGGCGTGCGCCTTAGCGAGCACCACGCCCTGGGAGATGGATGCCCAGGTGCTCGCAGAGGCGCACAGGGAGCGGGTGAGGCGCAGGGCGCTCAACGAGTTCCCCGCTCCTGAGGAATTAAGGGAGGAGCGCCGCCAGGCGCAACGCCGTGCGAGGGAGAGGTGGAGAGAGGACCTGGAGGGGTCCCCCTATGGAGTCCGCACCATAGGGGCACTCCTCCCGTCATTCTCCGAATGGCTGGAGAGGGCGCACGGCCACATTGGGTTCCGGCTGGCGCAGGTACTGACCGGACACGGGTGCTTCGGTCACTACCTGCACCGAATTGGGAGGGAGGCCAGCCCAATGTGCCACGAGTGCGGCGACCAGGACGACACCGCCCAGCACACCCTCGAGGTGTGCACCCGCTGGGACGGTGAGCGCCGCACTCTGGTGCGCGCTCTCGGAGTGGGAGATCTCTCGCTCCACAGCGTCGTGGCGGCCATGCTGGGGAGCGAGAGATCGTGGGAGGCGGTGGCCTCCTTCTGTGAGTCAATTATCTCACAGAAGGAGGCCTCGGAGCGGGAGCGCGAAGAAAGGGCAGATGCGCTCCCGTTCCGGCGTAGACGTTTGGGGCGGAGGCGGGCACGGTACGCTGCCCGCCAAAACCCCTAGTGGAGTCCGTGGGTGAGGGGCCCACGACATAGACTCCACACGTCTGGGGGAGGGATCGTAGCGTTTTCCGATCCCTCCCTCCTTTGGCGCGGGAGCCCTGGCGGCAGCCAGGGCAGCCGGGGGGCGTCGTGGTAGAATGTCCGCGACCCCATGGCGCCCCCACAAACGGCAGTGCGGAGAATCGCCGGTGTGGTTTTAGTGGGTATGCCCCTCCTTATGAGGGGTGAGTCCCACATAACCCCCCACCTTGGCTTCCCTAGCCTCGGGGGGTATGCGTAACGCATTTCCACACCGTCAAAAAAAAAAAAAAAAAAAAAAAAAAAGGTTAGGTTAGGTTAGGTTAGGTTAGGTTAGGTTAGGTTAGGTTAGGTTAGGTTAGGTTAGGTTAGGTTAGGTTAGGTTAGGTTCCCCCCCGACGTGCTGCCACCTTGTCGTGGTGGGGGGGCTTGCGTGCTCCTGTGATCCCTGAGGCTATACCGGATAGGGTTACCCATACCGGAAAGGCGAGGGGGGAGGAGCCAGACGAAGAGCAGCACATCCCGGCGGGGGGCTTGTTAGAGCCTGCCGTTCGGGATAGACGGGCCGTTAGGAGGCCTCGTGGTGGTTACTCTGTGCTCCTCTGTTGAGCAGAGGACTGCACAGACGTGGCTCTGAGTAGCGGATAACCCGATATGTCGGGAGGAGCGTGGTGGCTTCCTGTTTGGAAGCTACCAATCAGGGGAGTTTGCGCCAGCTCGCCTTGAATCCCGGAACCCGCAGTGTCGTTCCAACGATCCCCAGTTGAGGCGTTAATGGGGTACGGGCGGCGCTGCGGACCGGAGGGCTTGCCTTAATTGGCCGGCCCGCGCTAGGTTAAGTTTCCTGTGAAACCGCCCGACATCACAGATGTATATAGGGTTACCCAGGTACAGGGGGCACTGCCTGGGTGGACATATTTTCCCCCATGCTCGTGGGATCCAAAACAAAGAATGTCCAACTCAAAAAACCTAGTTATAAGTGATTTAGTTTTAAGGGAAACAGTCGAGGAGGTGCCTGCTGCGTGTGACGTTGATCAGGAGGTGGTGGAGGTCGACGATGTAGAGGGGGAAAGCTCGGAAGCGGTGCGTTGCGCTGCTGCTACGGCCAAAGAGGGTACCAGTAATAGGAGAACTGCAGGTCGCAAGAAGGCCGCCAAGAGGCGGAGAGTGTATGAGAGTGGCTCGCAGATGTCCGGTGAGTCAGGAGAGGAGGCTGGAGCAGGGCAGGTAGTGGCTGTGCGCGGAAGAGGGCGTCCCCCTACCACAGGGCAGTATGTGGGCCTAGCTAAAGCCAAGGAGGCTTTCAATGCTGCTGCGCAGGAGGAGCTAAGGATTGCCGCGGAGAAAGACCTGATGGAAAGGTGTACCAGAGCGCGTCATGCACGAGAGGCGGTTCTTTCGCAGCCATTAAAGTGTGGTGAGGCTGTGGCTTCGGAGCTGAGTGATAGAGTGTTGGATAGTGTGGAGTTAATCACCTCTATTGCTTCGAAGTCCAAGAACCTTAAAGGCACTTTTGTGCGCGATTTGAAGGACGCTGCCGAAGCGATTAAGGAGGCAGTTCTGGAGTTGGCGGAGAGGACACAGTCAGACGAGTCAAGGAGGCTGCAGGCTGAGAATGATCGCTTGCGAGCGGAGCTGGTGGGGATCCGGAAGGATTTTGAGCTGCTCAGGACTGAGGTGCGCAATCAGCGTGCTAGCCCAGTGCCTTTGGCCGCATCAGGGGACGGTGAACATGTATTGCTTGAGGGTGTGCAGGCATACATGGAGAAGTTCAAGCAGGAGTTGATTGCGCAAGTGGGCGCGATTGTAAATGCGCGGTTTGATGCTAGGCTAGCGGGGCTCGTAACGCCGGCATCGCGTCCTTCGTTGGCCGCTGACAGGCTGAGAGTCCCTCAGGCTTCTGCCCCTGCTGTTTCAGAGTCTTTGCCTGCAAAGTCAGTTGCGGGCAAGGCTGTCGCTGGTGCCCCTAGGTTGGTAGCTGGGAAAAGGGGTAATAAGCGCAGGAGGAAGAAGAGGACGATGGCGGCAGTTTCAGCCCGTAAGCCCCAGCCTCAGCCTCAGCCTCTGGTGGCGGAAGAGATGGAGAAGGGTCCACCTGAAAGTGCGCCTTGGGCTAAGGTGATTGGGAGGAAGACCAGGAAAAAGGTGGCGGCAGCAGGGAGCGGGCCGCCTCCTATGATTCGAGAAAAGGCGCCCAAGCTTCGCCCTCCTCGCACATCGGCAGTCACGCTCACCTTGAAGCCGGGTGCTGTTGAGAAAGGGCACAGTTATGAGGCACTTTTGGCGCAGGCGAAAAGCCGTATACGGCTCCAGGAGGTCGGCCTCACTCAGGTTCGTTTCCGCACAACGGTGACGGGAGCCCGGATGCTGGAGGTTCCTCCTGGTACTGAAAAAGCGGAGGAAGCTGCAGATGCTCTGGCAGTAAAGCTTCGCGAAGTTTTGGACGGTGACGTGGTGCAGGTCCATCGCCCCATGAAGTGCGCCGAAGTACGAGTCCTGGGGCTCGATGACTCCGTGACTGTTGAGGAAGTTGTAGCAGCGGTAGCTAGGGAAGGAGGATGCGGCATTGAGGCAATCAGGCCAGGCGTAATATCCCGTAGCCCTAGTGGCCTGGGGTCGCTTTGGCTTAACTGTCCCCTTGTAGCTGCTAAGAAGCTTGTGGAGGTAGGTAGGGTCACGGTGGGTTGGGTCTCGGCGCGTGTGGTGTTACTTGAGCCTAGGCCCCTTCGTTGCTACAGGTGCCTGGAAGCGGGCCATGTTGGGGCCAAGTGCACTGGGGCGGTGGACCGCAGTAATATCTGTTTCCGCTGTGGGGAATCCGGCCATAAGGCGCGTGAGTGTCCTGCTGCTGAGGCGAGCTGTGCAATATGCGTGGCAGCTGGTAAGCCAGCAGGGCATTCCATCGGTAGCAAGGAATGCCCAAGCTACTCTCATGGGGCCAAGGTGGCGGTAACGGGGGCGACAGTAGGGTCGCTATCCAGTCAGCTGTCGCAGCCGAGTAGACAGGAGGAGCCAATGGAAACCATCCAATAATGGCCTTACAATTTCTGCAAGCCAACATCAACCACTCGGCTAGGGCTCAGGACCTTTTAGTCCAGTCTATAGCCGAGTGGCGAATACAGGTGGCAGTAGTGTCAGAGCCGTATTTTGTCCCAGAGCGGACCGATTGGCACTCTGATCACGGAGATGGTGTGGCCATTGTCGTCTCACCCGCGGCATGCCTGTCATGTGATCGAGTTGTGAGAGGTCAAGGTTACGTGCTGCTGGGTACAACTGGTTTGGCTGTTGTTGGGATTTATTTCCCCCCCAGCCGTAGCTTAGCTGACTTTGAGCAGATGTTGTCAGAACTTGGGGGTCTGATTGGGCAGGTGCGTCCAACACCCGTTTTGGTTGCCGGCGACTTTAACGCCAAGTCCACGGCGTGGGGGTGCCTCGGGACTGATGCGCGTGGTGAGGTGCTAGAGGAGTGGGCAGTGGCACTGGATTTAGCAGTAATGAACCGGGGTTCGGAGAGCACGTGCGTGCGGCAGCAGGGCGAATCGATCGTGGACATTACGTTCGCGTCCCACGCCCTGGCCCGCCGTGTTCATGATTGGAGGGTGGAAACTGGTGAGGAGACCCTTTCCGATCACCGATATATCCGGTTCGGCATTTCTGGTGCCCCCACTCCTCTCGTGGAGGGAAACCGGTCTGTGTCAGAGGAGGGCCCGCGCTGGGTGTTGGGTAAACTTGACCGACAACTTGCCAAGGAAGCGGCTATCGTCGAATCCTGGGGGACTGCTTCGGAGGTGGTGGATCAGGTTGACCAGCAGGCCGAGCAGCTTGCCACTACACTGATGCGCATATGTGATGCGGCTATGCCTAGGGCAAAACCAGCCTCCCCAAGGCGGCAAGTGTACTGGTGGCGCCCGGAAATCCGCCAATTGCGGAACGCTTGCGTGGCTGCGCGCCGCCAGTATGCAAGGTACAGGAGGAGAAGGGTGCGCGAACAGCAGCAGGAGGACGCTCTGTACGGAACATACAGGGTCGCTTGTAAAGCGCTGCAAGCAGCCATAGCACAGGCCAAGGAGGCGTCTTGGAAGGAGTGGTTGGAGACTCTGGACAGAGATCCATGGGGGAGGCCGTATCGTGTCGTAAGGCAGAAGTTGCGGCCTTGGGCTCCTCCATTAACCAGTAGTCTCCAGCCAGATCTTCTGGATCAAGTTGTGAGTGCACTTTTCCCGGAGCGAGGGGAGTTTCAGCCACCGTTAATGGCTGCCACTGTCGCGCTGCAGGACTTTGGCGAGGAGGTACCGCCGGTATCTGAGGCGGAACTTGAAGTTGCTGTTTTAAAAATGCGTTCGAAGAAGACGGCGCCTGGCCTTGACGGGGTGCCGGGGCGTGCCTTAGCAATTGCGTTGGGTGAGATCGGCGACAGGGTCAGGGCCATTTTCACCGCGTGCCTGGAGCAGGGACGATTTCCGCAAAGGTGGAAAGCGGGAAAGTTGGTGCTTCTTCGGAAGGAGGGGCGCCCACCCGATCAGCCGTCGGCATATCGCCCGATTGTGCTCCTTGGCGAAGTCAGTAAGCTTTTCGAGCGTGTGCTTGCTGCGCGTCTCGTCAGCTCCATGGAGCCGGGCTTAAGTGAGTGGCAGTTCGGGTTTCGGCAAGGGCGCTCGACTTTGGACGCTATTGCCCGCGTCAGAGGTCTCGCAGAGGGGGAGATTTCGCAGGGCGGGGTATTGATGGCGGTATCTTTGGATATCTCCAACGCCTTTAATACCCTGCCCTGGGAAACTATTAAGGCGGCACTGCGGTACCATAATGTGCCACGGTACTTGCGGTCTATAATTGCTGATTATTTCGCGGGGAGAGAGGTCGCCTATCCGACTAAGGATGGATGGGGAAGGAGGGCTATGTCGTGCGATGTTCCACAGGGTTCGGTACTAGGGCCGCTCCTGTGGAACATCGGTTACGACTGGGTGCTGCGCGGGGCCACTTTGCGGGGGGTTAGCGTAACGTGTTACGCTGACGATACCCTCGTGTCGGCCCGTGGCAGTACGCATCGGGAGGCGGCCAACCTCTCTGCTGCTGGGGTGGCGCATGTGGTTGACCGAATTCGGGCGTTGGGTCTAGAGGTGGCGCTTCACAAGTCTGAGGCCCTAGTTTTCCATGGACCTCGGAATGCGCCACCACCTGGGACCTCTATAACGGTAGGTGGAGCTGCCATTGCCGTCGGGTCGACAATGAAGTACCTGGGACTTGTCCTCGACGGCAGATGGAAGTTCCAGGAGCACTTCCGGCGCTTGGCCCCTAAGTTGGTGGCTGCTGCCGGAGCGCTTGGGCGGATCCTGCCCAATGTGGGAGGTCCAGGAGGAGTTTGTCGCCGCCTTTACGCGGGAGTCGTGCGCTCAATGGCACTCTATGGTGCACCGATTTGGGCAGAAGCCCTGAGCCCGCACAACGTTGCTCTTCTGCAACGTCCGCAGCGTGCAATGGTGCTCAGGGTAGCTCGGGCTTACCGCACGGTGTCATTCGTAGGAGCCTGCCTGATTGCTGGCAGTCCGCCGTGGGACCTTGAAGCCGAGGTCTATGCTTCGGTGTACCGGCGGATGCTGGCAGCCAGGGAGGGCCAGAACTGGCCTCATCCGCAGGAGGTCCGGCAGTGGCGTGAAGAGGCCCGTGGTGTCCTCTTTGGAAGGTGGGAAGAAAGGCTAGGTCTCCCGGGGCCTAGTCAAGATCTTGTAGCCGCTGTTCGGCCTATTCTTAAAGAGTGGGTTGAACGCAAGCACGGCGCACCCACCTTCCGCCTCACGCAGCTCTTGACCGGGCATGGCTGCTTCGGCAAGTACCTGTGTGAGGTGTTGGGCAGGGAGGCATCTACGAGATGTCACCATTGTGACGGAGGGACCGTGGACACGGCGCAGCATACGCGCGTTGAGTGCCCAGCTTGGGCGGAGTCACGCGCAGCTCTGTCCGCGGTCATTGGTGCGGACCTCTCCCTGCCAGTAGTGGTGGAGATGATGGCTGGCAGCGAGGAGGCTTGGGCGGCTGTGGTGGCCTTCAGCGAGGTTGTCATGATCCACAAAGAGGCGGCGGAGAGAGAGCGTGAGGACGACGCCAATGCTCTGCCGCAGCGAAGGAGGAGACCAGGGCGGCGTCGAGTGGCATTTGCGGCCCGGATGGTGCCGCCTTAATGAGCTTCGAGGTGCTGGGTTAGGTTTCCTTTCCCGGCCCATGGCCTCCATGTGGCGAATCCGGGGGGGGTTCGTCACTTTACTGGACGGAGGCCGAGGAGAGATAAGTATCTCAAGAAGGGGCCGCCGTTGTGTGGCTGCCGCTGGCGGGGTCGCGGTTGTGTGCGGAAGCGTTCCCGTAACCCCGTCTCTTGCGTTTGGGCGGTATTTCGTGGTAGGTTTTAGTCGGTGCGAGTCCGACATAACCCGTCCTCGCCCCCTGAGAGGACGGGTATGCATAAGGCATTTCCCCCACGTTAAAAAAAAAAAAAAAAAAAAAAAAAAAAAAAAAAAAAAGGTTAGGTTAGGTTAGGTTAGGTTAGGTTAGGTTAGGTTAGGTTGAGGATTTTGAAAGGGTGCTTTTGTTAGGATTTTGTTGAGATTTGGTACGTAGGTGAAGAATAATTTTTGGAATTTAATACGGACTTGCTTTCTACAAAAAACTCGCGACTTGGCTTTCTATTTTGGTTTTCTCGATTTTTGCTTAACGGACTTTTTGTGAGCGTTTTTTCTGTGTCTTATTAAATTCATTTCTTCTTTTCGGTTTACTTTTCTGTGTTTTTCTTTCTTACATAAATTTCTACTCCGCGTTTTCTATCCGTCGCCGTTTAGTTGATAATTTTTGGACGTCCCGTTCCAAAGTTATTCAGCTTTTACGGCGGGCGTTTTTAAAACCGCGGAGTTTTGAAACTTATGTAAAAAATCTTGTAAAAATTGTATTTATCTCTTCTGTCCACTTTTTGTAATTGTTCTTTCATTGTAAATTTTTTCTGTCGATCTTCTATCGACTTGTCTTTGCTGCATATTTTTAGGACCTTCCGTTCTAGAGATATTTTCATTTTTCTGTTTGCTATTTTTTTCTATCAGGCGCTGCGAACTTTTTTATTAACTTTGTTTTTTATTTTCCAAAATTGTAGCGTCTGATCCATTAGAGTCTCTGAGTTTTAGTTTGGGTAGTGCGTAGGGGGTGTTGAGGGCTACCCATTGACACCTCAAACGTATTTTTAGCTTTTAAGGGGGGGGAGAAAATTTAAGAAACGCCGAAAATTTTCTTAAGTTTGTCAATTTGGTTCGACTCGCTCTTGACCGTTTTTCGGAAGGAACGGTTTTCCTTCCGATTCTAAGCGGTGGGGAGTGTTTTCGGCCGGGGTTTGCAAGCTTAAAAGGCTAAACTCTTCGGACGATGGGGGATTCAGCCCCGGACGAAGAAGGGGGAGGGGGGAAAAAGGGGGGGATGGTCCTGAGGTACAGGAACCTCGCTGCTGCTGGACCCAGTGCGGAGCGCGGGAGCATGGAGGACGGGCGTAGTGCCGAGGGGTCCACCAAGGGGGGGAAAAGGGGGGGAAAGGGGGGCAAGAACCTTTCACCGAAGGTCGTGTCTCCTGACATCGAGGAGTCGGACGTTGGTGCTTCGGCTTCCGACATGGAGGTGGCTAGGGATGAGGAGCAGGGGGCGACTTCGGGCCTGAAGAGGACCAGGAGCCTCGTCAGCTCCGACAGTGACGCTGATGAGCCCGGACTTGGCAGAGGGGCCAAAGTCGGCTCCAGCCACCGAGGGCGCCACCCGGCTTCGAAGGGAGCATACGCGGGGCTCAGCGCTGCCAAGGCTAGGCTGAACAATGAAGAGTTCAACGAGTACGAGAGGGAGGCGGACAGGGCTTCAGCTTATTTGGTGAACCAGCCCCCACTCTCTAGCACTCTGAGGTCGAAGAAAGCGGGGAAGGGGAACCCGAGGGGTCGGAGCCCGGTCCTGGGCGGAGCGACTGAGGCGGCGGAGGGCTGTGCCGAGGCCTTACAAAGGTGCGCCAAGGCAATGCTCGAGGAGGTCAAGAGGTCGACCAACATAAAAGGCGACGTACATGGTCGGATGAAAGAGGCCTGCCTGGAGATCCTCGAGGTTGCCGACGCCCTTAAGTCCTCCAAGGAGGCCGAGGACATCCGGAAGCTGAAGGCGGAAAATAAGCTGATGCGTCAGCATATAGCGGACTTGCGCATGGAGGCAAAGGCCCTCCAGACCGCCTTCTCCGAGCGGGAAATTCAACCTCGTCAGGAGCGGGGAGACGTCGTCCAGGACACGAACTTGGCAGACCTCTTAGAGGATCTGAAGAGGGACTTGTTCGTGTCCTTGGGCGAAATGGTGAATGTCCGCATCGGCGAGCTTGAACGCAGGCTCCCGGCGGAGCCCATCCTCCGCCCTCCTTTAGCGGCGGACAGAAAGGCCGCGGCTGCTGCTGCGGCTGCTGCTGCGGCTCCCCCCGCAGCTAGCAGCCAAACTGGGAAGGACCCAAAGGCTCCACGTGTGGTTAAGCCCCAATCGGCTCCGGTACCAGTTCCGGCACCACGAGGGACTCCGGCCAAATCTCCGCCACTGCGTGCGGCTGGGAAGAACCCGGGAGTACCAGCCAAAGAGGTGGCCCAGCACGTGCCTCGCGTGCCCCTGGCTCAGCCCGTCATCCCTGACCCAAACACGTGGTCACAGGTGGTGAGAAAGGGGAAGGGAAAGAAGACCACCTCACCCCAGGCGACGGTCCCCTCGAAGGCATCTCCTGCTCCGCTCCCGAAGCCGAGGGTGTTCACCACACCCAAATCCGCCGCGGTCGTGGTGACCCTCAAAGAAGGAGCGGAGACAGACTACAAAACGGTGATGACGAAGGCCACTACCATCAAACTGGCGGAGCTGGGCCTCGAGACGGTTAGAGTCAGAAGCACGGCAGCCGGTGCTAGACTCATCGAGGTTCCAGGGACGGACAGTGGTAGATTGGCCGATAATTTAGCGGACAAGCTAAGAAGCCTGGTTGGGGAGGTGGCCGACGTCCACCGACCATACAAGACGGCGGACATCAGAATCTCCGGGTTTGACGAAACGGTGTCCCCGGAGGCCGTCCGGGCGGCGATCGCGGAAAAGGGGGCTTGTCAGCTGGGGCAGATCCGGATGGGGAAAATCCGCCTGGCTCCCAACCAGACCGGGTCGGTGATCGCCGTGTGCCCGGTAGAGGCGGCCAATGCCGTGGTAGCCGCCGGGAGATTGCTAGTCGGGTGGACGGCTGCACGGGTGGAGGCCCTAGACCCCCTGCCGATGAGGTGCTACAGGTGCATGGGGACTGGCCACACCCGTGCACTCTGTCCCTCACCGGTAGACAGGACCGGCCTATGCTACCGATGTGGCAAGGCGGGCCACACAACGCGGGAATGCGAGGCGGAGAAACCGTGGTGCGCCGTGTGCCACCACGCGAAACTGGAGGCCGGACATGTGATGGGGGGACCCTCGTGCACCCCCCCACACACAAGGGGGAAAATGGCTACCACCGCCACAGCCAGGTCCCAGGTAGCGGCAAAACCACAAGAGGCCCCCCAGAACAGGACGTCGCAACAACACAGTGAGGAGCAAAATATGGATGAACACTAATGCCAGCACAACCAATACCAGTAATTTGGGACGTGCTGCAGGCTAATCTGAACCACTCCGCCCGAGCTCAGGATTTACTCCTGCAGCATATGGCGGAGTGGGGCATTAGTGTTGCGATCGTGGCGGAGCCATATTTTGCTCCTCCCCAGCCCAACTGGGTTGGAGACACGGACGGGCTGGTGGCGATGGTGGCCCCACCCATCGGCAACCACCCCCACCTTGCAAAATCCGAGAGCGGCTCCGGATACGCAGCGGCCAAATGGGGAGACATTGTACTCGTGGCGGTGTACTTCTCCCCTAACAGGCCGCTGGTAGAGTTCGAGCGATACCTCGGCAGGCTCACGGGGGTGGTCGCAAGAGCGGCGCCGTCACCGGTGTTGGTGATGGGGGACCTCAACGCCAAGTGCAGGGCGTGGGGGTCCCCAGTCACGGATCCCAAGGGCCAGGCCCTCTGGGAATGGTCCGTGCGTTCCGGCCTCGTGGTGGCAAATCGGGGCACTGAGCACACCTGTGTCCGTCGACAGGGGGGGTCCATAGTGGACATCACTATCGCCTCCCCTGCGATTGCGGACAGGATGTCCGACTGGCGGGTCCTGGTGGACACGGAGACCCTCTCCGACCACAGGTACATTCGGATGAGGGTCTCCAAGTCGATGGCGGCTCCGGCGCAGGGCCCTGCAGTGCCAGCGGGACGTGCTCAGTTCCCCAGGTGGAGCCTCGCCACCTTGGACCGGGACATGGCGGAGGAGACGGCAATGGTCGAGGTTTGGCGGGCACCTCCACCAGACCGGGCTACCGATGTGGAGGAGAGGGCCTTGGGTTTCCGGGCGTCGCTCACCACGGTGTGCGACGCCGCAATGCGCAGGGCGGGGAAGCCGCCTGCGAAAAACCGGGTATACTGGTGGACGGGGGAGGTTGCGGCCCTCCGTCTCACCTGTAACACTGCCAGAAGGGCGTACACCCGGTGCAGGCGGCGGAGAAACCACGCGGCGGAGGAGGAGCGGCTCCTACACGACGCCCTCCGGCAGGCGAAGGAGGCGCTGTCGACGGCCATCGCTAAGGCCAAAGACTCAGCCTACGAGGAGTTCCTGGCGACGTTGGACAGGGATCCATGGGGGCGTCCATACAAGGTGGTACGCAACAAAATGCGCCACGCCCCCGGCTTGGATTCCCTGGAGCCGGAACTCCTCGGCAGGGTGGTTGAGGGCCTTTTCCCGGCAGCGCCGGACTTTGTCCCGCCCTGCATGGTGGCCCCCGCGGAGGAGCCACTGGAACCGGAAGAGGTCCCTCCAGTGACGGACGGCGAGCTGGGGTTCGCCATCCACCGGCTGCGGGGATGTAAAAAGGCCCCTGGTCCGGACGGCGTACCTGGCCGTATCTTGCCGGTGGCACTGAAACACCTCGGAGACCGCCTAAAAGACCTCTTCGACGATTGTCTGGAGGCAGGGCGGTTTCCGAGGTGCTGGAAGGAGGGGAGGCTGTGCCTCCTCCGTAAAGAAAATCGGCCGGCGGACTCCCCTTCGGGGTGGAGGCCCATTGTGCTGTTGGACGAATCCGGGAAGATGTTCGAGCGCATCATTGCTTCCCGGATCGTCCAACACCTGGAGAGCACAGGGCCAAACGTGTCAGACCGCCAGTTCGGTTTTCGAACTGGGCGGTCGACCATGGACGCGCTTGGCACCCTACGGGCGTTCTCCGATTATGCTGCGGGGCGGGGGGAGGGAGTAGTGGCGGTGTCACTCGACATCGCCAACGCGTTCGGCTCCCTCCCTTACACGGTAATCATTGAGGCACTCCGCTATCATGGAGTGCCTCGGTACCTGAGGCGGATCATAGAGCACTACCTCTCGCAAAGGGTAGTGCTCTATGAGGCACAAAATGGGCGGCGCCACGAAAGGGTGATGACATGCGGAGTCCCCCAGGGCTCCGTGCTCGGACCCCTCCTCTGGAACGTAGGATTTGATTGGGCGATAAGAGGGGTCCTGCTCCCCCGGATGACCGTCATCTGCTATGCAGATGACACGATGGTGGCCGTCCGGGGAGCGGAGCTGGAGGAGGCCCTGCGGAGAGCAGCGGTCGCGGCGGACCTCATGGTCTACCGCATCGGCCTGCTGGGGCTGAGGGTGGCGCTGCCCAAAACCGACGCCATCGTCTTTGGGGGTAGGGGCTGGCGGTTGCCGGCTGCGGCGGCGTTACCTGTGGGAGGGGAAGCGGTCCGGGTGAAGCCAAGTATTAAATACCTGGGCATTCACCTGGACCGCAAATGGGACTTCGGGGAGCATTTCCGCCAAATGGCTCCCCGAATAGTGGCGGCGGCATCTGCCCTGGGCAGGCTTCTGCCCAACGTGGGGGGACCCAGCTTGGCGTGCCGCAAGCTGTACGCCGGGGTGGCCCGGAGCATGGCCCTCTATGGTGCGCCGATCTGGGCGGATCGGCTCAGTGCCACCAACAGGGCCCGCCTCCGGGCCCCGCAGAGAGTGGTCGCCACCCGGATCATCCGGGGCTATTGCACGGTGTCGTGGGCGGCGGCGTGCGCCTTAGCGAGCACCACGCCCTGGGAGATGGATGCCCAGGTGCTCGCAGAGGCGCACAGGGAGCGGGTGAGGCGCAGGGCGCTCAACGAGTTCCCCGCTCCCGAGGAATTAAGGGAGGAGCGCCGCCAGGCGCAACGCCGTGCGAGGGAGAGGTGGAGAGAGGACCTGGAGGGGTCCCCCTATGGAGTCCGCACCATAGGGGCACTCCTCCCGTCATTCTCCGAATGGCTGGAGAGGGCGCACGGCCACATTGGGTTCCGGCTGGCGCAGGTACTGACCGGACACGGGTGCTTCGGTCACTACCTGCACCGAATTGGGAGGGAGGCCAGCCCAATGTGCCACGAGTGCGGCGACCAGGACGACACCGCCCAGCACACCCTCGAGGTGTGCACCCGCTGGGACGGTGAGCGCCGCACTCTGGTGCGCGCTCTCGGAGTGGG